>VXAY01003992.1:0-69813 GCA_013399855.1 Oxyruncus cristatus
TTTATTATTTATAATACATAATTATATATATTATTTATAAATTATATGACAAAAGCCACCTCACATGTGCTAATACACAGTTTATTAAAAAGCCCAGAGAATCCAATCCCCACTGGCATCCCCACATACTGTAAAACAGTGGAGGCTTTATGACTCCAGGGAAAGAAAAAAAAAAAAAATTATTTAAATATAAAGAAGTGACCTCAGGACTGAAGATTAATCTTTGTTATTGCCAAAAGTCATAAAAAGTTAAAACTGTCTTCCACACAATGCCTAAGTCTAAATTATATTCCCCAAAAGACAGACTGAAGTTTTTCCATAATATATTCAAATATACTTATATTTCCTTTCAACTATTTTTCTACCTTTAGCTACTTCTGACATGTAAATATCAGGACATAATTTGAGATACAGGAGGAAGTATATCTGTCTTCCCCTTCTAAGTGTTTTTTAAAAAAAAATACTTTTTTTCTTCTGTTTTTCCTCAGATACTAGTCTTAGTACGAGTACTGGTATTAATCCTAACTTCCTATATCAAGTACACTATAATAATAGAAAATTCATTATTAAATAAAAAGTATATTGAAATAATATTAAACTGTAACACCTTTTTTTCTCCAATGAAATCAGAAAATGAAGTTATATTTTAAGAGAACAGTTCATTTGGAAACTTTTATTTCTTTAAGTCATATTGTAGCATAGACTGTAAATTGTAATTGAAATAGATACTTAAGAAGAAGTTAAGAATGACTTAGTTCTGTAAAATCTTTAATGCCATCCTAAGATGCGTAAGAAAATGTAAACCAGTGTGAACAAAAAACAGCATTCTGAACTCTATCTTCTCCTTGGAAAAAATGAAGGTAAGATCCAAAAATTCTTTATTAATACATAAATACTCCTTAGGCAAGTTTCTATGTACACTTGAAAAAACATGTTATCAACTAAATATAAACATGTATATAGCAAACGTGCTTATGGTCAGACTAGAACCTTTGGGTAGTCAGGCCATTCTAAGTACAAGCTGCAGTGTATAAAATTAATAAACTATGTGCAGCCTATTTACTAAAAATACCCTGACATCACTGCATCTTGGTAATACATACTTTGATATACACTATTCTTTGTATATAAAGCTTATGAAATAATCTTCTACCTGGAACACATTTTACATTGTGACTATTTTTTGAAGAGCAAAGAAAGAGAAAAGGATAAAAAGATAAGTTGAATTAGTTTAGAATCTTACTCTATTCTAGTTTAGAATTGTACTCTATTTAAGAACAGGTTAAAAGACTTCAAGATTAGAGTCAGAGTTTCAAATTAGAAATTACTTGCTTTGTGGACTCATTTAAGCTGAGAATCAAATCAATAGAGGTTTTACAGAAATTCTGCTTTGAGAACAGACATTTTTATTTTTGCCAATCAGAGACAAAAATTCTTAAGACTAATCAGGTATGAACTTAATCCATTGTTTAGTACTCAATACAGACTGAGCTGCAACAACCAACTACCTAATGTCCAATTATTATTAATACAACACATGGAAGAATCTTTTCCCCCTTCCAATTCATTAAAAGATTCACATTAATCAGGTGTTATGCAATTGATATTTGTCTGTCAAGAAAGAGGGTTTCCTGATATTTAAAATAAATAATAGCAGAATCCTAAAAAACATATCCAATTATAACAGATTATCAGAATAAGGAAAAGACAAATGACGGAATACTGAGATGATTTTTAATAAACACAAGCTTAGCCATATGGATGTCTGATACACATTTACAGATACGTTTAGAAACCTGTCATTAATATTTTCCATCAAAAGAATTACTGCCTTTCACTTGTCAGGCATAAGGAAGGAAAATGACAGGCACTGTATTACTTTACAGGTGGCATGAGAAAAAAAGAAATCTTGTCATAATGCCAGAAACACCTCCAGACAGAGTATAACTCGTGACAGAACTTACTTTCTGCTGTCTGCAATATTATCTCATCGAGCTCTTTTTCAAGTTTTTCATAAGTATCTAGTCTCGCTTGAAACTCAGAATTCTGTGTTTGAAGCTCAATAATGCGTGTTTCACTAGAAGACTGAAGACTATAAAATTCCTTCGTAAGCACCTGTGAGAATGAATAATGGAAATACCAGAGATTCAGCATTATAGCTATTTTTGCAAGTGGCAAAATACAATTCATGTAAAATGCATAGTGGTATGATATTAAATATTTCATGTAACTTTTGCACAGAAAAGATTAAAACACTTTAAAAAGCAGTTATGTTTTCAATTACATGATCTTGCACAGATTACACTCTCGGGTCACATCACTTATGCCTATCTCCAAAGGCGTAACTCTAAAAATCACAGAAAAAGCTGCAAGAATTTCAAAGTTGGGAAAATTAAGGTAACAACTAAAAAAAATACGCAGCAGCCAGAATAGCGTAAATGCAATTATTTTTGTTGCTTTAACAGGATTCAGATTTCAGTTTATCAATTTTTTTAAACAAAAAACCTCATGTTCAAAAGTAAAAGTTATGAAGGCCTGTATAATAACTACAGTTTGATATAGTGCTTTATAATAGTAAACAACACTGACCACATAAATATATGACAAACTGGAATAAGAAAATCCTTGGGAAGTAAAGCAGTAATCTACATGCTTTGCAGAAAAATCCCACCAAAACAGGTAAAGTAATAACCAAGTGGTACTGCAGCTAAATTTAATACTACTTTCCTAAGTAAAACTCATGAACATTCAGAATGACAAGTGAATACAGATCTTGAGATATAGAAATATATGAACAGTGTACACAGCAGTAATAGCAGATTCACTGTCAAAACCACTAAAGAATGCACAATGCTTAGAGGAACAAGCCACTAGAATATAAAAAGATCAGTCTAATGTCACAGAAGAAATAAATGTATAGGTTAAAGCTGGGCAGCATATAAACAATCTGTTTTCTAGTTTAGCAAGAGAAACTACTCCATGCCCCAAATAAAACCAAGAGTTAGTTCACAAACCAGATGTAGCTGAGCCCTAAGGCACTAGTGACCACACTATTAATTAAGATTAGTATCCTAGAAGAAAGGTAAGGGAAAAACCTTAGTACATAAATGTTATATATAAGAAAGGAGATAAAAAACCCTAAGAGAATTCAATCATAAGGAACAAAAGCAAAAATTTCTGACATCAAATATTGAAATTCTGCAAAACATTTCTTCATGAAAGAGCACTGGTTTAAAAGTGTCTCTCTAAAGAGAAAAAGAAGTGCCAAAACTGTTAGTGGAAAATTCAAGTTATAATCAGATCAAACAAATATCCACAAAGAAAATGAAAATTAACTCAAATCGAACTACATTCTCCAAGTTTCACATGTCTGTGCAATTAAAACTCTGTTTAGCAACCTCTAAGTCTAGCAAAACTGGCACTCCCAGTGCTTGTGACCACAACTAACCTCATCAGCCAGGATCTGAATGTCCCAATACAGACAAAACAAGAAATTACAGTCTATCTAAAACTCTCTAATTCTGTTTCCACTCTGTAATTCCTTTCTGTAAACAACCTAGGCAGGTTCAGCACTAAAAATGCAGGGACCTGAAGTTTGGCATCCTTTTCCAAAAAACCAAAGGCTGCCATAGCTGGCACTTTTTTCTGCCCTTCCAGTTTGTGCCCTGACATTTGATTTAAACATACACTGACAATCTCATTTAAATCTCACAAATTGGACTCTGTGATTATGATTTTGAGACTAACTGTGGGCAGGTGAAGAAATATTGTTTTAAAGTAAGTTTTCTCTGTGGAATGTTCACATTTCCAAGACTAAGGTAAGAGAACTGGATATGATACATTTTTGAAAGTATGTGTTTGAAAGACAATAAATTCTAAGCTTACAGAGATAAGCAGCCATTCAGGTCTATGTAAATAGGTGCACTGTGGGTGCAGGTGCCCAGGCTGTGTCTCTCAGCCAAAGCAGTGGCACCTCCAGAAAACTGTATTTCATCAAGGACAAAAATGCTGCATGGCAGTGAGGAGTGAAGGAAAAAATGTGAGAAGTAGCCATAGTGCTGACGCTAAGGTGAGAGAAAGAGGGGAGGAGGAGCTCCAGGTGCCAGAGCAGGGGTTGCCTTGCAGCCTACGGTGAAGCAGGTTGCCCTCCCGCAGACCATGAAAGACCACACAGAAGCAGATGTCCACACTGCAGTCCATAAGGACCCCGTGCTGGAGCAGGCGGACATGCCCCAAAGGCACTGCAACCTGTGGAGAGCCCAAGTAAGAGATTTTCTCCTGAAGGAAAAAGCAGCCCATGGAGGATCCACACTAGAGCAGGATAAAAGTGTGAGGGGAAAGAACCATGGAGAAGATCTGTTAAGGACTGACTCAAACCCCCATTTCCCATCCTTCCCTGCACTGCTGTGGGAGGGGGAGGTACGAGAGTCAGAAATGGAGGAAAGTTAACCCAAAAGAGAATGGAGTGGGGAAAGACGTTTCAGTTTTTGTCTTTGTTTCCCCCATCCAAATGTGTGTCAATTTGTAATAAGTGAAATTAGTTTTCCCCAGGTCAAATCTGTTTTGCCCATAATGGTAACTGGTAAGTGATCTCCCTATCTTTATATCAACCCATTTACTTTATAGACTTATTTATTTCACCCCCATTCTCTTCAGGAAGAGGAATGAGAGTGTCTGGCACCCAAACAAGGTCAACCTACCAAGCTAAGAGTAGCAAGGTTAGGTCTTTTCAATTCTGTATACACCATGCTCTCCTTGACTTTTTTTTAGTTGTAAAAATTTGTTCCAGAATTGCACATCAATAAAAAGTATTTTATTATGTAACAGTGCTATTACAGATCCTAGCTCTAAATAACGATACTGAATTCAATGTAACTGATCTGGTGAAACTGTCTTCTTTCCTTACAATGATCCCATAGACTGACATAAGCAGCTTTGTGACACAAGCCGATATATATACCTCACGTGAATGATGCACTGTCTTCAACATCTCTCCATGAGAGATTGTTTTGCCTTCTTCCTCTCTCCGAAGTCTTATTTTCCATTAAAGCAATAAACTTAATAAGCTTTTTCGTTCGATCCTACCTCAGCAGAATTTGGTGGAGATACTAATTCATCCATATTATGTTCTTTGTTACTTTCCCCTCAAGCTTTTCCATCTTAAATTCTAATTAAAAACAACTATATAATGCCCCATAAAATGTCTCTTTATATAACATACCTCCAGCTTTCTCTGATATTTCTCACATTCCATTTGGCACTGTGAAAGATTCTTAGCTGTTTCTTGTTGCAGGAGTTGAATATGTTCAGTTTCAAAGGACTTTAACTTACTTTGGTGAAGAAGTTCAGCTACTTTGCTTTCTGTGCCAAGCTGCATTTGTCTGTACCTAAAAGGAAAATGAAAAAATAAGTTTTAATGATTCAAAAATAAGCAAACTTAGAATACATGCCAGTTCTGTTCATTACAGGTATAAATTTCAAGAACTAATACAGTATTTTGAAGAGTTTCATGGGTATTAGTATGGTTATCTATGTAACTATAGTAACCCGTATTTGAAACATCATTAGGAAAATTCAATATTATAAAGACAACTCAACACAATGCATGGAAAATTCAGTCTATGGCTTTTCTAAATATGTAGTTAATGCACAATCAAATGCCAATGACCTTATAGTACACCTTATTTTTCTCATTTTTAAAAATGTTAGATGAATGTGATCTGTTTCTTGGTACACAAATGCATGCAGTGAAGTCTTTTCCTGGGAGAGATACTAAGGAAATACTGTCTGCTCTCTTCACCACCATGTGATGGGGAGAAGTGGTATTAGACATCAGTGATATTAATGGTGCATCCCTTGGGATATCATGAATATCAGCTACACTGCTTCTTCCTGTACCCAAAACACGAAGAACTGTCTGACCACAATGGTGTATTAATTTCCACAGCCACTCAGAACTACAGGTCCTTTGCAAAAAGCTGAAATGAAGTATAATTTTAAGAAAATTGCTACAATGTAATTATAAGTGACAGATAAATAATATTCTACTCATAAGTGGACTTCATCTATTTTACTCATTCATTCTACTTAACAGACAATCTCAAAAATGAGGCATAAAAAACTCTGCTGATAGAATACCAAATTATTGGACTGTAGAAAATTAGGGTGATGGGAAGAACAGCAGAAAACCTCATGAATCTTAGAATTAAATAAAATGTGAAATTAAAGGAGATATATGCAAAGTAAATCACAGGTTTTAAAAATGCTCCTAACCATACACATAGAGCGATGAACTCCTAGTGAGTGTTTTCATTCATGAGTGAGATCTTGGGATCATAGTAGATAAATCCATTAAAACTTTGGTTCAGTTTTAAATAATGCTCAAAACTGTAAAAGCAATAGAGAAACTACAGAAATCACTGTGTCACTTTGCAATTCCATGTTGCTGCCTGCATTACTGAATCCTGACAACCATTCTAGTACTTCACCTCACAAGGAATAGAGCTGGCAAAGCATCAGAGAAGGGCAGTAAGGACTGCCTTTGACAACCAGCAACATTGCACACTTACACAATTGAACTGTGCGGAATAAATGACTTCAGCAAGCTAGGACTCTACAGCTTGGAAAAGAGAGGGAAAGAATGAAAACAAATATAAGTTGCTATTCATACATGAAAGCTGTGAAATTCCTTACCAGAAGATGTTGGAGATGCTAAAAATTAACACTTTCTCAAGAGAAAACTGAACAACTTGCAGCAGAGAAATCCTTTGATAACTACTAAATGGAAGATGGTACTTCTCACACCGAAACCACTTAACAACAAATGGTTAGATTGCCAGATGAGCCTTTACTCTAACCCAGCATAGCTGTTACGTTAGTTGCCATTTGTCAAATTGCAGTTGCAACACAATTCCATCCTATTTAGCACCTTATCTTTAGGTGGGATTGAGAGTGTTTAACAAAAACAAGGGGATTACTTCAGATATTTTCCCTGAGGATTTCAGATGTAGGAATGTTTCTAAGGCACAAAGAGGAAGCAATTTTCACTGGAATTAACTTGAACAGAACAAACAGGTGCCATTATGATGCCCCTGATAATCACTCTGAAGACATCCGTGTACGTGTAAACAGTCCAATGCATGAATGAGATTGTTCCCACACAATCCCACATAGGCTGAGATTGCAAGTTCTGCTTACTGAGCTCATGAAAAGGTTTTTCTTCTAAAAACAGTTTTCTTTTCCAATAGTAAGACATTTGTTCTCAGTGTTACTGCACTCAAACTGCTAAATGCCAGTTACCTATCTAGACATCGACTACTCCTGTCATTTTTGTTTGGGGATGCTTTTCAAGTGCTGATAATTTAAATATTTCATCACTGCTCCCTGACTGTATGTTCCTGTTTTCATTGTATGACACAAAAATAATTTCAGCACTTTTGAATTCTCCACACTTTGTACATGATTGGCTGCAGACACGACACTAAATCTTTTCTGGTATACGCATTGTTTACAATCCTGGGAAGAATGCTTTGTTCCAAAATGAGTAAGTCTTCACGAAGATACATGTCATCCAGCCAACAGTGCAACAAAACCCACAAATTTATTTAATTACTAGTCATATTTATCAACTCTAAACAACAAATTTGCACCTTCCACCTTGACACAAACAATACCTTCCTGTACACAGTTCCAAACCTTGTATTAGTCTGAGGTTTAACTATCTGTGCTGCACTGAGCTTACACATTGGAAACATGCATAAACTTAGATAAAGCAGAAGTAGGTACTTCTCTGTATCTACTTTCTGTACTTTCCAGAGAAGTCTGTAGTTCTCTGATGATTCTGCTTAATCAACTGGGTGCTTCCAGAGCATGCTTCTCTACCCAATCATGAACAGTAACTTCAGAAATTTTTTTTTTAACTTTGTTTTGGAAATTTGAAGCAGCTTACATGTGCGTGATCTGTTTTGTACTGACAAGGTTACAAAGGGTCAGTTTTCTTTTGACCTCACTACACTGTTGATTGGACTAGTAACTCCTCCACCATAGCACCATTCAGAGTTTCTTTGTCATATTTACTTTTATGTGGCCAGATACTATCTCTGGTTTCTTGGCTACTATTTCAGCACAAGTGTGTGTGCATGTCTGTATAGAGTCATGTAACACAATGTGCTGCAACACACCCCCCCATCTGCCTAGATGGTCTCTAAGGGGAAACAAAAGAAAACAAAACCACCCTATGCTTTAATACTACTATTATGGAAAAAACCCCCGTGGAATGCGGGTCTGCAGGATTTTTCTCCATCAAGAAATTTTAGCAAACTTGATCTAATGAAAGAGTAGAGATTTTAATCTCACAAAAGAATGAGGGTTGAGAATGCAAGGGAAATTACAGATTGAGCCAATGAAAAAGAATGGACACACCCCCCCCCCATATATAAGAACCATCCAGAATGAGGTCTCAGCTTCATTATGCCTCTGTGCCATTAGGCTGACCAGTCAATGATGCCTGAAGTTTGCTAAAGCAGTGACACAATGGTTATAAAAAAAAGTTTTCTAGAGTAGAGTAGAAGAGGGAGCACTCAGAGAGGGACTTACACTCTGGTTCGTAAGGATGGTTTAAAGATTTTTCAAATCAGAGAGTTTGTTTTTGCAAATGGTGGATAATGAAATAATAATTTGTCAAAATCTGCATAAAATGAGAGCGAATGGAAAGATTTCGTGGTAAAATCATGTAGTCTGTATACAGAAGAACGTATGTCAACCAACTGTTTTTTTTTGAATGGAGGAACTACAAAACACATCAGGACAGCCTAACCTAATCCTGATAATCAGAGATTTCTATCATGTATGTATAAAGTGAGATTCACTTAGCATTTCCAACTTCTTATACGAGACAGCAACTCTAATCTGTTTTTAACTAACTGAAATAGACTCTTTTTTACTATTGTCTATCCCATTTACAAAACCACGACGTACAGTAGTACTCAAAAAGGTAATTGAACAATGAAGTACATTAGAAGACAATACATTTGTAAAACTAAGCATCCCAGAAGCAGCAAGTCCTACTGTTAACTTATGAATAAGAAAGAATGCCAAGCAAATACAAATAATATATCTTTCAAAAGAAGTCCTACCAAAATGATACAAAACACCAACCCTTTCTAATTTTGCAAACCTGATTATACCAGGTTCTTTGGGATATATTTTAGAAATTATTTGCAAGTTTAAAATGTTAAAAAACCCTGTAAGTTTTGAAATCATCCAGAGTCCACAGCTGGATCAGTTCCAGATTTTTAAACCAATTAGAATATACTCTCCTATTTGTACAAATGTCTGTGCTTTGGTTCAGTGCCAAATTTGCAACACAACCTAAATGCTATAGACATTTCCTCCCTAACCTGTCCTATTTCAAACCTACTTCCAGCCCCAACATGTCTTCTAATATTCCTGCCCTTCTCCCTTTCTGTCCTAGCACCAGCCCCAATGTTTTCTAAATTCCAGTTCTATTTTCATTCTTTATACACAAGGCATCTGTTTTTCTTCTCACCTGTGTTCATATCCTATTCAGCTTCCATTCCTATCTTGTAGCCCTACTCTCCTAATTCTGGTTTTCTTTGTCTCTACTCCTATATCACCTTGTCATTTAGCATCCTTCATCAAATCCTACCCATACTTCTTGTAATAGGAGGTTCAAATCCCAGTTTAACTTTGTCACCCTCTGCAGCTGAGTCTGGCTGTTAAGGCTTCCTCACTTCCAAAGATTCCCAAGCTAAGTATAAAAGCACAGAACTGAATTTTCCTTACTCTTCCTTGTCCCACTTGGAGTCACAGACGTCATATTGGTCTAGATAGGCCTAAATTAAATTAAAGTCATACCACAGACTGCACAAATGCTGTCCTTACATATAGCAAACTGTGAGACTCCAGCTTAAACACTGGCATTCAAGGGATCTGGTTTCCACTGGTTCTCTTGTTGATCCTTGGTACTAAAAACTGGCTCATTTCTGAGCAATCAAAAATTTCCCAGGAATTGCATTCACACGCTACCCATTAAGGAACTGCAAATGTCGGAACTCTGATCCTTAGTTTCAAATGCTTTCATTGTTCAGCTTTTGCAGACTGCACATAAGTCTGATGAATTATATATCTAGCTAGTTTCACAAACTGAAAGTCTGCTCTAATATTTACTACAAAATGGGTAAGAAAACTGCAATTCTTCATTTAAATACACATATTTTATGAAGATTTTCACACTAAGTTTAGAAGCAATTCACTCTTTTGTACTATTTTTTGCTTCATTCATGCCTTGCAACTATGATAACTTATTTCTAATCTGGTCTAAAATAACAATGTACTTAGTAACAACACATTTAAATACCTTCAACAAACAACAAAAAAGCTCTGAGTATAGTAACAAAACAGAAGATGAAGCACATCATCTAGAAATTGTTTAAACAATGAAAAATTTGTTTGCTGATATAATTTTCACTTAACATTTATTTTCTCCAAACAACATGCTGAGATTTTTTATAGGACACTATTCCTGGTTCAGGTTGTAATTAAAAAAAATCCAGAAACACATAGCTTAAATGCTAAACGGGGAAACTTGATTTAACATGCAAGTTCTTACCAGATGTCACATTTGCTTTGTATCAAGTAATTAAACACACAGTACTTTTGCATGTGATTCAGTAAAATCTGCGAGAGAAAGCTTAGAAGCTTTGTTTAAAGCTGCTTGCTTCAAAGCAGATTTTTGTATTTTGCAGCATTCTAAGCATTTATTTTGCATTGGCCTCTGATCCTCATTCTGTCAAAACAAATTCCTTGGAGGAAAGACTTCCACATAGTATTTTGCAGTGTGTAGGAAGTGCTAGTTCCAAACATCCAGACTCAGCAAGATAAATAGCTGGTTAACACTATCTGTAGCTTCAGGACACCTAAACTCAAAATTAGTTTTGCAATAAACAGGAGTTCTTCAGTATGTAGAACCCGTGTATTCTTTCTACCCTAACTAGACTAATGCCCAGAATACACCAGACTGGACACTTTTCCCTGCATCACCTGAGGAGAACATGCATACTTCCCATGTATTCCTATGCCTTATTCCATAGAAAGAAACAGGTTAGCTGCTGCACTGATCTTCTCACTAACCTGTAACATAACTCGTAAAGAGCGAAGTTAAAGGTGGAGTAGTAGAATATACATCTAAAAGATGCATCATGATGAATCACTATATAGGCAACTGCTTATCTCTGTCTATTCCACTAGGACAGCCACAGTGAGCTAATTACCATGATGAGTGTTCCACCTCTTAAGAACTGGAAGAATGAACAATATGAAAGATGTGTCTGCTTTAGATATATCTGCTGAATCATGCTGATTGACAGGGACTGAAATCCATCTTTGTTTCCTTGTCTCTGGACTATGCAATAGTGCTTCCTTTTATTTGACTCTGACTCTGTAAAACTTAAGATTAGCTCCTGCACTGAGACACAGCTTCAACAATATTGGTAGAGACTGCTTCAGCCTAGCCTACGCTTGTGAGTTACACTTCAGTCATGAGAATTTCATAAAAAAACTTCAGTAGGGAGTTTTCTCTCAATGCTGGAGCTCTGATGGATGTCAAATCTAGTCTTTCACTTCCTAAAAGTGCATACTTAATTTTGGGCTACTTTAAAAAAGAAAAGCAACTCTTGTCATGCTTTTTTTAAAAAGTGAAACAAGGTGTGGTTGCAACTCTGTGATAGTTCAACACTGCTGATGCATGCTTAGTTTGCTCAGGGTCACTTACCTAGTCTTATTACCTGGTTTGAGTAATCAGCATCCTGAGTAACTCTTTTTTATGTGCTTCAGTGAAATAAACACACAATTTATTCAAATAACCTAACTGAACTTTATCAGTATAAAGACATTAGTAACAGCATCCTTAACAAAAAGAAAGGATCTGAAGAAACCAATAAACATATAATAAGGGATGTGATATAGTTCCACTGCTTCCTCCCCAAAAACTATTTTTAGATACATAAACAGGAGAACAGAGTCACCGCGGTAATTTTTAGGAGTCTAATGGTATTTGCTTTTCTTTTTGCGTAGGTAAATTAGTCAAGATGTATAACCTTGTGTTCTTATTTATGTTTCTGGGGATGGTAAGTTCTCAATCTATAAAAAACTATATACAAACGTGAAACACAGGAATCATCAGTATACATGGCTAGTCAGGGAATACGTACCAGAACAGCTATTTCAGAAGATGTAGGCACAGAGATAACTAGTTTGGGAATCCAAAAGTGGAAATTAGTACCTCACAAGATCCCTTGAATGGAGTTCAAAATAAGCCCAAAGAAAGATAAAAGATTCATCTTTTTCAAATAGAAAGGCTATGAAATGAGTTCTCTGAAGCCCAGTGAAGAGATAACGCAGGAAATAGCTTCACAGAATTCTCCAAAGTCCAGGACAACCATCTAAAATGGAAACATAGCCAAGCTAAAGAGTGCAGACACCAGCACCCAAAGCCAAAAGCAGTCAGAAGCTGAACAGTTCTACTGTTTCTGGCACAGCCTTAATACACTGCACAAAGCTATCCTTTGCATCTGTGTGCACTAGCACATAAAAAGGCATCAGTCTCCAATTTTGAAAGTATGAAAACTATGCTGAACTGAGGTGGACCGTACATCTGGACAAGCAGCAGAATAAGCATGATTAGATTTCTCATTGCCTAATCAACATCTTTGCTCAAACAAATAAAAACTTCACTTAAAAAAAAAAATCACTTTGAAGTGAAAGATTGAAAACAGTCCCTGCAATATGGTTTTCTATATTGTACATATTTTAATCCAAGACCAAGGAACCCAAAGTATATCTATTAAAACCTCATTATGTCTTTAGTCACATTTTCTGTGTATAAGCTAATTCAGTATTCTGGGAGGTTTCAGAGTGGCGATATGTGCAGGTAGTTTGACTTTACATGGCTCAAGTACATTTTGATGTAACATTACTGACCCTGTCAGCTCACAACTGCCCCTTGGTATATTTGTATTCATTCCCTTCACTGATGTGCTAGGGAAGTAATTTTTCTAGATAGTAGCTGAAACAAATGTAAGATTGATAATTAAAGAAACATGACATAACTGTAATTAAACCACCAAATTTACATGAAATTCCTGAGGTTAACAATCAGTCAATATTCCTAATACAGTGTAGATCCTCTCCAGGGAATAGATTTTTTCTTTAATAGATTTTTTTCTTTAATTAATCAATCCACACTAGTGGTGTCATGCTGAATAAAGAATAGCGCACCCAAATATGCACACACAAAACCCAAACTCTGAAAGAAATCATAAAACCTTCCTTGCTGAAGCTAGTAGATGTTTCAACTATTTTTTTAAAAAATATCTTAAGTCACAAACTTTAAACTTCTACAGACACTGAAAAGAAGTTGTTGACAACTTCTGATATACACACACAGGTCAAGTCTAAACCATAAACGAATAAGGGGAACGTGACTTAAGGAAATAAACTCTCTGGAAGTTCATGCTGACAAGGTTAGTTACCTTTTCTATTATTTAGAAGATTTACATTGTGAACACATTGATCTGTACAATGCATATACTTTTTTCTCCAATCTTTTCCCTTTGCTATTCCTTCTACAAACTGGTTGCATAAGCAGTTTATTAAAGTTAAAAACCGTAAAATTAAAACTGTAATGTAAAGGTATTTTGAAAGAATATTATGGGTCATGTAATGGGTATATAGATATGCTGTAGACCTATATAGAAACTACTACTGAGCAAAAGGAAATTAACCATCTCATAAAACTTTGATAAAACTTTTACAGTAAACCAGAGACTAAAAGAGTAACAAAGATAACAGTCTAAATAATGAAATTCAATTCACATTTTACACATTAGAAACATAAAAAAATTCCACACTGTTTACGAAGAAAAGAAACTTAAATATGGATCAGCAACCTTATCTTCTACAATCCACAACAGCTTTTGTCTGTGGTTGTATATGCTGCCATTCCTCTGATTTAATAGAAAATTCACTACGATACTTTAGATGTAATCATACACTTAATAAAAGATAATTACTGTATGATTTTTAATTCTATTAATGCAAAAAGAGAAAAAGTCAACATGACTGACAGAAGAGCAGTTATTCTAGTGACAACAGCAATAACTAAATGTCTCTCCTTTTAACAAATAAAATCTAAAAAGCATGAAAACCACAGACAGGTACAAGCAGAAGAAAGTTTGGAATGCCATATACCTCCTTAAAATAGAAATGAACATACAAATATGTAAGTTCTTAACTTCATAAATGCAACTTTTATGTAACTAAGAATATAAAAACTAAAATTCTGCTTTATACAGTTATAAAAGTGGAGATTTTTGTATGAAAAAAATAAGAAAAGGAAAGGTTATCACTCAAGCTTCCCAGAAAAGGACAGGGAGAGAAATGAGAAAGTGGGGGGCAAATCTTTTGAGGCGAGGCTAACTGGGAGACCATCAGACAAAGTTCCTCTGACATATGAAAAGACATAGGTAACTACTGTATGAGCAGAGAGACTGCTTACTCCCCCCCCCTTTTCCCTACTGAAAGCCTGGCAGAGTAGGTCAGAAGGTTAGGGTTCAAACTGTCATAATTTAGCAAATGATTGGTATGTCCTTTATATCACAGGTAACAGGTTTGATTTCCCGATAAGCAGAGTTCAAAGTACAGGCATACTTCGTTATCTGTCAAGGAGATGTTCCTACAAGTGCTACAGTTAGCAAAGAGGGACAGCGAAGCAACTTTTCCCCTAAAAATTAATGTAATGGATGGCCTTGGTGTTTGCAACGACTTATGAGAGGCCAGTGTATTTCTGCATAATATTCCATTTATTCCTCTGCAAAATTACCCCTTAAAAATAAGATCTCAAAGATGCAAATGCAAACCAATTATTAAATAATTCAGGCTGGATGGGATTTCAGGGGGTATATAATCCAACATCCTGCTCAGAGCAAGGTCACCTATAAAATCAGACCAGGTTACTCAAAGGTTTAGCCACTTGGGTCTTGAAAACTCAGGGATGGAGACTGCTCATGCTTGGCTGTAGTGAAATGATTGTCCTTATATCAAGACAGAATCTCCTGTTTCAACTGATGCTCTCTCATCCCCCCACCACGCCCTGGTACGAAGGGCCCGGCTCCACCTCCATGCTTGTAGGCGCTAGGGACACTGCTGATAGGCACCCCAGAGCCAGACTGAACAAACCCCCTCCTCAGCCCTTCCTCATGGGGCAAGGGCTCCAGCCTTGACCATTCTGGTGGCTCTCTACTACATTCACTCCAGTTTATCATTATGTTGCTTGTATTGAGATGTTCCAAAAATGGACATTCCTTGATGTCTTGACTATCGTGCTGCTAATGCAATGCAGGATGTTCTCAGAGTACACTGTTGGCTAATACTGAGCTTGCTGTTTACAAAAAACATTTGTTCTCCTCAAAAATAAGAAGGATGATCACACACAAGATAATCTGCATTTCCCTATTAGCAATTGAATGCTACACAATAGCTATTAATATATGAAAAATCATGTACCAAAGATTGCTCTAAGTGTACTTCCAGCAGACGTTTTAAAAAGCATGATACTGGAAAAATACATGGCTTTCCATCTGTCTTTCAGAACTTAAAGAAACTTCCATTTAGCTGTCTGCAGGCCATCAGGCATGCTTCAGTGAAACTAGGCAGCTCAGGGGAGTTTTTTGTTAGAAAAGGATGGAAAGACATGGCAGTGGTAACAGCAGAGAGGGGTCTTAAAAAAATCAAAGGATACTAAAATGACTGACAGACAACCAATGGGTAGGGGAGTACTACTGGATCTCTCCTCTTTCAAGTAAGACATGTAAAATATCCCTTCCTATGCAGTGACAGTAATTGGAACCACATTTAACATTACCATTAATGGCAAAGCAAAGGAGACAGTGTGAAGACCACTCTTCATTCATATGACAAAAAAAAAAAGCTCATCAACTGTATTTCAGCTTTAGAGAAAACTATCAAGTAATGAAGTGCTGTATATAGCTGGTTTGTCTTAAAGTGTAGACACCTGTGTGTCATTATTCATAAATGAAACATATATTGTTTCTAAGAATTATTTTTCTGAACTGTTGCAGTCTTTCAAATCAACCAGAGAATCTTTTGAAGATATTGTAAGAACAATAAACACACAGACAATGGCATCAATAGCACAAGAGAATATGGAAGATCCTCTTACAGCCCAAAACAAAAGGAAGGAGCTACAGTCACATTCTGCATGCTTTTAAAATCTTGAAGTGGAGCAATAAATGAATCCTGAACAGATACATCATCAAGCTGTTTATGATAGTAATGAAACAATCTCATTTCTCTTCATTTGCAAACAAGAAAAAGTGCAATGAATCTAAACTTTCTATAAAGCAGCCTATCCCAATAAATTCTTCAGTTATCAAATTATCCTATGTTACCTGCTGAGGCATGTGAAATGTGAAAATACTTCAAAAATGCAGTAACTATTTTGAAAAATAATCAGTTAACTCCAAGCTGTCTCTACTCTTAAGCATATTTGCTTT
Source organism: Oxyruncus cristatus (assembly GCA_013399855.1). Lineage (NCBI taxonomy): Eukaryota > Metazoa > Chordata > Aves > Passeriformes > Cotingidae > Oxyruncus > Oxyruncus cristatus. The sequence continues at coordinate 16,593 of VXAY01003992.1, forward strand.
CACAACATACTTTTCCATATTTTATCAGTCATCTGACAAGTTTTACCAAATTTTTATAGACAGACCCAACTTTGCCTTTATTACTCAAGTTATTGACTTCAAAGAGTAGTACTGTGGAAAGCAGTTAAAAAAGAAAACAGAATCCAGGTCTTAATTTTTTTATTTTCCTCCCATTTTCTCTGTTCTCTCTCACCATTTCAACAATTCTTTCTTCAGCTGAACAATCACAATCCCTGCAATAACCACACGTGAGAAATAAACTTTCCTTCTTCTTGTAGTGGACTTGAAAACAAATGTTTGTTCCTCTGGGTCTTTTCCCCTAATGGGACTTGTGGACAAGACATTCCTGATCTCCAAATATTCCCTGTCCCAACTAAGTAGCATGTCTTTTCATTGCGGAAAAAAGAGAAAGCTCCTGCTACTCTCTGTGTTCAGGGCTTGTATCATTTCATCCCTGCCACCATCCATTCTTTCTGCTAGGAGCCCTAGAACACAGCTACATCTATCACATCACTAGGGAAGCAACCGCAGACGCAATTCTTGTACTCACTGAACAGCAGATGGAAAGTTCCCTCTAACATATCATATTGTTAACATTAACTCCTTTGATAATGGAGCCCATTCACTGAACAGTACGTTAAAACATGGTTTTAACCCTTTGCATTCTTATGGTTTATAAGAAGGACATCCATTGAATGGGGGCTCAAATATAGGTAGGAAAACTTAACTCCATTTAAAACTGGAAGAATGAACTGTTGTACTTCAATTTGACTACGCTAGTTACTGGTTCTGTGTGAATATTTCGGTCATGAATGAAAAACAGTCTAGTTACCACTGTACTTCAGTCAACCTTGTTTTGTGTGATAGGCTATTCTTTTGCCTTCTTTAATACAATAAGGTTTCAGCAGATGGAGGTGTTTAATATTTTTGCAAAGTATTTTAAACTCTATTCCACTCTGAGGTTCATGCTCGGCATTCCATTCTTCCACAGTTAAGAGTCTGAACCAGGTTAGAACCAGACTTTAGGCTTAATCTAAAACCACTAATAGGGTAATAGTTCAACTTGCCTTAATTCAAAATGGAGTCAGTCTTTCAGAACACAAGAAAATCTGCATACTGCCAGCTGTTCTTGACAATGCAGTGTTTATAGGTACATGACACTGAAGCATGCTTCTCTTAGCAATACTAAAGGGGCACACAGTCTAAGACTGCTATTATGTAAATGGGGTGAAGTTTGGTCCATATTTTCTCTTCTTCCCAATCTCAGAATTCCTAGTAACCATAAACAGACATTCAAAGGCAAGCAATAAACAGTGTGCACTGCAAACATGCATATAGAATTACACCTTAAAGAATAGTTGCAGGTAAATTGCTTCAGAATATCCACAATGTTAGTGACTCCAAGATGTATTCCCCACAAAAACACCATGTGTATGGGGTAGGGAATCTTGAATAAAAACTGCAGAATTACCATCCCAAAAGCAACATAAAGCATAAAAACATAAAGCATTGAAAAATACTTCATATCCAATGACCACGATGAGTAGGAAAACTGACAGTCTAGAAGTACTCCCGATAGGGAGAATACTACCAAAAACTTTATTAGTTATCTTTCCATTTGCAGAATCCTCACTGTTACAGGATGGTGGGGATTTACTGTACAAATGATTCTAATCAGCAAAAGCAACGAGCAGCTTTCCCAGCTAGAAAATAAAAAAACCCTTCTCAAACTCATTCCTGATTTGTTCAAATTTGAAGAGAAAGACTTGAACTTACTTCCTGTTGGTGTCTAATCTTGTGTTATCTCCAAGTTCTTTGAAAATAGGTCTTAAATCATCACTCCTCACTTTTATTATCTTTCAGTTGGGAACAAGCAGGACTATTTACTAATTCACTCAACACTCCTATCAGATGATGAACCAATTCAATTTGATCAGTTATTCCTAAGTAAGGAGATCGCATTTTGCCTTTTTTTTAGTAAATGATACGAGAATAGTGTCACTCCATCATTATTCATATAATGATTCTGAACTTACAGGCAGAGGACTTTGAGAATACTTATTTCTCTTTCCTAAGTTCCAGGGATATGGAAGTATAAACTGTCCTCCACAGTGAAGCTTAAGCCTTACATCAGCAGATTACTGGAATTAAGTTCTTAGATGAAGTTAAAAGGTCTCTGTCATGGGAGTAAAGGTCTTAGGAAGTGAAGTTCAAAATCACTTTTACTCAAAATAGGACTTCCATCCAAGTTTCCTGTTTTTGTCACAGACTCTTTCAGAAAAGACTCTTTCTGGAATTTTTAATAATAGCTTTTCTTTGTCAATGTTTTGAACCTTGCATGAAATGTCCCTCTTTGAAGCAGAGGAAGCAAAAAAACATTAGTTTCAAATTTGAGAAAGTTACTGTCAGTGAGAAACCTACCAGTGGAGGTGACAACCCTGGAGAAGCGAAGATAAAGCAGAAATCAAAGTGTAGTTCTGGACCTTATGCTCTATCCTTGGCTTTGTGTTGAAAGAGAAGTATGAGAATATAGGACTGTGGATTGTAGGTGACATGCATGAATACTGATAAACAAAGAAAACTGTCCTTAGACTTGAGTGTATGAATGCACATATGTGCAGATGAATAACTAAGGGAATCAGCATTTCATTAAAAAGATGTGACTTCTAGAGACGTAGAGCTAAGATTTGAAGTTCAATTGGCAACAGCACGTTTTCAAATAGATGTCTGGGCTTTGAACAATGAAGAGCATTTTCCAAGACTCCAGTCAATACACAAGATAAGCAGAACAGTAAATTAGTCTTCACTTAACTTTGTGATGAAACTAATAACGATATATGTGCAGACTAGTATAAAGTTAGAACAGATTCCTTCAAAAACACAAGGAACTCTGTATACATAGCCTTACATATAGCCAAAAGTAACCACAGAGATTAGCTTGCTTGACCCACATGAAGTAAATGACTTTCCTGAATTCTTGTTTGAATTAAAATATTTTGGTAAGAGTAAAGAGTATATGGTTTGAGAGAAACAGTACTTTAGATATGTGTCAAATTCTAAGCAGAGATATTTTTGATGTGGCCTGCGGCTTAAGGTGTTTGAACAATTTTCTTTGAACTTTCAAGGGAAATTCTCCCCTTCAGAAAAATAAAAAATATCAAGCTAATTCAACTCTGCCTGCAACATCAAAACTGGGAAGGTACAGAATATTTAGCATTTTATTCCATCTTAAAATAGCTTCCTCAAAATAGAATGAATCTCCGTTCCCTATCCATTGAATGTAACACAACTCAACAGAACTTGCTTGTTTATATAAAATATCATCTCTTTTTGAAGCCAAATGAATTACTGGTTATTTGCCAGTTACCACTGCACACAACATTATAACATTATAAATTAATGAAAGAATAAAGCTTTCTACAACTGCAGATTTTTGTGTGTGTGTGTGAGTGACAAGAAATACCTTTCCGAAGTTTTCTTGCTGGACTGTAAAGAATTACTTGTAGGTTTGTAAATGTTAATGACTTTGACAGAATTCAGAAGTTATTAGTTCTATGCCACAATTACGGACTTTAATAAAATTCAGAACAAGTATTTTTCTTAAAGTACAGTCATACACATTGTAGCATTGTAGGAACCAAAACTGTCATCATGTAAGTGCAATAGCGTGTGCCAGGCTTTTTACTCCATTAAGTGCTACACTGTTGAGTGTATGCCATGACCACTCTTGTGTTTCCAAAAGCGTGTTATTAATGCTGGACATGGCATTATTATACACAGCGCTATATAATTCAGTATGTCCGTCTTATTAACACTTTTCTTTTACTTTCCAAATTTCCATTTACTCTATTACCTTATATTCTTGCTAAAAATTACAACCAATCTCTCATTTGAATAATTCTCTGTAGCACATGGAATGAATTTAAAGACTCTAGCTGATTGTGTCAACATTAAAATAGGACAAATATGTTGCTTTGGCTCAGGGAAGTCAAATCCAGGCCACAAAAGTTTGGATTATGTTCAGACAACTCCCCTCTTCACCATTCCTTGGTATGCTATCATTTACACATACTCTACAACATGAAAATACAAACAATAAAAAAAATTCTTGCAAATATATTTACTTAAAATGTGAAATACAAAGAATTAGACACATTTGAAATCATTAAACAGAGAACAAAACTATTTCGTTCATTCAGATATTGCAGATTAACTGAATTGGAACATAATCCTTGACAGTTTCTACAACCAACATCTACACTTCAAGTACCTTTAACTCCAGGTTAGATTAAAGTATCTTAAATTATATATTTTTTTTTTTACTTTGACCTAAGTTAACTACTGTTTGAGTGTTTCCCTAAAACACTACATTTCTCAGCTGTAACAGCATCTGTCATTCTTGGCTTGGAAGCAAGCTCTTGTATGAATGTGAGCAATCTTTTTTGCTTCTTTAGAAATGCAGGGTATGTTCAACAACTGTACTATGGATCTATAGGAATCTAAAGCATGTGTTTAAAGTAATTCAATGCTTCTCTCAGATCACGATCAAATACAGCATGCAATATGATTAATAAAATAAACAGCATACTTAAGTATTTGGTATTCCTTCACAGACATAAAATAGAACCATGAACTTTGCAATTAGGAAAGTAATTAAAATATACACTAGACGGAGAATTATAACTTGCATATTCACTTATTTCTATGGATTTAATAAAGAAAAGTCTATTGCTACTGCAAATATTTTGGTCAGATTTTATACTTTACATTGCAACACCAAATGCAGCAATACTTCGTGCTTTGGTACTATTCTCCTATGAATTTCAGTTTCCATTGCTCTAAGGCATGTACAGTTCTCATTCTACATTTCTCACTGACTTCAAATTAGTATATGCATCTTCAAAAAAAAAAAAGCACAGATTGTGACTTCGAAAAGAACGCCAAAGACCAAAATAGAGTTTAAAAAAAGGAAAGAAAAAATAATAACAAAAAAAAAAGGAAACAGAGATACCATTTCACATTGAAGTGACTCGAGAAAATCCCATCTACAGCACTATTTAAAATATGTTTCTTTGTGTTTCAGAGTTTTGCTATTGAGTTTTAATCTATGTGTGCCAAATGGTCTGTATTTAACAATATCTTTTTCTCAAGGCTTTCTGAAAGTATTATTACTTCTATACATATTATTAGTTCTCAAAGTGTTACCATTATTAGTATGCAATAAAGTGGCCATTTCTGAAATTGTAATTTGAAAAAAAATACAAAAATAGCAAAAGGAAGAGTCTTGAGCACAATTCAGTTGCCAGGGATAGAACTCACCTTTCCATGAAGATCTAGAAAACCATTTATATGCATCAATGTTGAACTGGGAAAACTATCCTTCTTTCATGTGGATTAATCACATTTCAGCTACCTTTTTTTCCCTTATTTGAGGAGTTTCTCCTTCATTATATTCCCTCCACAGATAGGCAAACTTATTTGTAATTTTGGAAAATATATTCTGGTTCTATTTTTCAAGCAAATTCAGCTTAGAAGATTGTTTTAAAACAGTTCATTTCCTATTTCAGAATTAATGTGGCAGTAACAGAAAACTACTACTTTCTAACCATATTAAAGATGACTGAACTGATATGGAATATGCACACATGCAAGCTCAACAAAGAATCTTTTTTCAGTGATCATACATTTACATATATAAAGTTATCAGACTGTCATTTCATAGGAATGTACTTGCATGCTACTAAATGCTCTAACAGCTTGCACTATGAATCACCACTATAATTTGTACTGCTGGCAACTTGGCATCAATTTGAATATACAAAGGTTTATTTTGTAGGGTGGTAACGAGTAGGAAGGCCAAGGCAAGTGAGTATAAAAGCTGTCAGAACTGCAAACATTATGGAAAAATATCAAGTACTAATATGATGAAAGAATTTAAGAAGTGATGCTTAAACATGTCTACTCCCTTCATGTATGAGCTATAATACACAGGTGAAATCAATCTTCAAGTGTAGCATGCAAGTGAAAGCTAAGTATATTGTTTGAACTGTAACATAATTTATACTATGTTATACTTCCTTAAACCCATGGTGTAGTAAAAAGGCATTCTTACAAATATTTTCTGTTTAATAGGACTGAGAAAGATAGCCTATACAATCAGTAATTAGCAAAACAAATGTGACTAAAACCCATGTATTTCTAAAAGACAAAAAAAAAATGGAATGTTACTGAACATTTCCATAACAATTAAATCTGGTGGGTGCTAAATAAAAAACACAGAAGAGTTAAAACTTAGGCAAGCACAAAAATTACTGAGAAACCAGTGTAATTTGTTTTATGATTTTTTATAACTAATACATGAAAAAAAATGCCCTGACAGCCTTGTATGACTGGTTAAATGATAAGAACAAGAAACAACTTGAAACTATTTGCACTTTTCACAAATGTTATTTTCACCCCACAACTCAGTAATGCAAGCTCACACTTAGTAGTATCACTCACCAGTGTTAAAATGACAATTTTTGAAACCTATTTCCTTTCTTTTTTTAGCAATTCAAATTTTCTATGCTATTGACACATCACTGAATAGCTGAAGATCTGAAATGTACATTAAAAACATGTTTCAGGAATGACAATAACTCAGACATTTGCAGCTCCTTTGTAAGTGTACTCAGCACAGGTACTGCATTTAGCTGAATTGTACCCCATGTTGAGTATTTAGAGCAAAATGATTGCACACCTTCCAGTGATGTGCTTCTCTGATATGCTGGAAAGTGTGATTCCTACAGAATAATAATAATGTAACCTAATCACAAAACAAATACAAATGTATATACAAATGGAAGATTCAGAGCAGGGCTAGGAAACATAAGGTGGTGGTTCTCTTCATCCAGACTCTTAGAAGACAGAGCAGACTGAGGAAAAGGATCTGGATTTGTTTCATGATACTAGGACAACTAAACTGCTAACACGACCCATCTATGCCAAAGACAGACAGTTCCAGGAATCACTAAGGTACATCTAATGGAAACGATGGTATCATACAAGATAGAGCAGGAAATTATCTAAACATTATTCACAATTCCAGTTATCTGTGTTAAAGGGAGGTCAAGATTGAAAGAAATGGTACTCAGATGTCCAAGAGAACAAGGAATCTATCCCATGAGAAGTCAAACAAGCTACAATCTAGAAAAACAGAGTCTGACTAAGATTTTAAGAGGGCAAAACAACAGATATTTAAGGACTAATGCTATAATCAGAATTCCATGTTATAAACCATATGAAAATAATCTTAAAACAGAAATTAAAATCCCATCTGAATATAACAACTAGTATAGTTTCCACTAGGAATAGTACAGTTCAGAGTTTAACTTACAAAAAGATGGTTACATGCAATGACAAAAGAATCAGTGATCCAAAAGGCTTACTCTAAAAACAAGGTTTATAAACCTGGTAATACATTTGTAAGGTTTGGGTGTTTTTCTTCTTTTAATAATGGAAAAACAAGCACCTAAAAGGCAATTACCTAGCTAAGAGATCCTGAAAGTCATATTTTAATTGCATTTTTATATTTTTTTTGAGAATGTTTGACTGACTTTCACCAAACAATCCCCAGAATTTCTTTATTTTTCCTCTTTTGTGGCATTTTGCTAAACTCATGCATCATTTGTATCACGACTTGTTGCCAATAATTCCAGGAAAATTGACATAACCTCCAGGTAACACCAAAACCTGTTTAAATAACTACGGAGACTGAGAGGGAAAGGACAAGGGTCTTAAACTTCCTGGGAAGTGGTTGAGGCACATTACAAAAGTGGCAAAGTTTAGCCATTACCTCCTCTTCTAACAGTGTTCTGAAATGAACTCAATGATTTTGAATGAGTTAGTCATGACCTAATAAAAACAGGCCCTTCAGGGACTTGAACAGACTTAAAGCACCTCCCTACCCATATCAAAATAAGTACTTAACTATCCAAACCAGGAGACTTCCGAGCATGCACAAGGACCTCTACCTAGATGTGCTCCAACTTGGAATGCAGACTGATTTTAAGTGCCTCTGAGGTTAGGTGGTGCTTGAGAACACGAGGTATTGGTAAGATTTCATTGGAATCTAATCATGGAAAATCTGCCCCCAGATAACACTGTAACAACCTCCTGAAAGCCATTAGCATGTGCAAATCCTGTACTTACCAACCATAAACATTTTCAGTGGGGTGGGTTGCCCCTGTCTGAATGCCAGGTGTTCCCCTTCTGCATCTGGACAGGGCAGTAGAAATATAATGAAAGGTTCATGGGTTGACATAAGTAGAGGGAGAAATCAGTCCCCAGTTACAATCATGGGCAAAACACACTCAACTTGGGGAGCAATTAATTTAACTTATTACCAATCAAATCAGAAAAGGATAATGAGAAACAAACCCAAATCTTCAAGTAAACCACATTCCCCCATCCCTCCCTTCTTCTTGGACTTTACTCCCAATGTTCTCTACCTCCACCCACCCTGTGGTGCAGTGGAATAGGGAATAGGGGTTGCGGTCAGTTCATCGCACATTGTCCCTGCTACTCCTTCCTCCTCAGATGGAGGACTCTTCACATTCTTCCCTTTTGCTCTTTTCTGATGTGGGTCCTTCCCACTGGTGCAGTTCTTCAGGCACAGAGTAAACCAGTCAGGAGCCCCTGCGAGGTCACAGGTCCCGACAGCAAACCTGCTCCAGTGTGGGCTTCCCATGGGGTCACAACTTTCTTTGAGTAAGCATCTCCGACTCCATGGGCTACCATGGATCTCCATGGGCTGCAGGGGAGCAGCCTGCCTTACCATGGTCTTCACCATGGGCTGCAGGGGAATCTTAGCTCCACTGCCTAGAACACCTCCTCCCCATCCTCCTCTCACCTTGGTGTCTGCACAGTTGTTTCTCTGACATATTCTCACTCCTCTCTCCAGCTGCAATTGCTCTCTCCCTTCTCAAATACATTACCCCAGAGGCACTACCACCTCCGCTGACTGGCCAGGGATGGGTCTGTCCTGGAGCCAGCTGGCATTGGCTCTATTGGGCAACAGAGAAGCTTCTAGAAGCTTCTCACAGAAGCCACCCTGGTAGCCCCCCTGCTACCAACACTTTGCCATGCAAACCCAATACACAGAGTTACTGCAAGTTTTTTTTAATAGTGCTGCCACATTTACACCCGAAAAGACCAATGTATTTTCGATTACAAACCCAGTATAATGCATTATCCAATTTTTCTATGTCCTTTCTCCCCTTTTCTCCAAAAAGAAAAATGCAAGCTTCCTCTTCATTTGGGTGTGGCCACTCTTCTAATAGTTACTGTGAGATAGCTAAGACTGAAAATTTTGAAGGAGCATGGTATCTTCACACCTTCTGTATTTTCATTAACCAGATCTAATCCTTTGTATAATCACAACTCTAGATCTACATTGACTGAACTTCCGTCAATCAAAATACTTCCAACCATGGAAGACAGCAGAGTTCTTTACAAAAAAACCCAAAACTGAAAAAAAACCCATCAAAGCCATATAATACGTCATAATAAAAACATTCAATTTTATGACCAGCCTTTGAGAAATGCTTAAAAGCTTAAAGATTCTGCACTGGAGCAGGACTCAGTAAGAATGATGGTAAAGCATAAAAGCTCCAAAGCGAACGAATTTATGCCAACTACTTTAACTCAGAAAAGCCAGAAGGCTTTTGACTTGCCTAGCTTGCACTGTTTACAGCATGGGTTCATCTGAGCCTGTTGTGTAAACTCCCTCTAGAAGTCAATGCAAAGAAACAGGTACCTTATGGACATGATCCCATCCTGGCACTGGCATTTAAAGTTAGACAAGACTGATGACAGCCACAGTAAACAGTGTACTGAAATCCACGTTGCATTTACTTCCTTTTCTCAGGAACTAATGCTTGAACTCATCCAAAGTCTAAAGTATATTACATTTAAAAAATGCTTCAAAAAGATCACAAAATTCTAAAACAGTGGTTTGAACAAAACTGAGTTCTCTGAAAATGGATGTTCAAAGGTTTTCAGCGTTAGAACTGGAAGATGTTCACCCAGTACTGAAAAAAACACATTTCAAGTAAGTTAACATCAAGAAGACTCACAGTTTCCACCTCTGCAATTAGCTATACAGAGACAAAGAAATGGACTCTGCCATCGACTGCAACACATGCCTTCTACTTACCTTCATGCAACTGTTTTGTCTTTGCCTGGCTTAGACTACTCTTCGAAAGAGAAAGACTGGTAAACTGCACTACATATTCTACACTCAGGTGGATCACACTGCCAAGTTTTCATGACTGTTTTGTTTTCTCTTTTTTTATTTACACTAATTCTTTCCCCACCCCTCATCTTTATTACCTTTACTCTTTTGCCTATCATCAATCTTCTACAAGTTTCACAACAACTTAAGACATAATGGAAGGAGAAAAATGTATTTGTCTGACAAAATAATTAAGTCTGTCAATCCCTTAAACTAACTTCTTCCTCTTTTTTTACTGATTTCTCCTTGATAAAAATTTACTACACTTAAGAACAATTTTGGGGGGAGGGATAGGGAGAAGTGTTTTGAAATAGGTTTCCTTCATATTTTATACTACACAATTAAGGAAAAAAGGGTTCCAGGAAGACTTAGTAATCCAAGTTTATATGTTTTCCCCATCTTCTGAGTCTAATAAAAAGTTAAAGACATTTTTAAGGGTGATAATTACAGTAAAACCTTACTGATAACATGGTGTTGCATCGTGGACAACATACAGATGGTTAAAGTTGGAACAGAGAATAATCAGAGATTTGCAAAGTTATCCCTACCAGGCATATTAAACAGATAAGACAAATGCTGCCAACAAATGGAAAAAAATTAGGGTGGTATTCAAAGCCAGACTGCAGAGATGTGAATGTATCTAAGCATTGGTATCACATGTGATCCAAGTATCTAAGGTCCCATTATAATAAATGTTCCAGATGCTAGAAGCCAGGGCAATGAAGTAAAAATAAGAAATATTCTTTAACATTAATAGACGAAAATAAACTTTATCAGAAGTGACTCACTGGTGATTTTTTGCTGGAGATTTTGGCTGTTGCTTTTTAGTTTTAAATATAATTATGCCTTCCTTGTCTGCCTCCCCCCTTCTCCTTCCACCCCCACTCCATCCCCATTACTCCTAGGTCCCTTTTAGGCACACAAACTATTTAGTCTTGAGTCCTTTTTTAACAGTTGAACTGTCAAGGTAACACATCAGAAACAGATTGAAGTGAGAAATGGATATATAAACTTAAACAATACCATATTAAAGCAGAGATGGCACTATATTTATTTTGAAAAAGTTATAACATTGAAAAATTATAAAATAAAAAAGCATGAAACTTGTGAAATTCAGTTAATATACCTGAAGAAAGGTATTTCTTGCCTGGCTAAAATATTCAATTACAACAAACTGCCTGTAAACCTTAAGGCTTTTTTACAAAAGTATTCTCCCTATTTTACAGGTTGGTTAAACCAAAACATGCTAAATGTGGGGGAAAAAAAACAGTAACAAAACAACCCAAAACAAAAGACCTCTGCAAATGCTTTTAGGCTTATCACAAAGGACACTTCTGCATTCTGAAAGGTCTGTTCACAGTCTTCATTTTAGTAAAATACTATTTGGAAGCAGTTTCTAAAACTGGATGTAACATTCATTCATTTACACGTATCTGCCAAGTTTTTAAATCCTTTAGAAGCTAAACTAAAACATGTTGAAAATGACTCACTGTGGTACCAGAATATGTACTGTAGGAAATAAGAACTCATTTACAAGTGGGAGAAATACACTCACACTTCATCTGTGGGAATTCACTAGACTTCCCTTCCAGTAAACATTATATTTTAAAATAATCATGGAAAATGTTCTTTTAACTGAAGTTTATGAAAAGATTCAGACAGCTGGCATAACAAAAGAGACTTACAAAGATAAATGCAACAACTGTCTTTAAAAATAATTAATAATTCTGCCAAAAGATATCAATTTAGCAATAAAAAAAGATTCTAAATTTTTTTACTTACTCTAACGGCTAAACTAAAACTGTTTAATACAGTTGTTCTGTACAAACAGATAACCATTTGAGACAAAGGACAAAAGGAAGATTTGATTATTTTACAAAGTAAGAATATGCAGGGTTCGGGGAAAGCCATGACAGGCATACAAATTACCATAGGGTAGCTCTTTTCTAAGTTGAGCATGTCAACTAGTTTCTATTCATCAGCACACTTTAATAATACAAATACCTTGCAGCGAATGCACTACTTTAAAAAGTTTTTTCTTTCTTTGAAAAGAAGAATTCATCTGGCACCAAGAAAAAAACCTGAAATGAACCCCATTTATCAATACATAATAGAATACTTCGAGAAAAAACCAGAACTCTGACATAGAAAATCAGACAGAGATTTCACAACTTGTGACTTGGAACAGAATCATAAAGGACAAATCTAAAAATGAAAAACCCAGCCTTACTAGCTTCTATAAAGTATATAAAATGTAAAATATAAAGTATGTAAAAACAAAAACATGCTAGAGGAACATGCAACGGACATAAAAAAGACACAACATTTCTTTTCATGGTTCGAGGTCTAAAAATCTTAGAATTAAGGTATCAATAAAGGCTCCATTCCAGCTGATGGTGGGCATTTCACACGCTGGGCATGGGATTTACATCAGTCACACTTTGCTTGTCTTTTACCATTCAGAGAAACACTCTATACTGAGTAGACTCAGAGATTCAGGAGTCAATTACCCGAAGTGAGTGACATATGAAGACAAAGACTAGGGTTTCTAATTACCCTCATTTACTTACAGTACCCTTTTGCAGAAATAAAACCTTCTCCCCTTCGGGTTTTGAATGGGACAAATTCTTCCACTCTCTATAATCCACACCTAATTCTAGTGACCCAAGCAATGTATCCAAGGTTAAACGGGAAGATGTAACTTTTTGAAGCATTAAATTTATAATCTACACTCTATTTCTGGAATGGAAGAGGTTAAGATCTCAGAAGAATCAGAGCAAGCATTAAGCAAAATTTCAGAAGGGATGAATCAGTGCATTTCTATATCTGTTTATCCAAGGCAAGAAACACTTTCCGAGAAACAATTAGAGTATCTATGAAAACAATTCCAGATGACAAGTTCCACATCAAAGCTTAACTACATTATATGCACACACATGCAGTATATTTATATTAAAATGTTAGCCAAGAGTTGCAGCATTTTTACAATATATCCAATACTTAAATTTTAGAAAAGATACACATAGAGGGTTGTAAGTGCAAGAATGTATATTCACACTTTACATGTATATTATGAAATCTAACATTTTAAGAAAGACCAATGCCTGACAGGTATATGCATTTTAGGTAGTACCCAAGCTTCATCTCAAAGGAACCTATTTCTAGTACATTTATTTCTATAACTACACTTCCACTTGACAGAAAAAGTTTACTTCCCTTTAAGAGAAAGTTTCTCAAGCTTGTTTATTCCATGAGCGAGAAGCTGGCATAAACTATGGTAATTTTTTTGCTTCTGGAATACCTCAAAAGGGGCACCCCCCCCACCATCTCTACACTGTCCATGCTTCACGAGTCTTCAGAGTGGTCTGTGCAACATTATCTTCAGCTTGACAACATTTGTTTCTTTGCAAGTACAAAAACCTGCTATTAAACAGGGCTCATAAGACAGGGTTGGCAGCATTGGTGCATACGAGCAGTATCTTTATGAATTCCACGTAGTGGTGAGAACTGCAGAAGCCCTTTATTGCTTGTAGTAAAGCCCCTTGATTTATTCTTTCATATGCATCCCTCCATTCCATCTTGGTTGGGTTTATTCAGTCCTCAAGTTCTGTGTCCTTACTGCTTCTCACCACACTTCTCCCACAGAATTAGAAATCCTCTCACTAATGAACACCAGCCACCATCAGGAGCAGGCCAGCATATCTGCTTTCAATGTGCTCACCTCAGAGGCCCATCTAGAACAAATGTTCCTGTCTCACTTTGGTCTTGCTAAAGTTCTAAGTTGCCTTTTTTTTTTTTCTCTTAAATCTAAAACCAGTTCCCCCTCATTGGAATATATAGCTCAAAGTAGTACCACCCTCTTGCCATCCCCACGATTCAAATGTCATGTCACATCTAAGTGTCACTATGGCTAAACAATGTTTGGCAAAAATGTTGCTGACATGCCACGTTGCCACCCTACAGCTACCCAGGATCAAGGTATTCCTTAGCAAGTTCTTGAACTCTGGTTAACTACGCATTGAACATTAATTGCAGGTTCATTTTGCTGGTTTCACAGAATACGCTTCCAGAGTTACCCATATAGTCATATAAGTAGACACAATTGTGCCTTCAGATCATTTACCCAGGAAAACAAACAGCTGTAAAAATTATTTAAATAGCTTTGCTCTGAGTAAACTGAAGGACATGGTCTTCCCACTATCCGATATGTGATGCAATACTTCAGTGCTGAAAACATACAGTTTCAAAATAAATTTACTGGTCTCCCTGCATGTAAACAACTCTGAATCAACCTTGACAAAGTCTGGGATACGTTCTTGAAGAAATCTTACTAGAAACAAGACCATATAAAACGCAAGTCAGCCCTCCAACCCTGGTCTTTCCATTCGCTCCTCATCAAGGCACTGGTCAGCTGACAAGCCAATCCCATGAAGAGACAGCAATAAACACGCTGCCAAGAACTTGCATGGTTGTTCCATCAGTTGTGAACAATGGTTTCACCAGTTGTGAGCACTACATGTAAATATCACACACCCCTCTCTTTTAGGAAGTCCTTGATGTGATTAATGAGGCATATTCAATGCTGGATGGACTTATGTACAAGGCAAACAGCTCCTCGTGGTTTATGGCCTCCTCTGCTTGCTGATGTACACTTTTGGGAGCATGTGCAAGAACACTATGACAGCCCTTCATTTACTCACAGTCCTTCATTGATTTACAAATGGACTAGCTATCCTCCATTCCAGAACTATATACCACCAACTTCCCTATTTGTAGGAGTTACTCACAGGAACAGGTATCCCCACCATGGAAATAAGGACCAGCCTAACTGCTTTCAGTTACACCTAACATTCAGTTATACCTAACATTTTCTCACCACTTCCAATATGAGTCTGCAGAAGACAAGCTCTGGCCAAAACTCAGTCCAAAGCTCTCAGTCATAAATATTAAGTCTTCATGACAAACATTGCAGAGTTTCCCATGAGCTTATGACGACGTTCATAACATAAGATGACAAAACTCTTAACAGCCTTCTCAAACCACACAAGCACCTGTCTGGACACTCTTCTTCAGAGTCTGATATCAGGATATGAGCATAGAATCACATCCTTTTCCAGAGGATAATAAAAATGTAACCACAGTCTCTGAACGTAATTACAGAAGATAATAATTGTTAAAACTTCTATGGTTTTATTAGGCTGAAATATAGTATTACATAAATAGCCATCATTCGAACATCAAATTTTTGTACAGACATACAGAAAATATAGTAACTCTGGCTTTGAAGAATTTAGCTTCAGAACAGGAATTATAATACAGAATTTTGGTAAATTCAGGCAACTAACAATCCCTGTATGTATTTACAGTCATATTGTTATTTGTGACCCATTTTTCTTTTGTATTCTAAAAAACATACACTTGGGATTTTCCTAAAACAGGTTATTTTCTCATTTGCCATTGAAATGTTAGTGCTTTGGGCTACTTAATGCACAAATTTAATCTTTCAAGCTCAAATGATTAGGAACACTATGGAAATAAATCATAGAATCATAGCATCAAAGAATCAGACGGGTTGGAAAGGATCTCTGAGATCATCAAGTCCAACCCTTGATCCAACACCACCGTGGTTACTAGACTATGGAACTAAGTGCCACGTCCAGCCTCATCTTAAAAACCTCCAGGGATGGAGAATCCACCACTTCCCTGGGCAGCCCATTCCAGTGCCTGATTACCCTCTCTGTAAAGAATTTCTTTCTAATATCTAATGTAAACCTCCCCTGGCACAGCTTAAGGCCATGCCCTCTTGTCTGACGGCTGGTTGCCTGGGAGAAGAGACCAACCCCCACCTGGCTACAACCTCCTCTCAGGTAGTCGTAGAGAGCAAATACTATTTGCATAGATTACCTGACATAACCCCAAATAAAATCACATTAACGACTTCTTGAGATAAATGCTTTCATTTATATCTTGTCATTACATCCATGTAATGTCTCCTTTTCGAAGGGACACAAAGCACATGCAGTAAAAAGGTTAAGAAGTTCCCCCGTGTTCCATAGCTCCTGCTCTGTTCTACATAGAACAGCTGTAGTGTATAAGATGAAAGGACCATGTAGCCTGATAAACCTGTCTTCCAACTGTAGCCAAAAGTGGATGTTTTGAGAAAAGCAAGAAAAACTTCTGCATAGATTGTATTTCTCCCTAATCCTCCGCCACTATGTTAAACTATTTCTAACTTAACCATTTCTTGAATTGGATGTGTTTTCTACTTGTAAAGCAATTCTCAGATTTATCTCTGAGCTCTTCCTGTCTCCTTTTGAACCCACATAAACTTTTAGCATCTGAAACATGACTTCGTAATGAGCTCCAAAGGACCCCTACTCATTCACCCTGGCAGTGCTGACCATTAATGAGAAGCTGTGTGCAGTGAGTCACAAAAACAGGCGTGTACATGAGGAATACTAGCAATCACAGCAAAATCATGGACTGCAGTGGAAGTTGCAACCTTGCAATTCAAGAACTATATGAAGTCTAAGCAGCAGCACCCTTATATCACAGAATGCCTCTTTGAAGCTATTTATAACTGCTTTCAAATTTGTTTTCAAAGGACACTGATATATTTTCAATCTTTCCAGGGTAGCAAAAAAACTTAAGGACATAAAAGAGTAAATAGTTTCTAAGGTACTCAGCATAATAGCCATCACAGAATTTTAATATTTTGTCTCTACTAATCATAATATTTTAAGATTAAGAGCTTTTGGCTAGTGGGAAATCAACAGGTAAAAATGAGAATATCAAGGCTTAAGGAAAATCTTTATGATATGAGGATATGTTCATATTACAACCTTTCCAAAGCATACCTCAGAGGCTAATAATATTTCGTGAGAATTACTGCTTAGGAGCTGGGACAAGAGCTACTGAAATAAAAAGATTTTTAGAGTTATAAATATAATCATTGAACATTCCTTGCACAGTAAGAGAACAAACTTCAAAGCCTGCGTTCCAGATGTACCGAAGCTCAGAAAGGTCAGACATCAGACTGACTTAGCATTCCTATGAGTCTTCATGTTGATAATTCTACAACATCAAGACAGTTCCAGTTATGAGGTGACTGTTTACAGGGCTCAAAGCATTCATTCTGGAAGAACGCTGTCTTAGCTCAAAATGTAAAACTTTGAGATCCTGATTAGGAATCTAACAACCAAAGACAACTAGGCATGCCCTAGAAAGCGTGCAGTCTTCCTAACCCCTTTATTCATCTATTTAATCAATTCAGTTAATTAGGTTTTCTCCTCCTGTTTATTAAAATGCAGTTTAGAATTATCCAGTAAGATGTAAACTTCAAATAAACATATCCTCAGAAGAAAAGGAAAAGAGTAGGAGCCTCCCTGGTCATTTCAGTAGAAATATAAGATGCACAGACTTGTTTTGTTATGGATTTCAGTGCTGCCTCTACAGCTTGGAAAGAAACTAGACCCAGTCACCTGGGAAATGGACTTTTTCTTTGGTTCTCCATCATATTATCATCCCTGGTCCTTTCACTGGCTTTTTTTTGCATTGATTCTGAATTTTCAAGAGGATGTCTTTCAGTAATTTCCATGACATTCATGGAATTTTACCTTTTTAGCTGTACCTCATACTTTACTTTTTTTATCAGGAGAACGAGATGAAGGTAGTTTTACGGGAAATGTGCAGTAATTACTTTGGCTAGGGCTGAAATCTAGACAAAGTCTAAGAATAACAGTGAAGGTCTTGGCTTTATTCTAATAGAAATTCTAAGTGTTATAAAATTACACATACACATAGTATTACAGAAATAATAAATGAATACAGCAGCAAGAAATTATTATTATTAAAAAAGCATTTTAGAATACACTAACGAAGTTAATTGAAACTGAAGATTTAAAGTGGTAGTGATTTTCAAGACCTACATAGCTCTTGAATTCGAGGGATTACAAAGCACTTCATGTACAAACATAGCAGCCATGTCTAGGGAATAAAAGACTATGACAGTAGTTTTTAATATGGAGTGATGGCAGCTTTGCCAAATAAATATTTTGGCCAGCAGTTTTCAGTATGGATCTTTTTTTAATTCATTACTGAAATCTCCATTGTACATAAATATTCTTGAAGAGATAATAAGCCCTTATTTAAATATTACCAGTAACTCCAGCATTTAAATATATTGACTTAATAATTGTAATATTAGAATGCTGTCATTGCAGTCAGCAACATCCAGGTTATAAAAATACGTTAATAGAAGAGGAAAACAATTAATTTTAATGTTTCTATTAACAATGAATATTTAATGTAATAAATGAAAAACTAATAATGAGATTCCTGCATGCCCCACAGAGATTCTAAATGCAAAGCAGAAAAATTATTTATTCAGTAAATTTATCCAATTATTTTCTCACCTAAAATAGTTCTCTAGGCTTGTGTGCAATTAATAAGAAGACATAGGATCTTAATTTCATCTAATTTAAAAACCCATTTGATAAACAGGATTAATCCCATCTTTCCATCAGCTACAAAGTTTAAGACAGATGACTAAAATCAGATAACATTCACCTCCTAGTGAATTTAAAAAAATGTCTCACAATTACGAAGAACAAAGAGAACAGGGATAAGAAGAGATTCAAACTACAAAGATTATGGAGAGACTAAAATTAGTCTCCAAAATGTATATACATCTTGCAGCTGACGGGAAGGAAAAGCATTAAATCAGGAAATACAAATATGCAGAGAATCTTTTGCGTACTTCTCTTAACCTACAAAGGTGAGACAAAGGCCATAAAGAAATGTCAGTGACCTTTATTCTATTTTGCTTTTTATTTGAGAAAGGCATTTCTAAATAGAAACACTAGAAATACTCCTAAAGGTATTTTTACCTGCAGCACATCTTCCACTACAAATCTGATAATTTTAAATAGCTATGTACACCAATCCAGAAATGTTTAAATAATAATGATAATACAAAATACTTTGATTCTTTTATAGAATAAACCTAAGGGTCTAAACCATTTTTGTAGTCATCATCCTAACTTAACAGAACTCCAAAACATTGTATAAAAATGCCCTTTCATCATCTGTGCACATTCAAATAAGAAAAAAAGTACATACTTAAAAATATCCTATTACCTCATGGACAGAGACAGGAATTTAAACCTCCCATTAGCTTTTACCAAAACCAAGGTTTTTTTATGAATAGTGTCCACTGCAAAGTTGAAGGAATAGTATTGCCACAAGACAATTTTCTTGAATACTCTTTTTCTGTTTACTTCATACCTATTTTGTTTCTCTTCATTACTCTACACTTCTCACTTTATCATTAAAAAGACAGGAAAAGAAAAATCACCTCGATTACATCACATGAGTGGAAATCAGCTATAACAGCACAGATTTTATTGTCAATAAGAAAAATAAGATTTTGTGAAATCACACTAACTGTGAATTTCCATTGTGTTCCCAGTAATTCTAGAATTTTCAAACCAGTTTCCACTGATAGAGCTGAATCCTGGAAAAAGACATTTGACTCCTTTAAAGGAAGTTTAAAGGAAGCCAACAACCAAGACAAGAAATGGTTCTTGTAGACATCCTCTGAGGTGAAGTGCTCTACTATGACTTCACCCCATTTTAGACCTTAGACTCCACTTCGACCAAAGGAACCATTTCAGCTTGATGTTGCCCCTTTCATGAAACTAGAAAATTTAAACATCAGGAAAAAACCTGATAGAAGGCCACAATGCATTAATTCTACTATTTAGGGGTTTTTTGGTGGTGTTTTGGTGGCTTGGGTGTTTTTATTTTTGGCAAGGAGGAGTAACAGATTAACAGCCAATAGTTTAAAAATAACACTCCACAAATACTCAAGAGAAGGAAAAGCTGGAACATACTTAGCATCTACACTTAACTATGTCATAGATGATGGAGCTATTACAGAATTGATCTTCTCATTCAAGCCCTAGATACTTTAAATTAGGGTAATACAGCTTTAAAATTAGAAAAAAGTCCACCAACAGTTTAAAACAAAGGGAAAATGTTTCCATTTAGTCCTAGTTTTTTAGAACATGCATGACATTAACAGTTTAATCCAAAATATCAATTTTTTTTTTTTTCATTGTCATGGGTAAATGAAACATAGATTCTCACACAGCATTTACAGCTGTATAACAGCAAAGTGAGCAACAAAACTTACATCCTGATATCACCGCGATCTACTTTGAGGTTGAAACACCAGATCCTTTCTCAGTGTAAATCTTTCATGAATATTATCACTTTGGTATTTTCTTTGCATTTGTAAACACTTGTTCACAGAAAGCTATCACAAACATCAGTAAGAAAAATGAAAATAACTGGACTTGACTAGAAAATTGGGTATTAGTTACACTTCTGATCACAAGATTTGCCAGGGGCTTTATTTAACAACCATTCAGGCCAGTCAACATTCCACATACTTCTGAAGCTTTCAAACATGTTTGTTTACATAGATTATGATACCAGTGGTAACTATGATGAGTCACCTTGTTTTCACTAAAGTAGAACAAGCTGTTATAATCACTTAAATATAGAACTGGACAACACAGGTATTCCTTTTTCATCTTACGGGTTTCTGCTGATATCACAAAATTTCTTTGTTCCACAGAACTGTCACATGTCAGTTCACAGTAAATTCATAATCTGGGGTCTTAAAATAAGGTATTTATACCACCTCAACATGCCAGTTAGTTACTTTGTAGATCATTTAAGTAGTTGATTTGGAAAGTGGAGAAAGTCCCAGTCTTAACATCTGTAGTGTGGTTAGAAGTGAGGTAGCTTTAAAGAGAGATACCTACATTTTAAAGAAGGGGTTTCCATTTTCCCAAGGTGAAAAACACGCTCTTCTGAGCAACAATATACTTCTTAGACTCCAACACACAATATTAATCAATTTCTGAATTTATTTAAGATGAGGAAAGGAGATTTTTACTTAATGGGAGGGCTCATCACTGGATTAAGCAACACAAGCACAGAAGCTAAGTGTATCAAAAAAGATTCTTAGGTTTTTGATTGTAGGGAAACTTCCCTCCTCAAAATCAAGCAACGATATGAAAAAATACAACACACTATACAAGTGGGAATACAGCAGAAAAGTATTTTCTCCATGGTTCTTAAGTTTAAAAATAAATATAACATTGAAAGCTGGTATTTTCATTAAGTAAAGGTGCATACTCAAACTATCATACACCAGATCTATTTTCCAGAAGAGTTTCCAATCATATATGAACTCCCCACATGTCTTAGTAAATCTTACCACAGTGAAAGGTATGAGTCTCATCAGAAAGAAACACAGATTGACCCATATTAGCATTTTATTTTGACTCAGGCAGTTTGGAACCAAGTTTCCTGGTTGTCCCCACTTAACTGGCTTTGATTTCCACATTTGTATTGTGGAGCCATCATCTCAGAGTTTGCAAACTGAATTCCTTTTTGAGAATCCAAGAACACCCACAATGCACTCTAACCACTAACATGCATTCTGCACCCTTGGGCCCATTCAGCCTGAACTAGAATTAATCTGAAGTTCAAATCCCTGAAAGCCAGTGTGGATATAAAGTCCTCTGACCCCTTCTGCTTACTCTAGAACTACCCTTGTTGTTTCACATCACTAGTTAGCAATGACATTTCTTCAGTCTTCAGGTAGTGCTATTTCTTCAGTAGTATCACCACTGCAATTTAGGAGTTATACATAAAAATTAAAAGCTTTAATAAATTTATGCCTATGCTTAAGTTAATGACATTTTAACTGATCACTACTTGCAATTAAAAAGCATTTAGAGAAAAAAAAAAGGTTAATTTAGTACTTTCTTTGAGTAGATGACTAGGTAGAACAGTTGGTTAATAAACCAATCTCTTGATGTTAGGAAAAAAAATATTTAGGTTAAACAATGAATTAAATCCAAAACTAAGGACACATGACAAACTTAGCCTGAACAACCTGGATTACTGTCCACAGTTTTCCATTTCCTCATAATTTACCACAGCTAATACATTAAATTTACAAAAAAAAAAAAGTGTTAAAGAATAAGAAAGCAAGACTCCTTGTAAACAGGCAGAAAATCAACCACAGTTTCTTTCTCCATATGAATAGAACTGTACGCAGTAAAAAAAGAAGCACGTAGCAAGCTTAATTGCTCATAGCTACTGCTCTCTATCCACATTACATAAAAACTATTACTTGAAGTCATTATATAAAATGATTTTCTACTTTCAACTAAAGCAAAAGAAACCACAGCAGAACAGGTTTGCACTTTGACCACTGCTACTGTACAGTATGAAATTCACATTCTTGCCATGAGATGAATAATTATGTTTGCTTGTTTTTACAGGAGTGTAGGAGAAGAATCAAGCTTTCATATTGTTGCTGCATTGGTAATGGGAAAATTTTACGACAAGAATTAAGCCTGTAACTTAAATTAAACAGAATGTTTGTAATTCAATTTGTTCTTTATAAGCAGAAAGTCAGTATTTCCCCCATCTAAAACTTCTAAATACGAACATAGTTACACCTTTAGATTTATTATATGCATTTTAAAGACACTTACTGTTCTAAGAGTTGATTGTACTTTCTTAAAGCATCCTTTTCAGCAATAACTGCTCTTTCTTTTTCAGCAACAGCATTATCTCTTGCTTCTCTCAAATTTCTGAAGGAAATAAAAGTTATTCTGTTAAAAACCTGTTAGGAAAAGACTGTTTTGCTTAATTAATTACCACTGCTTGATCTGAACTGCAATACTACCTTCTTCGACTCTCACAGAACAACAGAAGGGTCTGTCTATCTACATCCCTATTTATTACAGAGGCTTTCCTTGAGGTTACTTTTCATATATACCAGCAAAGCTTCCAGCTCTGAAATTCTAAAACCCAATGATCAAATTACCTATTTATACATAGAAACATATAATTCAAATTATTCTAGAATACTAGAACTATAAATTATTTTTTTCAGGAATTAAATAAATTGCAATAATTTTGCTTGGTACTTCACTAATAACTACAGGAATGCTGTCCACGTAAGTGAGATGATTCACAACTTTTATAAAAGACAGAGCAAGAAAAGACTAGCTAGGCGTAGAAATCCTACTTCCACTAACAACTAATTGTCTAGTTACTCTGATATATTGACCATCAGGTATCTACCCAGCCTACCACACAAGTACCCTTTTAAAATGGGACAGAAATACTAACCAGAGATTCAAGAATGGGTATGGGGGGAAAAAAAGGTGGAACGAGAACAGGGAAGACAGAAGCTCAAGAGCTTCTATGTTAGCTTTTTAAACAAACCTTTTGGCAACTGCCATTTATTGCACTTCGGTTCATATCCCTAAACTATTCTAGAATGCACAAACTGGATTCCAGTCAAATTGAACCAAGTCAGAAAACGTGCTCAGAGAGAGCATCTCCCATGCTCAAAATGACTACATTTTGTTTAATCCAATGCCAAACGGCATGTGGACATTCACATGCCCTGTGAATTCATTCATGCTTGCTAATGCAAACATAGCCAGTGCTTACAACAACCAAACAAGTGAAACCAAGGCCAAATAAATTAGGAATGAAAGCATCACCTTTTTATTGGTGTCCCCCTTCCATTTCAGTTCCTTGAACTGACTCATCCAAGTGTAAAATAAGCACCAATAAATTCAAGGGAAATATCAGACTCATCAGGCTTGGCAAAGTGGTAGCAAATAAAAGCAACTGAATATTAGACTAGCTTAGCTGTAATATCATTCTATTCTCTCAGCCTGAGGATGAAACCAGCATCTTTATTTTCAGTCACAATCAGCGTCTCAGCACATCATACAAATACACTGCAAATTGCTTTGCTCGCAATTTGGGTTCCCCTTTGTCTTGCCATTGAGGCAGACTGTCTTACGATGGATTTTTTTTGTATTTTATAAAATGAGCATATGATAAAAAGCCTTTTTTCTGTAAAACATGAAGGCAAATCTAAAGGATTTATATTTCAGAAGTAATTGTTTCAAAATGAGAAACAAAACTGTAAATCAGTTCCAGATAGAAACGAAACATCTTTCAGTAGCTTTCTCAATGATATACAAACCCTTGTCAAATCTCTACAAACAGTGCATGTTTAAATTCCCACTTTGTAATTCAAAAGAGATTTGCATACAGGAAGGGGTGTAGATGTATATGTATGCGTATATATTTTACTCACACTTGCAAAACTACACCATGATGTAACTTTTTTTTAATTAGAACATTTTAGTTGACTGAAGACAGACAGCAGAAGTCATGTTCTTTTTTTCCACTCTTCCCAGCAGTAACTAAACTACCTATTAGAGGAACAGACGCTGATGTCATAAATATCTTTTTACTACCATCAATTCCTTCTCCACACAACACTTTCAGGACATCTACAATGAAGTTATAATTAATTATTAAACACTCCTCCCATTTTAAAAGAATAAAACAGGCAAAACACAAGCTAAAAAAGAAATCCAATGCCAAAGGTCCAAATCCCTAGATCCCTAAAGTATTTACATGTAACTCTGTGGTATTTGACCAATCAACACAAACACAAAATTCAATATGCAGGTCTTTGCAGCACTAGAATCTTCAAAAGAGAATTTTATAGTAATTGACATGAATTTTTTTTTTTGAATCACAATGCTGTAAACAATTTCAATTAGACTTATTTTATAAAGGTGTAAGTCTTATTGGTTTCCCTCATTTTTTTTCTGCCTTATTTCCTGCATCAGCATCACGTCTTCTGGATTGCTGGCACAGTTTCAAGGTTGCCCATATAAGCATGACAGGTAAACTAACACACTCTGTATTAATTAATTGACATTATGTCTCTGAACAAACTTTAAATCATCAATGTTTATCTAGAATATGAATTTTAATAATCCTTTTCAATGGATAATTTCAGGTAACCATCACTTAATAATAAATATAACACCACATATTTACTTTGTAAGTATAAATTCATTTTAGTTTTTAAAAGATTCTCATCAGTTTTACAACTGACCTTAAGTTGTTAGATTTTGAACATCTCTCAAAGAGTCAGTCAATTAGGATTATAACTAAGCACAAAACAGTGCTTGGTCATTTCTGCTCTGATTAGGTTATTGCCTATACCTTATTTACCTGTTTTCACGTTCATACATCTCTTTTGAAGTGCTTCTTAGTTGCTCAATTTCTTGATTTGTTTTCAACCTTATTTGCTCCAATTCTTCATGCAGTCTCTTTTCATATTCTGTTTTATAGTGATCTCTGTAAATAAACAAATACATTGCACTGGTCAAAATACCAAAACTTCAGGTACAGCTCTCCAACTAGGGCAGAGAGCTTCTTGATTTTACATTTTATTTCAATCCTTACACATTCACCTCTCAAATTACTTGAAATACATATCAGCCTATATTGTTACACAAATTAAATGAAAATCAATCAGAAATAAATAATATTTAACTGGCAATAAATAAAAGCTTTCTGCATACTCCTTTAAATTTTTAAAGGAATTTGATATTGATTAATCACATAACATTAAGCTTAATATTCTTCCAGAAATTCTTTGTCAGCCTCTAAGTGCTTATATTACTTCACCACTTAAATAAAACCCCAAACTCTCACTTTCCTCTTCGTTACTAGGTAAGGATTGATTAAACTTACTGATTTGCAATACTGCCATGCCACTACAAGACTTCTTTGAGTACTATTTGCACCTCATATGGGGGAAAAAACATGACAAGAAACATTGAAGATTACATGCTGAGATTTGTGAAGTCAGAAAACCCCAAGATTCGGGAATTTATACTGTCAATGTGGCATACAAATTATTTAAAATATATAAGGAAATTTTTAAGCAACAGATATCAGAAGATATCAGGACAAAGAATTTAATTTCAGAGAAATATTGACATATTTTTGTAACTTTGGAAACCCATGACAAACTGTTGGGAATCCCATAAAGAATTTCTCCCACAAAACTACAAAAAAAGGCTTATGTTAAGTACTACAGCTAAGGAATGTCAAAATTTTATAGCATCTAATAATGTTCAAGAATAACTAATCAGCAATGAAGCAACTGACAGAAATTACAGGTTTCAAAATAAAAGTGTATTAAGAAGAAATGTGCATTTATAATCATAAAAGGTCTTTGATTTCTTCTGATTACCAATTGTGTGATAATCCACAGTTTTCAGAAATCTGTACTTGAGCTAGCCAAAAACTTCTTCACATTAACTAAAAGCCCCAAAATATTGAAATGTCAGAAAGCTTGCTGTCAAGTTTTCCTGTTTTCTTTTTATTGAGACCCTGAATTTCAGCTGACCCTTCAAGGTAAAAGTAAATTTTTCGACCCTTCAAGGTAAAAGTAAATTTTTCTCCTCTCCTTCCTCAATTGTGCTGCACTACTGCAAACACTGTATGTAGATCTTTGACACAAACAAGAGGTCTATCATGAAAAAAAAGAACAAAACCAAAACTGAAACAAAAAACACACTGTACCGGAATGCAAGGGTCCCCCCCATTAGAAACTTTGTGTTCTTTATGTGTTATATGGCTAAATATAAAGAAAAAAGCGAAGCAAAGAATGTTGACAATTAGAACATAAGGATACAATTCTTACATGGGGATCAATGAGCATTATCATTTTCTTGGTACTTAGACAATTTGCTATTACCATCACTACTTGCCAAAAAAAAAATTCTGACATTGCAGAAATTACACCTTCCCTTCAATGGCAAGACAGTTAAAAGTCAGGAAGGTTCACTGAAAAAATCAGAAGTATCTGGAAAAGTCACAAACATCCAGAGTGATATCACCACAAGACAGTTCAAAGTGATGCTTATCTTTATTGAGGACTAAAATAAACACATGGTACAGCAAAGGGCATGTTCTGATTACATAGCTTGACTGCCCTGACAATGCATTTAAATAAACACCAAATGCATTGCTGCCTAAGCAAAGGATCATCATTTAGAATCAGAGAATCATGACAGAATGGTTTGGGTTGAAAGGGACCCTAAAGATCATCTAGTTCCAAGCCCCCGTCATGAGCAGAGACACCTTTCACTGGACAAACCTGGCCTTAAACACCTCCAGGGATAGGGCATCCGCAACCTCTCTGGGAAGCCTGTTTAAGTGCCTCACCACTCTCACAATGAAGAATTTCTTCGTAATATCTAATCTAAACCTACTCTCAGTTTGAAGCCATTCCCCCTTGTCCTATCACTACATGCCCTTGTAAAAAGTCCCTTCGTAATTTTAGTTCCTGACCTGTTGTTACAGTCTTTAGAAATGGTTTTGCCTCTTAACGTTATTGTGTCTTCTTGAGGTTGCAGTTCTTTAATGAGTTTCTTTCCAGGGCTATTACTAATAAGGATTTATATCGTGAATAAACTAAACATGATTTGATTATTGCAATGCAACTATGGATTATGTTTTAAGACTACACATATAAAGGGAAATATTTTTGTTGGTCTGTGCTTACATATGGATTCCCAAGAACTGTAGCTATAAGCTGCAGGTGATTTGTCTTGCTACAATCTCAACCTCTTTCAAAATGTGTCTTTTTAAAAATTTGGCAGGTTAATGCCTCACGTTTCCTGAAGTCTGTAATTTTCTAATTGCAGTACCCCAATGCCAGCGGTTCTGACAGTGACCAGAAGGTGACTTACTCTTTATTCCTGAAAATAGATACTTGGGTTTGCTTTATTCATCTTCATTCCTGAGTTACATCAGCCCAAAGAGATCCAGATGTGGAGAAAGCATTAAAAAGCCTCAAATTCTTCAAAATGTAGCAAATAAAAACTTATTACCCAAACTGGTGTCACCTCAAGAAACCACTGAGAACTGCAGAATTTCCATTAGCTGGTACATTTTTCTCTTGCTCTACTTTTGTACCTCTTAAATTTATTTGTCTAATAAATAGGATTCTAGGGGAAGACTGCTCAGATGTACATGACTTCTTAAAACTCCATTTAAAAGTAGAACTTAAACATTTATTTAAAATGTAGAAGTTCCATGTGAATATAGTTCTGAGATATAAACATGCAAAACAAATTAAAAAATTTGAAGTGACTGCATTGAAAGGAAAAATAGTATTTAAAATACTTTTGATATGGGCTGGAACTCACAGCTGATCATTTCAATACAGTGGCCTTCTATTTTCACTTAAATAACACTTTGTATTTTAGTTGTATTACAGGGCAGTCATATTAGCATGCTTCATCTTAGTTATACAAGGACACAGGATTTAGAGATACTATTTTCAGTTCCATCTTCTTGATTCAAACAAAAGGAAGAGGCTGAAGAGAAGCTGAACCTACCTCATACTCTTAGCATAAACATTCAATCCACAGGTGTCCTTTTAAGGACACTACTAACCAAAAAACAGGTTTATTTTCATTAATGCAATACATATAGGCAAACGTTTGATGTAATTTTGGGATATACACTGAAACAGTATCTTTTGGCATTTAGATGTAGCGAAATAACATGAACTAGATAACCTAGAATTGGATGACGCTCTTGGTCATTTTGATTTAGTTTGGGATAGTCCCGCAAAGAGCAGAGAGTTAGATTCAATGTTCCATGTGGGTCCCTTCCAACTATGATTCTATGAAATTTTGTAACAGCATACATATGTAGCAAGACACATAGTTGAGTAGTGTAATGTTTCCTGTTTGATACCCCATCCCATCTCTATTCAAAAAACAAAGATTTGCTGCTATTCAGCAGTGGCTAGCATACAGTGATAGATCTATTTCTCAAGGCTACACTTAGAGAATCTCTATTCAAGCTCAAGATAAGAAAGACTGATAGCTCTAGTAGCTGATACAAAACGTACTATATTTAAACATTTGTGACAACTGAATATATTTCATTCTGCAATAATAATTCAGATTGTCTATCAAATATGCTTACTTCTAATAAAGGTAATTTGTGGTGGTGGGAGGTCAAATGTGTAACATATGCACTTTAAAGAGTTTTTCTCTCTTTTGTAATTAACTACAGTTACCTTTCTAAATTTCTGTGTAAACCTAAGAGATTAATTGCATAAACTTCCAGTGCTGGCATCTTCATTACTATGATCTTATATCAAAGGTTTAAAAAATTTTTCCTGATACACATTAAGACCCAAGAAAACTGTTTCTCCTTCTAGTTAAATAAATATGGACTAGTTTTTTGAAAAATAAAATTAATGAAACAGGATTCGTGCAAGAAACAAGGGAAAACAATTAAATAACTTGTCTACTGATAAAAGTGAACACACAATAACTTGCCTGGATGTAACATATTTTTCATACATTTCTTCCCTAGCTTTTTTGGCATCCTCTAGCTGAATCTGAAGTCTCTCAAGACGATCTTCTTCATGTGCACAGCGAACACTAAGCTCCATGTTCTGGCGATTAAGATAATCTTTATCTTTTTGCAACAAGTTGAGGGATTGTTGTATGGTTGCCAGCTATAAAAGGTATTAAAAAGAACACTTTAACATGAACTTCAAGGTAAGTATTTAACCTGTGTACACATATTTGCAATTTCATTTTGACTTTCTTCTGTGAGAAAAACATAACTGTGCTCTCTCTCCAAGTAACAGGTTATATGTATATATACAGTGAAAAGACATCCTGAATTACTACACGAAGAAAGAAAGCAGTTACTGCTCCTATAACTAGTCCTCCCCTGGAACAAATACTCTGTCAAACACTTACAATTGGATGCTCCTCCAATCCAGGACTTGTGATGCTACATCAGAATACACAAAAACCAGCAGGACTTTCCAAGAGATTACTGCTACTTTCATTCATTCTCACAATAATTTAGTATAAAGTTAATCAAAAAGCCATTGTTTTTGCTATATTACAGTATTTGATGTGTACACACAAACTTGATGTACACAACAATACTTTTTTGGCCACTGTTACATGCGGAGAACAAACTTGCCTTTTGATGTCCTCTAACAGTGATAGAACACTGAGGAATAAACAGCCTAACAAAGCCTTCAGATTGATACTAAAGAGCAGAATGTAAAAGGTGTTTTCTAGTAGAAACTCAGTTATTTCCCTAACGTTTCTGACAATCTTGACGTCTACCTACAAAATTAGGCAGAGCAGTACCATCTTTGAAGTGGAAATTATATCCACTATTTTATCTGTAATTTTGTTATATAGAGATGCTAAGAACACAATCTCTCCGGGATACTTTCAGGAGGAAAGTGTCTCATGTACTCAGGTGCTGAAGTGTTAACACACAAAAGTCCTCCATATTATTCTTCCCTGAACTGGTGCAGAAGAGAAGAACAACCTTCTCATGCAATGCCTTTCAAATGATATTAAAAAATAAATTCACAAATTATTTCAGAACACCTAATCCATTATTTCCTCTATTTCTTTTGGTGTTTTCTGGAATAATTTCGGTACAAAAGCACAGCTTTAAAATAGCCTTACTTTTGCATTCAAGTTGCACTGCACTACAAACCATCTGATAATTAGTCAATGATGATATAAACTGAAAAGGTTTCTTTCTTTCTTGGGATTCAGTAAGTCTATTCTGCCTCCCGAAAAGCTGTTGCAAAGTTACACCTACAAGAGAGGAAGGGGAAAATCCCTTAGCAATGCTAATAGTTTTGGATGAGTCTATCCTAGTTAGCTTACTTAAGGTGAAAAATTCATCCTGGAGGTTCAGTGAGGCAATCCTCCCTATGAACAGTTTGATGCAGAAATAGTGAAAGTGGATACTGAGTAATGGAAGCTTGTACTGGTATAAACCATCACAAGTCCTATAGATCAAGGCAGTGAACTTGGAAACATTCTCTACATTCATTTCTTTTTGAGTCCCTTGACCCAAAAGTTATCATACATGTCCATCACTGCACACAATTTGTGACTCTTGGATGAATGAATTACTGAATGGAGAAGCAGCA
Organism: Oxyruncus cristatus; assembly: GCA_013399855.1. Lineage (NCBI taxonomy): Eukaryota > Metazoa > Chordata > Aves > Passeriformes > Cotingidae > Oxyruncus > Oxyruncus cristatus. Next base: position 47,798 of record VXAY01003992.1, read on the forward strand.
AGGGGCATTTCTTTTGATCTGACAGGCTTCTGGCTCTTGGAATGTCCTTCGAGAAGCAGAAATATATTCTCCTGTGCAAAACTAGTGCTACCAGAATCGTAATGGCTGAGATTTGAGTAAAATGACTGACCTATCTGGATCAGAACTCACCAGAATTCTAACAAAGATTAAGAACCCCTCTGCACCTGAAGAGGTATTTATTCTCTGGCAGAGACCAGAAGAGCTCTACCAAGACAGTCATGGACTGCACCGCACTATGCAAAAGGGGTTGAGAGAAATGTTTGGAACTTTTTTCAACCTTTAGAACAGAAATCTGGTTGAGGAAAATCTTGTTGTTATCTTCACTTATCCAAGTGGAATGCGTAGAAAGATCCAGACTCTTGGCAGTACACAGCGACAGGACAAGATGCAACAGAAAAAAGCTGCAACAACTCTGATTAGCTTTTACAAAAACATTTTCACAAAGGCGGCAAACAAGTACTGGAACAGATTGTCCAAAAGGCTGTGCAATCTCCATCCTTGGAGATATTAAAAAGTTGACAAGCCTTAAGCAACCTGACCTAATCTTTTTCTGCATTGCATGGGAGGGTTGGAACTGCTGGTCTCCTGAGGACCATTCTAATTAAATTATTCCATGTTTCTGACAGACTTGCTTAGACAAAGAATCAAATTCCTGAGGTGAAGAAATACACAATTACTAAAGTAAGAACTTTGTATTTACCTCTTTTGCTAAATCATTTCTTTCTTTAGCTTGTGCTTTGTATGACACCTCTAATATTTCATATTTTCTTCTGAGTTCTGATAATTCATGCTCAAATACATCACGTTCACTGTTAAAACAAAGTGAAACTATTAGATGCATAAAGTGTAATGAACAAGATTCCTATGCACTTTTAATTTCTCAACCTTATTTCATTCATGACACTGACTTCTTCCATAGGACAGTTACTGATTAATCTTACTTTTTCAGTTATTAACATCTAGAACAGTATCTTATTATATGAAACAATTTAGGATTATTAAAACACTTAGAAACAAAGAAAGTTCTAATACAATAATCTTGAATTCCCATCCTAAATTATTTCATCCTCCTCTGATTATTCTTCTTTAATGTAACTTTGGGCTCCTCTCTTAGCAATGAACTGCAAGTAACCTTATCCATAGCTTTAGCTTTACAAAACTTCTGATGCTATTTTCCACGACATTCTCTTGAACCTTTTGCAGATATTGAAGCCTGACGAAAAAGTGAAGAAACTTCACTCCCACCTTCTTAATCAAACAGAAAGAAATGTATACTTGTACTCAGTTGCTGTTCTCCCTTGTACACAGTCCCTTGATACCAAAGTGGGTTGTACAACTCATGTTTAAAATATACATGACACAGCTGCAAAAATTATGTTAGTGTTCTGAACAAGAGTGCTTTCCATATGCACAAAGAAACATCCCTGTGTCTCCACTCTAACCCCGTCAGAACAGGGAAATGAATGAGCCAGTATGAGCTTGCAGTTTGGAAAAAAGCAAACCAAATTTATATTAAGTATAGCATAGCTTTAAAACTGAGATAACTTGTAGCGCAGCAGAACTAGAAGATTTGACATAGCATTTTTTAAAGGCAGAAACAAACCTGGAATTGATTAACTCCTGAAGTGTTCCCAAATATCCTCATACAGTCATGCCAACAGTGCTCTCCACTCCCCTTCATCTCTGCCTACACAGATGAATATAACCTACTCTCTCATATATAGTTTTGGCACATTCATTCATGCTTTTCTCAACTCAAGACTATTTTAAATGCACACTGCTACACACTGGGGCCATTCACATGAATGTTACTACAATCCACTTATTAAGATGCAGTTGCATATAGGAAGCAAGCCATAGCATCAGACCATCCTATTTGTAACAAGATGCCAGGTAGATTCCAAAGTTGTTTTCGTACATATAGCTGTGAACCAGAAGACAGATTCTTCTTCAAGTGACTTAGTGGCAAAGTCATTTTTGTCAGTAACTCCGCCTGAGTTCATTCTGTATGAACAACTAAGGATATGGCAGGGTGTTTTCTATTAATAATCCCCATTTTTTAATCCATTTCCCAACAAATGTGCCAAAGGCCAGATTTCTTGTACTTGCAAACACACTAAAAAAGCCATTTGGGAGCTGGACTGTGAAGTATATGTCTATGAGTATATTTACAAGAAGTTCATTTTCACTATTTTGCAATTGTTTTTTGCAAGATGGACATTCAAAACCTTGGCTAGAACTGTAAAATCTGTATTTTTAAAAAAAGAGGCACACTGGAACTTCCTGCAGTTAAACCAATTCACTAAGGTTCACTAAGATTGTCTGCAAAGTCTTCTCATGCCAGCTCTTTCAAATTTATGATTACAAGAATATCTTACATTGTAAATATTAATTCCCAAGGTCCTACCCTCTTAATTCACTCTGTAGGCACCACAGAGTAGAGCATAGGCCTTTTGTCAGAACTTTGCTTTTAAACTAGGAAAAAAAAAAAGAGTACTTCTTCCAAGATGCTTGGCATCAACAGCTCCCACTTCCTTAGCTGCAAACAAACTACTAGGCTCTTCTGAAAACACAGTAAATTTCAAAATACAAACTTTTAGTAAAATAATTTGATGCATCAGTTTTCAAGATGTTGTTCATTTTATATGAAAAACAATATACTGCAACATACTATAGGAGATAACTGAACCATTAGTGGACTAAGGAAAGGAAAAATATCTGTGGTGTGCAAGTCAAAAATAAAATTAAAATCTCTAGTAAATCAATGTTGACATTTATCTATTAATATTTGTATGTTATTTTAACACTTGAATTATAGAGATACTTACGATTTTACTTTATCATAGTTTTCTTGTCTGTAATCACCTTGCTGAATCATCTGCTTGGTATCAGCCAGTTCCAATGTTAAACGCTGGCATCTAACCTCGAGCTCTGACCGACTCTTCCTCTCGTCTTCATAGCTCTAGAAAGTAAGACATTTTGAAATGATCACAGCTACACTGCTATTTACTTAAAGCAATTACTGACTAAGTTCTGTGAAGATCTCTTATGACTATCCATGTGGTAGTATTTTCATCTGTCTCAGTATTTGGAAACTTAGTACACATCACAAAGTAACCATCAATACTAATACTCAACTTAGTTTTATCTCATTATAAATAGAATCATAGAATCAACTGGGTTGGAAAAGACCTCTGAGATCATCACTTGATCCAACACTGACATGGTTACCAGACCATGGCACTAAGTGCCACATCCAGTCTCATCTTAGAAACCTCCAGGGATGGAGAATCCACCAGTTCCCTGGGCAGCCCATTCCAGTGCCTGATTACCCTCTCTGTAAACAACTTCTTCCTAATATCCAACCTAAATCTCCCCTGGCAGAACTTAAGACCATGCCCTCTTGTCTTACTGATAGTTGCTTGGGAGAAGAGACCAACCTCCCCCTGGATACAACCTCCTTTCAGGTAGTTGTAGAGAGTGATGAGGTCTCCCCTGAGCCTTCTCTTCTCCAGGCTAAACAACCCCAGCTCTCTCAGCCTCTCTTCATACGACTTGTGCTCAAGTCCCTTCACCAGCCTGGTTGCTCTTCTCTGGACCTGCTCCAGCACCTCAATATCCTTCCTGAACTGAGGGGCCCAGAACTGGACACAGCACTCCAGGTGTGGCCTCACCAGTGCTGAGTACAGGGGCAGAATCACTTCCCTGGTCCTGCTGGCCACATTGTTCCTGATCCAGGCCAGGATGCCCTTGGCCTTCTTGGTCACCTGAGCACACTGCTGGCTCATGTTCAGTTTCCTGTCAATCCAAACTCCCAAGTCCCTCAGTTGTCCTGAGGATAACCTGTCTTACTGCTGAAAACTGAGGCAAAGAAGGTGTTAAGTACCTCAGCCTTTTCCTCATCTTTGGTGACTCTGTTCCCCCCCATGTCCAACAAAGAATGGAGGTTTTCCTTGCCCCTCCTTTTGCTGTTGATGTATTTGTAGAAGCCCTTCTTGTTATCCCTAACAGAAGTGGCTAGATTGAGTTCAAAGTGTGCCTTTGTCTCTCTAATTTTCTTTCTACATGACCTAACTATACTCCTAAACTCTTCAGGAGTAACCAGTCCTTTTTTCCATAGTCAGTAAGCTCTTTTTTCCCCTAATTTCCTTCAAAATCTCCCTGTTCAGCCAGGTCAGCCATCTTCCCCACTGACTTGCTTTTCGGCACACTGGGACAGCCTGCTCCTGTGCATTCAAGACTTGCTTCTTGAAGCATGTCCATCCCTCCTGGACCCCTTTGTTTTCAAGGGCTGTTTCCCAAGGTACCCTCTGAACCAGTAGGGTTCAGAGTAGGCCGAAATCTGCCCCGCGGAAGTCCAAGGTAGAAGTTTTATTGACAGCCCTCTTTGCATCCCTGAGTATTGCAAACTCTACTATTTCATGGTCACTGTGCCCCAGGTGGCCTCCAACACACTCCTGACCACCACATCTCCCACCAGCCCCTCTCTGTTTGTGAACAGCAGGTCTAGAGAGGCCCCACCCCTTGTAGGCTCGTTTACCAACTGAAGCAGGAAATTGTCCTCTATATATAGATACTTGATTAATGTGCCTATTTTTTATAATGCATTTGTCTATTAGCACAACTTCCAAGACACATAACTCTCATATATACAGCCATTTAGGGTAATAGCATATGGAGTGCATGACACAAAGACACTCTGATGAACTTCACAGGCACCATCAACAGAAAGACTGACAGAATGCCTTTTTGAAAAAACACACCTAAATACTTTTATGACACTACAGAAAAGCTCCCTAAGCTACTAAACATACTGTAACTTTTCTGTTAATAAAAAAGAATTTTTCTTTTAATATTTCACAAACCTAGTAATTTTCACTTTCACTAAAATCCCATTAGGTCACAATCTCAAAAATCACAACACCAAGAAAGTTCTTGTGAGAGTTCTGGATGGTCCATCATTAAAAACATATCATTTAAAGACAAGATTGTTACTCATCTTAACATATACTGGTACACACATGGCTTATTTTTATGTTTACCCTAATTAACAGATACACATTCATCAAATTACCACTATAGAACACTTTCTTCTTAAATCAATTAACATGCCATTACTTATAAAAATGGCATCACTATAACAGTAAAGTCTCTGTCAGACGTTTTTAAAAGCTGTTGTCCACAAGTTAGCTGGAGTTTCAAACCCGTAACATAATGGTGTTGCTACCCTGCTGGGCAGTGCAAACATGACTCACCTGGCAACAGGAAACATTTGTAAGGGCACTTAACGGTTAAATGCAAATTGAAAGATTAAGTTTAGAATAAAATTATTCTGTGGATATCCTGTGCCATACTGCTGCTAATATCAAGCTGGAATTCATATACTCTTCACTGAGTGGGCTACTGAAGCTCCTACAGTATTACTCGTCTGGCAGCTAGAAGACAACTACCTAAATTATAAAATTAAATTTGGTAACCTCTGGACAAGTTTTTCATAAACAGCTTTAAAGCACCAACTAACACAACAGTTAAATATCTACAAAATTAGTTCCTTCTAATACCTCAGCCATAAACTTAGTTTTGAATTTTATTTAACAAATCAGTTACTAATGTCATGTAACAATATGGTAACTTCAGGGAAGGGAAGTTAAATTCTACTTTTGAAAAGTGATACTAAAACATACCTTAAGTATACAGGTTTGTTATTTTTGATTTTTAAAGATTTAATATAATTCCTGAAGAAACACTAATTATACTGCACAGGTCACTGTTTTTCATCTACCTAATTTTAAGGGGTCAAAACAGTATTTTAATCACATGAAGAAACATGACAAAGCTAATAGATGTTCTAGGCTGTAAATAGGCTAATACAAACAAAATCTGTATGGTATGCATAAATCCAGGGAGCAGATACACAAGTTTCTGGACTTCCACAGCAATACATCTTAAAGACATACAATCAAGCTGTCTGTGCTTAGGAAGAATAAGGCTTGCTTTGCATGTAATGAAGTTAATTTAGTTTATAATAATGTCCATATATCCTAACCTGATTTTAAGATCTCTGCAATGGAACAGCTTTATCTTTCAATTTATCTTCAAGAGCTAGCTTGAAAGTCTTGATGAACAGCTTTGTCCTGCTGAAGTAAAAAGGGGGCTTATAAAAGAACCAACATACAGAGCCCTTTCAAGGACAGGAATTAGGTCCTGCAAATACCAATGAATAAAAACAACTTAAGTAAGCCCACAAAACTCAAAATAATTATAGGACAAACAGTATGTCCTCACACTGAACGTGTTTGGGATAATAATCCAACACCACATGGTTTTTCTTCAGCTTCTTCCTAATTTTTTGCTACTGCAGAGAGCAGCAACTCAGACTGATGAGGTGGTTAAAACACAAAAACACAAATCTGTCCTATATAAGACAGACAGGGAAAGAAATTCTCAATAGAGCTGTCTAAGAGAACCAGTATTAACCAGTACAGGTACTTTCTACAGAGTATGTGAACCAATCTCTAAGAAGTGCTTCTATTTGGTTTACAAACACTGTCAATACATGGATGTTTCAAGCAAGAAGATTCTAAACCAGTGATCTGTACCACTTAAAACCCAAACAGGTGGAGAAACTAAAGACCTAACGGCAGACCTCAGTTTAATGATATTGAGCTTCACTGTTATCCTCAATCCGGAATCCATAGCAGTTTATAGCAGTCACCAAAATGAACATTTATCTCAATTTCAAGTGCAAAAACTAGGCGACATATTTTTTGAACAAAGTTAGCGACACCTCATACATGGAAGGGATTAGCTGATCTTTCCAAAAGCCTTTGAGGATCAGAAGATAAACAGAAATGCAGGGAAAATATTAATCAGCCAATCAAGCAGAAGTAGCATGACTTCTTCACACTGTCCACAGATAAGCCTGTGGAAGAAAGGGATCCTGCTTTTAAAAAGCTTTTTTAAAAAACATCTTTATCTTCAAAGAATCACTTACACAGGCCAGCATTTTGTTCATATATTAAGGTACCTAAAGGCCCTAGACAAATACAAAGCTACTGTATTATTGTGATTTGAAAACCAATTCCCTCAAGTTATTTGGATGAGGTGCTGCTCCTCAGTAAAGATGACACTTTAATTGTTTACACAGTCTGCATTCAAAAACTATTGGTAAATATATTATTTACTGGAATACAACTGTTCAATTGTCAGGAAGAAGCTATACATAACTGGATGAATAAAACATCTCTAGTACACTGATATGAAATTGGTCATTTGCCAAGGATTGTAGATGGGTCACTATCTGCCGACAAAAATTTAGAAACAAAACTGTTGAGCTACTCCAAAATAGAGAAACTCTGCATGAAAAGTAAGAAAGAAAAGTTTTGGCCTAAGTGCTTCTATAGCAAAAGAAAGTGGGGGAATAAAAAGCTCTTTCTCTGGATCTGAGCTTACTAGAATCTTCAGTGAAATACTCTCAGGTGAAAAGGATACTTGAGATCATTGCATTACAGAGTTATTTAATTAAAACATTTGGTACTTCTGAACAGCTAGGCAGTCAATACGAGCCACAGCTATGTATCGAAAGAGTTAAAACGATATTGGACAGAAAAGTGAACTTTCATAGATACATCATTTCCTTGAGTCTTGGAAATGGTAAACTGCTCCCTCAAGCTCATAGTCACTGGTAGAGGATCTTTGCAGCTTTTTTTCCTTAACAATATTAAGAATAATGAATGGGAGAAAAAAAAAGCATGTATTTCACCAAAGACTGAGGCCTCATCTGTCCTTTCTAGAGAGATTTGTGAAGACCAAGTCATTAAGGCACTTCTTGAAAGAAGTGGTGTCAGGGGGTTGGGAAAGTGTTCTAGACTGCAGTCTTTACAGATACACAAACTTTAGGAGGAACCTGAGAGATCACAGTCCTTCTGGAGTACCAAGAACAGCTGCAGTTTTCTAACATTCAGATACACGTAGTACCAACTGATCCTTGAGTGCAAAAGCTTAGTTTATTCTTTGAAGATTATAGATAGGCTTTTCCTCCAGCTGGAAAACATTATCGGAGAGAAAATTGTTAGTTATGTCTAGGAAAACTTGACAGGTACTAATCCTGATTCAGAGACACAGCCTTAGAAGAGATCTTTGTTCTACACATAACCAGCTTTCTCTCTAGGCTAACCGTAAGTTTTAGATACCGTCATACTATAAATTTTATTGCAAGTCCTGAAGGCAACTTTACAGAAAAAATAACTGAGGAAAGGAAGCCCTGATAAACATGTATCGAGACCGAATTCCAGGAAAACACTGACAAGAAACTCCTAGCCAGAAGAAGAAAGAAATACTTAATCTTCTAGAGCTACAAAGAAAAACAAGGTTTCCTTCCCAGACTCTCTCTCAGTCTTGAGAGAAACTCATGAGTAGTAAATTACATCTGTCTGCGGGAAGGTTCTAACCACTTTGGAAGCAAACAACTCTGACAATAGTAAACTGATGTTCAGCATGGGAACACACACATCAGAAGCTGGTTTTGTTTCTGGGAAGCTCCTGGTAATACACCACTATAGCTGGACTTCCTTTTCCATCTGTACCTCCAAAGGTGGCCATGCCAACATTACTTAAACTTGAAGTACTAAGCACTGTAAAAGGAGGACTACAACGAGCCTGTACTACACATTTAGTAACAAGTCAGTCAGCACTGCAATACAAGAACATCATTTTACCAGTTCTACTGCCTCCTCCTGGTCTGTGGCTGCTGTACCTAGAATCAGATGCAATAACTGTGCAGAGAGCCATTAATGTAGCAGCTGTACAGCAGAACCACTTATACTGACCACCTTACAAACCGAAAGTGGCAACAAATATCTTTCGACACCAGTTGTGTTTATCAGACTATGTTCCAGAGCTAGAAATCAGCGTTCACACACTATTTTCTGCTACCAGTTGTCAGAAAGCAGCTCCTCGCCCTACTGGGTCTGTGTTACAGATTCAGCAGCCTTTGATTAAGTGCTAAGAGCAGCTACACACAGTCAACAAGAGAAGTTTACAAAGTCAAGAGTTTTAGTGGTCTCACTTTTCAGCACACTAAGAACTAAATGCGTGCTAACAGAGGCTAACACACACTTAGGACCTCCTGCCCCTTCTGAACAAACAAAATATATTTTCATATACCTTAAGTACAAATAGAGGTGACAAACATTCAGAAGATGAGTTTCATGCCCTGAAGTCAGAAATAAAAGTTTTTCTAATACAAATGAAATAATGAATTGTCTAGAGATAAAGAACAAGTGGATTTGTCAAGTCTTAGAAGATTAGTTTGTAGAAGTCTACAATGACAATTCAATTTTTACAGAACCAAGCTTCCTATCTGGTGCAGTTGCTTATAAGCTCAGTTGGCTGAGAGGCCACAATATCAGGCCACTGCACTCACTAGTTCAAAGCCAGGTCTGTCATGCTAAAACCAAGTATGATTGGTTTTTGTTTGGTATGGTTCCCTTCCACCCTCCAGGAAAAAAGAAAAAAAAAAAAAAGGCAGCACGTAGCAAAAAAAGATTCAATGGGTTTGAATACCTGATTTTATATAACCAATACTAAGCCAGAATATTGGCTCATCATAACAGCATTCAGAAAATAGAACTGCTCTGCTTTATTTTCTCACAAAACAGTATATAAAGGCTCATGATAGAGAAAACAAAATAATTTAAGTTTCTTACATTCACACTATGAAACAAGAAGCGTAAAATTAGAGCTCATCTCCCTTGACCAAATTAAAGGACTTCAGCCAACCTATTACAAAATAACAAAACTGATGTCAGGCAATGGTTGTCTTATTTGATGATTTCATTTCACATTTAAACTTCCCTAGAGTTGACTTTACATATTAAGATAAGTTTGAAATTTCCTTCAAACTTTTTCAATTCTTTGATGGTTAGACAGACTAATTATCTCATATAATTCATTACCTTATTTCTGGGTGAACATTTACATGCATAGAACTTACTCAAACCTAGACAGTCAGCCATGAACAACCAGAAAAGCCAGCAAAATCCCCCTTCCCTAAGCCATTAGTGGTTAATAGAAAGATTTGGGCTAAACATTTTTTTTCTTTCCATGCTCCACAAAGAGGGAAAAAAACTATGTTGAAACTCATTAGGAAGAGCCTCAATTATCTGCAACAGTAGAAAAAAAAAAAAGGAATGCTTATTGTAGGAAGTGGTTTATTCTCACAAAGAAAAAAACCAAGAAAACAATTGTCTTAACTTCAGTGATTTTGTATTTCAAATGTCATAGTTTCCTAAAGAAGCTTTAAACTCAGAACAGATACTTTGTTGATAAGCCATGTAGAGAACAGAAATATTGCAGTGGTTGGAGAAGACTTAAAATTTAAGGAATATTGGTTGGAAACCCAAAAGGTTTCAAAGAGTATAAATTATTAAATGACAGGCAAGAAACTTTGGCAACTATGTTTCACGTACCTGGAAAATAAGAAGGATTGAAATAGCAAAAAAACCCCACCAACCTCCAGTAAGGAAGAGTATAAGAGCTTAGGTAAGGCTCCGAACAAAACTTAATTTCCTACTGATAATTTCCTTGCAATAATGCTTGACTTTATTGAAGGAGCTCAAATAAATAAGTTACCCCAGCAGTACCCCTTGAAATCACCTCTTCATAAACTGCAAGAGATGATAGGCATGCCAGCTTCAGCGTACCACTTAAGTACATTACAGATTCTAAGGTACTCTCACTTAGTATCTGAAACAGCCTCAGGTACCTTGTTACAGTGACACTTACCAAGTCACAGGGTCAAATCTGAACTTGCCAGAATCAAACTACAGAGACTCTTAAGAACACTTCATATCAGGTCACTTTTCATTAAATACCCAAACCACACCATTGCTATGTGTAACATATAGGGTGAAGACTTGGGTTTGGGTGGGTTTTTTGTACATATGGAAGAACTGTAGTAAGTGATCTTATCTGAAACCTGAGAATTTTGTGACACTTCAACATCTGGATCTCTTCCCTGATTTTTTCTTTTTCTAGAGAGTTATTACTTTTCACTAATTGCTGCTCACTTTAAGCACGTAAATAGGGTATAGGCATTTAAAGAACCACCTCAGTTCAACACAAGCAACGTTTTAGTACTTCTTTTGCAGTGTTAAAAGCAAAGCACAGCACACTTCAAACTTGGAAAAACAGATCAATGGGAAAGGTGGATACTGCCACCATGCGGTGTAAAAAGAACAAAACTGGAAGTTTCTGAGAAAGCTCAATGTACCGAGAAACTGTTTCTAGCACAACTTTAATTATATCTGTAGATATTTAATATCTACTATCTTGTTAATTTGCTTCAGTAAAAATTAATATAGATGTCTGTCAAATCTCAGAAGGCTAAATCCATCTCAATAATTTTATTAAATTAGAGCATGTTAAATGTACAATGAAGGAAAATGCTTATGTAAGACAAAATGAACAGGATTAATTTAATCTCAGTTAGGACCAGAGATAACACAAAATAATGCTGAACCACATAAATGCACAAATTTTATTGACTGCTTTTTCTAATTCAATCAAAAACAGAAATGAAAATAATTTCACAATATTGTGTAAATAATTTCTCCTTACACTTGATTATTCCATAAGTAAATTTCAGAGGGGAAAAAAAGGTGATAAATACAAAAAAAATATTCTAAGAAGTAGTAAAATGACAGTGGCATTTAAAGTCCCTGATAGCTGTGACTTTGATAAATATACTCTGGGTAGCTGAAACTACGTTATTCCAACTCCAGATTTATGTGGAACTACGCTAAAACACAAATTACCCTAGCTATATACATGCTAGAAATACTATAAATATTCATAAACACCTTAAAAACAACATGTTTATTACACTGTTTCAACTCCTTTGCTCTTTGAAAATAAAAATTAAATATATTTATATAATTTGTTTCTCTACTTCCAGTGTTTATCCCTTACTTGAAATCAAATTATCTTTCTCTTTAGTACAGGAATAAATAGGAAAATTAAAATACAAAAAGTTAAAAAGCATAGCAAAGAAAATGCAACCGCAAAGAATTATTAAAAATTCGGTTTTGTATCATTAATGCAAAAGGTGAAGTAAATTACCACCAAGACATCACATCTCAAAAACTATGCACTGAACCATTATGGTGTCTTCAACTGCTAGTGGGTGGATCTCCTGTCTCAGCTTCCCCATGTTGAACCTTGCCCTCAGAAAGCACCAGACAGCTGCTAAGAGAGTACCCTGAACAGTCTCATGAGTACATCTTGCAGGGTAGCCACGGCATAAAATTAGCTATTACACAAAAATGTACATACCATGTTTCTCCTTTCCCTCTTTGCCTCCCTCTCTGCCCTCTTCTCCCCCCAGTAATTTTTATATAGAAAAAAAGCTTCTATATCTTACACATGAATAATGATTTGGAGAATGAGGTTTTCACAATATATATATTTACATGATTTCTTAACTGAGATAACTAATAAGTACAGACCTCTGTCAGAGACTTCAATTGGGATCTGTACCCACTTAATTCTTCTGTTAAACTCCCCTTTTTCATCTGTAGATCACTTAACTCTTTTCTTAAGGAATGGACTACTTCATAGAATCGGACCTAGAAGAACAAGATAGATATTCAAAATTGAGACCAACAAAATCACCATTGCAAAACTATTATCCTAAAAACAAATCAGCTCAACATTTTATGGCAATAATTCACAAAGTTATTTCTAGTGCACTACAGAAATCTGGTTGGGGAGCTGAGGTGCGGTGAAGGAAATGTTACAGCAAAACCAGCATCTTTCTTCAACCTTTGACAGCATCAGCTAAGAAATAATCAAAATATGTTTGGAACTGAACAAAAGAGAGGAATAAAGGTAAAGATTACATTGCTGTTCAACTAAGGCAGCTCCAAGTCAGGTTGTCCAATTAAAAAAAAAAATACAGTTGCTAATGGACCACATGGCCTCAGGTACTTACTTGTGCCAAACCTAGAGCCTATTAGATTAACAGTGTAAAAAGAGAAAAAAACAAACCCAAACAAACCAAAAACCTATTTAGCAATAACCAACTTAACTTGCTAACTTCCCCCAAGCCAATATAAATTTTTATGAGGTGTGTAGAATAGAAATGGAGAGAGATTAATTTTTGCTTTCTACCAGTTCAGTGTGCTGCATTTGCACCAAGAAAAATGCAAGAGCAAGTGCAGAAAGTAGGAACAGCACATAACCAGGAAGAACTGTGACACACACACCCCACACACACCTTCAGCAGTAACATCTTGTTATACGGATTCAGTTGCATCAGGCAACTAAGCCTCTGAAAGACTCGACCCTGCTAAATTAACACCAAAAATCCTTGTAAAAGGATTAAAAATAAATTAAAATATGTAACACAGACTCCTCTCTCTTCCCCCACTTTAGGAATAGGCATATTAAGTCTCACATCCATAAAACTTTTTCAGAACATTTCTAATGACCAAGAAAAAAAGACTAGAAAATACAGTAGTAAAACCATAAAGTCAGTAGTAAAAAGTAAAAAGAGACAAAACAAAGAAGAAAGTTTTTTTGATATACACCCTCACACACATACACAGAGATTATTACTCTCAGATTAACTTAATACCTTAAAATGTTGGGTTTTGGGGATGGTGGAAAGAACAGATAACTAAAAACTGTTTTCATGCAAAAGATACTGCATACACTCCATCACTAATGCTTTGTTTGATATACAAATAAAGAATACAGGCAAGAACGCACAAATAAAGTGACCATTCAATAGCAAGCTGTACTACACTTCCATGCAGAAGGAAGACAGGCCTCTGTTTTGCTACCTGTAAGTAACAGAAGACAAAGGAAAATTCCATGTGTATTTCATATAACCAACAGCATAAAATTCTAAAAAACACAGAAGCCATGGAAATTTGCCATGTAAACATAGATGTAGTTTGCTTTATACAATAAGGCAAGTGTGCAACATGAATGAAAAATTAGTATTTATAGTTTTAACTGTAGCATCTGATGATTCAATTGGTCATTCTTGATTAAAGAAAAATAACCTTGATTATCACTAATTGGTAACCATTTAAACCATTGTGGTTTTTTCACACCTGGTTTTCCAGTAAGCTCTTGTATTTTTACTGCAATTTCCCTAGGAAACCTAACTTATGCTTTCATGCCACATTTACTTCTTGAGATACAACCACCTTAAAACAGATCTCCCAGTAGAAACCAAGATATCATGAGATACAGGTATAAAGAATAAATGTATCTGCGCAGCTCTACCAAGAAAAGATAATTACATGGTAACAAGAAAGTGCAAATGAACGCAGGTGCGGCTGTAGCAGAAATTCAAGTGTTACTGTTATTTAGCTAGTTTGATGGCCAATAAACATTCATGTAACTCAACAGTCAAAGCACACATTGCCAACTCAATAGAGCAGAAACAAAAATTACTGTAAATGGGATTTCCAAAACATACCTTAGAAATTATAGGTTTATATCAACCTGCTATAAGCAAAGAGTTATTATTTTCTAGGCAATTTTTAAAAAACTCTTTTTATGTACCCACCACGTTTTATGGAAAACTAGGATTAAGATAAAAATGGGCGGGTGCAGAGGGTTCCATGAAGAAGTTGGCTTCTGTTAAATGAAGTTATGTGAAAGCAGTTGGATCAGTTAACTGCCTTCTTAGACAAACAGCAACTGAGCTGTAGTTAGCAAAACGATACAACTGAAAGACATGGCAATTAAAATCAGTGCAAACAGAATTTGCAGATACTGTTTTTAAACAACTTGCTGCAATTTTATTTTTTTTTACGACAGAGTACACAAGAGGTTCACTTTACCGAACAAACTGAACTTGTGCTTGGCAGCCAAAACACTTAATGGCCTGAAGTAGTTTAAGATTTTGCATACACTGTTTCTAAAAAAAAAAAACAAAACATTATTTTAAGTGGTAAAAAAAAAATAAATTAAAAAACCTGAATTTTAAGTTCAAAAACCAGAAAAGCATGATTTTCAGAGAAAGACGCTTAAAACATTTTTCAGTTGTCATCATTAAGTATTATCTAGTCTTCATTCTAACATGTCATTACTGCACCACTTTGTGGAAGAACAGTAAAAGACATCTCACATTTACTTTAATTCCAGTATTTTAAGCTTGAAATATCTCTACATACAAAATCTGCATTTATGCTCTTCCTGCTGTTTGTCCATTATACCAGGTTTCAAACAAAGTCTAAGCATTGTATACATGTTTACTTCTATCCTGAAGATTGTAAAGCAGTATTTTATAACTGATTAAAAAAAAAAAAAAGTCTGAAAATTTCTGGCTCATGTTGTCTAAGCAGGACCCTTTCTTGCCAAGGAAAATTTTACCCTAATATCAGTAGACTATACTGTTAGTCTGGAGCCAGAAATTTTAAATGCCTGAGAAATACGAAATTCTTCCTTCGGCAACCAAAGCAGAAAACAATATTCCTTTCAACATCCTTTATCTAGCCTTCAGAAGCCAAATGGATGTATAGACAGGATAAGCAAAACAGTTCTGTAGCCTCCCAGCACCTGCATCAGCTGAATAATTCGAAGTAATGATAAACAACTACCAAGCTTAACTGATACTTTCAGGTTCACACTAATCCACTTGCTAAAAGAAGTTGAGAGAAGAAGCAGCAAACAGCATTTTACTACATCTTTAGAATGCTTTCTGCAGAAAAAAAAAAAAAAGCCAAAAAAAGTCACTTCTTCAAAAGAAAAAGTGACATGTAAAGAAGAAAGGGGCTTCACTGAACACATAAATAGCAGAGTTTTTGGCACAGACAAAAGTAGCATTTACTAGTTGAACACAAGAGGAAAAACTGTGGTACAGGAATAAACGAAAATCCCTCAAATACTTCCACAGGAGGCAGTAGGTACAGTAGACAGCTAGGGGGTAATAACGTAGTAGGGCCCAAGCCATAGGATTTTCCTAATGCTTTCAAAAGTCCATGTTTCGGAACTTCTTAAAAGAGACTTTTGCAAGATTATCCTTTAGATAAGAATGGCAATTTAAGGTACACTATCTCCCGTGTTTGGTCAAATAGGAAAAGGCCAGATGGAAAGTGTGAGGGAAAGGTAAGGTTCTTTTTAAAACATCAGTCTGGGATTCCCCAGACTTCCTCTCTTTACTGGAATGCAGTCGTAATGGACCAATCCAGAAGCACATCTTTCTGTGAAGGTCCTTCATTTCTAGCTGGTGATGAATAAGAATTCTACGATTATAGACTGGCTTCTACTCTATGAACATCCCTTTAATTCTAAAAAAAAAAAAATAATATAGCTTGTGTTGTAGCTTGTGTTGGGTTGACCCTGTCCAGCAGCCAAGCACCTATATGGCTGCTCACCTCCTTGCTGCCTCCAGCATGAGCAGGACAGAGGAGAGAGTGGGAAAAACAAAAACAAGAAAACTCAGGTGTCAAGTTTTCTAAACAGTTCAATTACTGAAGAAAAGAGAGGTGAGCTTAAAAATAATGAAGAAAAAGCAGACAACCACTCACCACCTCCCACAAGCAGACTGATACTCAACCACTCTCTGAGCAATAACCACCTTGGAAGCCAACACCACCCCACCTCCTCTTTCTTCCTCTACCTCCAATTTGTATTGCTGAATATGACTTTAGATGGTATGGAATATTCCCTTGGCCAGTTTAGGTCAGCTGTCCAGCTGTGTCCCCTCTCAATCTCATGACCATCCCTACCTTGCTGGGTCAGGGGGAGGCAGAATGGGGAGAAGAGAAAGCCTTGATGATGTGCAAGCACCGTTTAGCAACGCCCAAAACAACGGAGTGTTACCAACACTGTTTTAGCCACCAATCCAAAGCACAGCTAGATTCAGGCTGCTATGAAGAAAGTTAACTCTATCCCAGGCAGACCCAGGACACAGCCAATATTTTAAACTAATACAAAACAAAATACTCACAGAAACATATTCAGAGATAGAAAGCTGATCTTCAGGAAGGGACTTTAGCTTCTCATAGCAATCATCTGTTAATTCCAAATCTCTCAAGCTGTGACGGATATTTCCAGCCCTCTCCCTCAACTGATGATTTGTTTCTTCCAGCTGCTTCTGTCTCAATAAAACAGTTTCCATTTCTTGTTTCATTAGAGCCTGATGTTTTCTTCATGATTGATTTGAAAACATTTGGAAAAAGAAGACATTAAGTAGTAAGTAACACAAGTGAGAAAGCTTCAAACACCCTGGCAAAGGAGTGAGTTGTGTTCATTTTGCAAATGGGAAAATTTACACAGATTAGTTAATTAGCACAAGAGTGTACACCACCATGGTTACACTATCATATCAGACACAGTATATACAAAAAACCAGAAACTTTATAGTCACTGACAATACAAAGCTGAATCTGAGAAGTGACAATCTCCACACATGCTGACTTGAATTTATAAATAAATCTTAATCAAAATGTTAAAACACGAAAAAGCACAAAATATTTTCACAAAAACCCCAAGGAACTACTATATCACCAAATAAAGCAATACTAACTTCAACTTGTGTCTAATCAAGTTTCAGTACATGGATGCTCATGGTCTATTTCCCACACAACCCTTAAATTTCTAACAAGTGTAACATACAAAGTTGGGGTCCTTTTAAAAAAAACAACCAACAGACCAAACACCATTACATTAAAACAAGTTACCTTACTTCCAGCCTTAAAACACCATCACTACTATTATCACTAGTGACAAGGTATTATACAGCAAGAGAAACTGCACATCACTTAATGATGTTTCAAAGTGTTTAGTTTATTTTATTCAGATCATAGAATCATAGTATGTTAAGGGGTTGGAACGGACTTCTAAAGACCATCCAAGTCCCAGTCCCCCCTGCCATGGGCAGGGACATCTCCCACTAGACCATATTGCTCAGAGCCCCATCCAACATGGCTTTGAACACTGCCAGAGTTGGGGCATTCACAACCTCCCTCGGCAACCTGTTCCAGTGTCTCACCATCCTCACAGCAAAGATTTTCTTCCTAATATCTAACCTAAATTTCCCCTCTTTCAATTTCTACCCCTTACTCCTTGACCTATTACTACAGTTCTTGACAAGGAGTCCCCTCTCTGGCTTCCCTGTAGGCCCCTTCAGATACTGAAAGGTTGCTATGAGGTCCCCGCAAAACCTTCAAATCAAAGATGACTTACTTTTTTGGAGGTTTTAGCTATAACCCTTGAAAACTTCTCCAAATTAAATCATTCTTTACAACACAGTCATTCCTGCATTATTTAAAAAGTAGTATCAAAAATTCTAGCCAATACTACAAGGTGACATCTGCCCCACTGGTTTAAAAAAGACACCAGAAAGTCCGAGTAAAGCAGTCACACAATCACATATTGTTTAATGCGTACAAGTCTACTAAACGGGGATAAAAAGTGAAGTAAAAGACTGACAAGAAAACTAATGAAAAGACTGGGGAAAGGAAAGTAGTTCAACCTTTTTATGCCTATTAATAACAGTCTGCACATCAGTACTTCTTTACTGAGTACTCCTGAGATAACTCAAGTATGGCCAACACAAAAATATTCCACTGTGGTGGAACTAAGCACACAGAGCGACAGACGTTTTTCCGACACAATCAGCTAGTCTTAGTTGAAAAACTGTTGTAACTAACCTCAGGTCTGGCTTCACACTCCTAAATCTATTCTAGCCTTACTAGAGAATGTGACTTTGAATTAGCCACATTCTGTAAGCTGGTGCATTGTTTACTGTAACATGAGACTACGTAAATGATGCTCTTCCTTCATGGGTGTTAAAACATTTAATTGACGAAGTAGTTTGAAAAAGCCTTCTAGCCAGTCTATTTTTCAGCTACAGGTTAACTAAAAATATTTCAGAAAACTAAGATGGAAAGTGAGTTTCTACATCATCAACTGAAAGCATTTCTGACAAATCTGCAATCTTGACTGGAAATATTAAACATTATTCCCTCACCTTTCTCAAGTCATCTACACTACAGTTATTAGAAATTCAGTTTAAACTGACAGAAATTCTGACCCCTCTGCCTACTCCTTTTGCTCTTTATTGGTTTTAAGAACATTTTTATTCCTCTTTCCTATTAAATGTTGAATTTAAAACCACAACCACAAACTTCAGCCATTGAGAACTGAATTAAAATTCACTTATATGTAAATTAAATATGCAAATTACACTTTTAGAATGAAAATACTAATATAATCTGCAAAAGAAATCTTACTCCTCCCGCAATAAATAATTATCTGCTTCCGTTAATAACTTATTTATACAAATTCCAATTAATTGACAGTAAAAGATGAAGTTCTTAATTTTACTTCCATCATACCTGGCATCTTCTTGCTGTAATGCCAACTGACTATCCAGTCGTAAAGACAGCAGTTGCTTTTGATGGATTGCATCATTAAGCTTCTCTTCTAGCTCCTCGATCTAAATATAAAGAATGTAAGTTTAAAATGAAGAAAAGTTACCTTAGTAATTTTTAAAAAATATTTTACAAAAAAGAACAACTTGAGAGAAAAAAGTGAAGAGCCCAATGCTGTGGCAAGTACAACAACGACTGTCTAACAAAACCTCTAAATATGCTAAGGCTTCATTGAATAATAATTTGTTCCTAATGAACAAAAATAAAAAAAGACTTAGTTCTTAACTGGGTCTTTTTCAACCAAATAGCTACTTGTTCAATGAATTTCAAATTAGGCTTAAACTCAGAGCAGTAAGCCAATGAAAGCCACAATTAGTATATACTAGGTTGTAAAAATGAACTGCACATAAATCTGGTAAACCTTTTATGCCTTTCTTAATTTTATGCATCTTAGTGGAAGCTATGAACAACAAAATCTACTATTATAATGTTGGTACACTCTAGCCAGATCTTTATTACAAGATCATTAAATCGTATTCAGATCACTTTTTCTAGTATTCCAAAAGTTCACGTTCAAAGCCCTATTAGGTTGCTAACATCAGTGACAAAATTATTCTTCATTTCTGAAAGGAAACAGGTGTTTTTCCTTTGTATTTAGAAAAGGTAAAAGTAATTAGATCCCACCTCATTTATTTATAAGTAACACAGAATCATACGGATTCGAAAGGACCTCTGAGACCATCAAGTCCAACCCTTGATCCACTACCACCACGGTTACTAGACCATGGCACTAAGTACCACATCCAATCTCATCGTAAAAACCTCCAGGGATGGAGAATCCACCATCTCCCTGGGCAGCCCATTCCAGTGCCTGATTACCCTCTCTGTAAAGAACTTCTTCCTAATATCTAACCTAAATCTCCCCTGGCAGAGCTTAAGATCAGGCCCTTATTTTTAAGTATAATGACTTAGATAAGTCAGCTAAGTTTCCCATATCTTTGTTTCCTTTTCTTCTCATAAAGAACACAAAAAAAAAACACACCAAAGAAAACCCCCAAACCAAGCAGGCTTCCATCATGCAATTCAAAGAAATTTTTTTCAGAACAGAAATTTCTACCATACTCTAAAAGCACCAAAACCAACAAAAGATTATATAATGGAGAAACACTCCTTACCTTGGTCAAATATTCCACTTTCAAGTTGTCAATCATCAAGTTTCTCTGAGATAATTCTATTTTAAGCAGTTGAAGGTTATGGAGCAACTCCTTTCGTTCAATCAGCTGCTTAGTGATTTTTACAGAACCTTCTTTCTCTTCAGAGGAAGAAGCATCATCAGTTGGCATTGTAGTTTCTAAGCTAATATCTTCAGATTCCAAGGAGCTAGAAATGTTTACTTTCTTGATTTCCTTAGAGCTTTCCTGCGACATCTTCTTCCGCTATTCACAAAACTTTTTTTAAGCAATATTTTGAAATGAGTCCCTTGAGGAGTTAACAGCAAGAATCAAAACAAATGAAAGGCATTATGTTGCTATGAAAAATTAACCAGTTAAACTAGACCACTAAGCAAGTAATGCTTCTCAGTATCACGATTTATTTCTTTTTTCACCCGAGAAAAACATTTTGACAAGCTCTGAAGAGGGCAGTTGCCTAAGGACTCTCTTGCTAAATAACTGTTAACATGGGTTTTGACTACAATAAGCTAAATACCAATGTGATTCTAGCTTACTAGTATGAAAAAGTAAAGATGTGTAAGCTGTCAGAAGTGCATGCACCGAAAACTCAGGAGACCCATGAGGCATAATAAGACTTTATGGATAAAAGCGTAAAGGAATACTTTGATCACAGAATCACTTAGGCTGGAAAAGATCTCTGAGACCATCGAGTGCAACCTATGACCGAGCAGCACCTTGTCAACTAGACATAGCACTCAGTACCAGATCCGGTCTTTCCTTAAACACCTCCGGGGACGGTGAGTCCACCACCTCCCTGGGCAGTCCATTTTGATGTCTAATCATCCTTTCTGTGAAGAAATTTTTCCGAATGTCCAACTTAAACCTCCTCTGGCACAGCTCTGTCCTCCCGCCCTGTCCTTACTTGCTTGGGAGAAGAGGCTGACCCCTACCCGGCTACACACTCCTTTCAAACACTGACTGCCTTCCCAGCAGCAGTAGCTGCGCTGTTCTTACCAGGTTGGTTCACCCAGCAGCCACACGGACTTTTACAACGCCCAAGCACAGACCACGCCTGTTTATCACAGCCGGCGCTTCTCAGAGCCTTGCCGGGAGAGCAGACGCCGCGCTCGGAGCCCGGGCCAGCGACAGCGGGGCTGCCCCTCGCGGGGGCTCTCCGCGGCCACAACCCCCTCCCTTCCCCACGGCAGGCGGGGGCGGCTCAGGAAGAGGGGGTGCTGTTCTGCGCACCGGATGCCCCGAGCTGCAGAGCGGTAACTGCGGGGGGCCTTGATCCAACCCGGCGGGTCGCCGGGGCAGCCCCCGCACACCCCGACCGGCGGCGGCCGCGGTAACACACGCCCGCGCGCGCGCGCGCTTCCGCCTCCCCGTAGCGCGGCGGGGGCGGGGCGGCCGCACGACATCACCG
>VXAY01003992.1:69825-146209 GCA_013399855.1 Oxyruncus cristatus
TCCCGCGGCCCGCGCGCGCCATGCTGACCTCGCGGACGTTCGTGAAGCGCACGCGGGCGGGGGCGGTGGTGAAGGTGGTGCGCGAGCACTACCTGCGCGAGGACATCGCGTGCGGCGCCGCCGCGTGCCGCCTCTGCCCCCCCGCCACCGGCACCGCGAGCGCGCCCGGGCTGGAGGCGCGTCCCAGCGGCGCCAGCAGCAGCCTCTGCCCCGGGCCCCACTTCCTCCTGCCCGACACCAACCTCCTCCTGCACCAGGTGAGCGGCTCCGGCAGGGAGCGACGGGATGGGCAACCGCCTCAGCGGAGCGACAGGCCCGGGCGCCAGGGAGGGCCCGCCGCCACCGCCTCCCTCTGCGCCCGGCCGTGCTCCCGAGCCTCAGGCCCTCCCTCCTCCGGCCTCGGTTAAATCCGCGTGCGGGTGAGTTACCCCGCGCCCCTTACGCGTGGGCTTCCGGCGTCTGGCAGCGCGCTGTGGGCTTGGCTCCTCCCGTTGTTCCCTAGGGCTTCCTGATCCCTGGCTGGCCAGGCCGTCCTTTCCTCGCCAGCTCCTTAGCAGAGACCTACAGCATCAGCAGCTCTAGCAGTGGGGTTTTTTTGGGTGTTAGGGTTTCTTACTTATTTGCTTGTGGTTTTTTTCTGCCTAGTTTTGTGAACGGTAGTAATAAACATTTATTTATTTTGTTCGTTGTGATCTGATGTGGGTATGGAGAGTCAGGCAGAGAGACTCTATAGACTCTGAAACACCGATTGGGATCTTTTTGTGGTCACTGAATTTTCCTGTCAACCATCATCTTCTGTTTTTCACAATGTGTTCTTTATCCTGTGATGTTGATTTCGTGTAATGAATAGAGGCTGCAAAATCATCCCATGAGCAACTCTGGAAGCAATGGGAGAAACTTTGTAGCCCGTCAGTAATTGTGCAAAGGTTTGAATTTGAGCAGTGCAGACACTAGACTTTGAGGCTGGGAGGCATTGGCATTGACATTTAACTTTTTTTTTAAATTTTATTTTATTTTTTTTAATTGCCTTTGAATATCTGTGTAGAAGGTAGAATACGCTTGAGCAGACATTGGAGACTGGAAGTAATTCATGTATCTTGACGGGGAGTACTCAGAAGAGGGGCACAACACTTGTGTGTTTTAGCAGTTGTATATCCCAACAGTTGTAAGTAAGGATTTTCTTCCCAAAACAGTGCATCAGAGGTTATTTTCAGCCTGTTACACATGGACTTCTTGTTGTCTGTTGGTCAAGTTTGTAGGTGCGTACTGTGGAGCACTCTGAGAATGTGCCAGAGTATGCTGCCACAAATTGGAGAAGTAGGGATTAGGAAGTCTAGGTAACAGTAGGGAAAAGTTTTGTCTAGTAACTGAAACAGGTTTGCAATAGTAAGGCTTGGCCTGGTACTTCAGCTTGTATATAGAATAATACTGGATTTCTTCCCCTATGAACATGGCTCTAAATCTTTCAGGTCACCTAAACAACAAGGTCAAGGAAGCTTGGTCTGGTGTTGCTTTTACTTCTTTTAGCTATACCTGCTAGGATCTTACTGCTTTCTCGTTTTGGAGGTGGGTTTGCACAGTTCCTTACCACAAACTTAGCAAGTGGAGCTCCCATCCTTTATTCTGACAGCTTGCGAGGATCCTTGTTGTGAATCTTTGCATGCCATGACTGTCAGGAGTTGGCAAAGAAAAGTGCTGAAAAATTTGTAACAAATTTCCTTAAAAAATAAAATGGGCTTTCAAAAGACAAGAGCAGCTAACAGAATTCCAATTGATTGGATTTTGTGCACATTAAAATTGCAGTGCAACAGTGGGATTGGTTTTGGAGAACTTAAGCCTACACACGCACATCCAGGCGTGTCAGCTGTGTAACAGTGCTCAGGTGCTATTTTATGTCTTGCGTTCCTCCCAAAGGCATAATTTACAGCCTGTAAATTATGTCCAATTACTGTCAGATTGTGCATAGTTGTATTTTGTTTACTAAGATTAAAATTTTTGGGAACCCATTTTATGTAAATAAAATTTGTAGTGTACAATTGGCCTTACATTTTTTTGGAGACCTGCATATGTTGGGGGTGAATTTGTTGGAAGTCAGAATAAGTCCTTATCTTTACTCTAGGAAAATTCAAGTCTCGGAGAATGTGGAAAATCCTACTTGATTTTTTTTCCCACAAGCAGGATGAAGCAACTTAATAGACTGCTCAGTTTCCCAGTAGTGAGAGAAAAAGGCAGAAGTAGTGCCACTGTTAGATTTTTATGTATTAACCAAACAAATATTTTAAGTCCTGTTATTGGATAGAATTAAACAGCAATTTTGATTAATTTCCATTTTGTTCCTCAGATTGATGTCCTTGAAGATCCTGTTATTAAGAATGTCATTGTGCTGCAGACGGTCTTACAAGAAGTCAGGAATCGGAGTGCACCAGTATACAAGCGAATTAGGGACATGATTCAAAACCCTGAAAAACATTTCTATTCTTTTACCAATGAGCATCATAGGTAAGGTGTGGAATAGGGTATAACAAAGTTGTGCTGATGTCTGGTAAAAGAAACTGGGAAACAAAACTGGAACATGTGGACCAGAAAGAAAAATCAGACTGGTGTGCATAGAACTGTATACTTCTAAGGAATCCTGTTGGGAAATAGTTGCATGTTCCAGGAGATTTTCTGTTTATAATTAGTATAAGTATATATATGTTGTGAAAGGGAGATTACAGTATTGAATAAACTTTATAGATAGCACTGTTATCATGAGCAATAGAATACTTATTTTCCATTTTAGTTTCCCTTTTAAACATATTCCTATGCTTTATTGTCAGCTCAGTCTGTAGCAGAATTCAAAAATCTGTTAGTAAGTTAGTGACAGGAAGCTCTAAGAAATGAAGATGCAATTCATTTGCCTTTATTTGTGCTCACAATTAGTTTCCAATACTGCAGTATCATAGTTTTAGGAATCTTGAATCCACAGTTGTAACATGTTGAATGCAATCCTCTTCAATTGTCTGTGAGAAGGTTGTATTAGAAATTAACACTTCCTTCCTGTTTTCCTTTACCTGTCTGTCTCCTGGCCCTTCAGTGGCCTAAGAAGCATTACACATTTTAAAATGGATACAGTAATGATTCTTTTGGCCTCACAGCCTTGATCTTGTTGGTCTGAAAAATTTTTTTAAGTGTAGATATATTTGGGGATTTTTTTTTGTTTTGTCACACCCTGCCTTTGTTTTTAAAATTCATTTAGAGAAACGTACATAGAGCAAAATCGAGGAGAAACTTCTAATGACCGCAATGACAGAGCCATTCGGGTAGCCGTAAACTGGTACAATGAACACTTGAAGAATATAGAGGATGAGGAGAAGATTCAAGTTATCTTTTTAACAAATGACAGAACTAATAAAGAGAAAGCTTTAGAGGAAGGCATAACTGCTTATACATGTAAGTGAAGTAGTATGTACGTTTAATTTATTATTCAGATAAACTATGTAGTCTCTTCATACCTAAATCCTGTGAATCTCTTGCATAAATATTTATGTGTGTGCTTTTGTAGGTGAGGAGTATATAAAAAGCTTGACAGCTAATCCTGAGCTTGTAGATCGTCTTGCTTGTGTATCTGATGAAGGGGTATGTTTTTATTTTCTTTTTATAAAATTAATCAGAAATGGTTTGCAGTATAATATTGAATACTGTTTGTCAGGGTACTAGCATCAGTTAAGAATATGAGGGCTCTGGACTTTATTCCCATTTTGGCAACTGAACTTTTTGTCAACTGAAAAGTAGAAAGGAAACATTGCAACTGTTTTTAGCACTGCTTATATACCCGTTAGTAGGTGTCTTGTTATTTGTAAAAAAATAAAGTTGCTTTAGGTAACTGTTGAGAAGATGAGAATAATAACGGTTAAATAAAGTGTCTAAATATGAGAAATAATTGAAACAAAAGGAAAACAAAGTATATTGCTGACTAGTTAGATTTTTAGTTGTGTGTACTTGAAAGTTCGTTAACTTATTGATCAGAAGTATTTTCATGTGGTGATCACTTGACATAAATGCAGTCTGCAGTTCAAAGATGAGCTACATCTTATTCTGTTTCCTTGTGCTTTATGTTTGTCAGAATCAAGACTTACATTTTCACATACAAATTGATAGAGCTGAACACTAACTACAGAAAATGGGAAAGTTCATTTCATCATAGTTCTAACAGAATTGAGCTTAAACATGTAAGAGTAGGAAGAAAGTGGAGGGCTCAGGTGATCTTCTCAGCAGCTGATGGTAGATCATTTGGGTACTCCAAAGTTTAGTCACAATGATGTATTTTCATAATGTTTCATGTAGCTTAGTGTATATACCCTGTGTGCTTTACTCTTTACTATGTAGTACCACACTAATATTTTTTTGTTAAGTATATATTTAGTCAGTATATCCAAATCAACATAAAAGTGTATGCCGCTTGTGCAGTATCATTTTAAGTAACTGCAGGCAGACAGGAAAACAAGAGTTCCTGGAATTGCCATGTTTTTTATGCTTTTGATGCTTTATTAGAAAAAATACTGCTTAGTAGTAGTTTTTTATTCCTACCTGCACATAATTACAATTTCGGAGTTTGTCAGCTTGAGTGTCATGTTCCTGAGCTCAGTTTGGAAATAATCATGAATATGAAATACTGAAAATTTCTTCTCCTTTTTTCCTAAAGAAAGAAATAGAAAGTGGAAAAATAATATTCCCAGAACATATTCCTCTTAGCAAATTGCAGCAAGGAATAAAATCTGGTGTTTACCTCCAAGGAACTTTTAGGGCAAGCAGAGAAAATTATCTTGAAGCTACTGTTTGGGTTCACGGAGATGCTGAAGAAAACAGAGAGGTGAGTTTTTCATTTTACCTTTGTGCTGTGAACTTTAACTAGCCTCAGTAATGACTTAAAATTCTTTCATGATGACGTGTGTTAAAATGAAGCATTTTAGTAATTTTTCCTCTTCTTGGTTTTTTCTATGTTTTTGCTGACATTTTCATTTGTTCTTTCTATGGATATAGACTACTGAAACGCTGACTTGCTCTTTGTGAAAAAAAGAATAATGTGTTTAAAATTAGAGTTTGATAAAGTAATTGATAAAATAAATAGTTTTTCAATTGACTCAACAGTTTTTAAAATCAGTTTGAAATATATGGTGAAAGACAGAGGAACAAGTGTGTAGTAGGATTTTCAGAAAAAACTGTCATGAGCCCTTGTGAGGTTCTCTTACTTTATTTCCCCTCCTATTTTCATGCCTGGTGAGGAGGGGATGGCTTTTTCCCGCCCAGCAGTCAACCCCATTGTCTCCGTGCTGAATTTTCAGTTGATACAGTTGTACAGACACCGTTTCCAAGCAGTGGCAGTTGTCTCCTCCCTCCCTATTTGTGGTGGCAGCTGGAAGTATTTCTCTGTCTCTTTTATTCCTCTTTCCCAGTAGTATGTGGAGTCCCTAAGCCTGCAAAAAACATTTTTTTATAAAAGGAATTGGAATCCTGAAATCAGTAGATCTTTAGTACTCTAAGAAACCTAGGCACAGGGAAAAAAATGAGTCACAAACATGCTTTAAAATGTTCTTTGGAGTGCAGAGCCTGTTATACATGTTTGCTCATCTGTTACACTGCTTTGATATGGGTGTTCTGTGTTTACCATTATGAATATTTGCATTTTCATTTTGTTTTCTAAAAAATCCAGATAATTGTACAGGGACTGAAACATTTAAACCGAGCAGTTCATGAAGATGTCGTAGCTGTGGAGCTGTTGGCAAAAAATGAATGGGTAGCACCATCCTCAGTCGTCTTGCAAGATGATGGCCAGAATGAAGATGACATCGAAAATGAAGAGGAGAAAGAAAACATTGTATGAAATGAATAATTTTACTTAACTGTTATGTAAAGAGAGAAGTTAAATCTGCAGTACCCTGACAGTGTTAGGTTTTAAATTTATCCATACTTTTTATAGGCTGTGAATACAGAAGTTATAAAACTTAATTGTAGTTGTACAGTTGTGTTAAATAGATCATCATGTATAGAACGGATACTTTTTAATTAATCTTGATTAGAAATTCCAACATTACTTCATTAAGCTTTATAAATCCAAAAGTTATTGAGTGGTGGTCAGGAAATGATGTAAATCTGTATACCAATGTGCAGATTAAGATTTGCTAGAATAGGAGCAGGAGTTGTATCACACTGACAGTTACCTTTTTTAGGCAGTGCATACATTTGGAACCAGTTGTAAAATATTCTTCAGCTTCCTGCAGTAATTCCAATTAATGTGCATGCAGTCCACACACGTATGTCCTGACCAAGAAGATCATTCCTTTAAAAATGAATCTTCAGTTGAATGGCATGGGAATATTTTTTTAATGATCGTGTTAAGAATTACTGGAGAATTTTCAAGCAGCATAGAAAGACTCCTGAAAATTAAAATAGGTTGTAAAATAAGATGGAGATTGTTATTTGTCTGAGGTTTTTTAATGAACATCATTTCAGAAAAATGAAGAACAGCAGAAAAAGACTGGAAAGAAATGCTGTCCTGTCCCACTGACTCTACTTACTCCACAACTCAGAAGTTGTCACTTACTGAAAGTGCTAAAAGTTATGCAAAGCGCAGGGAGACATAGTTCTGTTTATGAGGTTATAATAGAATTTATGCCATTATAATGAGACATAAAATGTTACTACCAAGGTTTGAGGTATGTGCTGTAGTCAAACACATTTACATGAGTTTAAACAGTTTTGTATTTTTAACGTTTGTGTTCTACCAGCTGAAGACTGCTGTTAACAAGGACATGCTGAGACCTACAGGAAAAGTAGTGGGCATTATAAAACGAAACTGGCGACCGTATTGCGGCATGCTTTCCAAATCGCAGATCAAAGAGGTAAGGAAATGATCCAGTTACTGGAGGTGCAGGTTTTTGGGTTTTGTCTTTAATTGGGAATTAATTGTTGTTTTTCCTGGCTGTTAATAGGCAAGGCGCCATTTGTTTACGCCAGCTGATCGCAGAATTCCCCGCATTCGAATAGAAACCAGACAAGCAGAAACATTGGAAGGACAAAGAATAATTGTTGCTATTGATGGTTGGCCCAGGAATTCCAGGTATCCTAATGTAAGTTTAAGCGTTTTCTTCTGAACTTTTAACTGTCTGATTTTTATGTGTTTATTATATAAAATGTTTATTAGCTGCAACACTGAGCAACTGTGAACAGTGTTGACATGAAATTTAAGTCATTTGAGTGCCATTCGATGGTGTAAATTAAGTCCTTAAGTGATGTCGTTTGCTCTTCCCCGAAAAAAACAGGTGTGGGTTATCATGTTTCAAAAGCTTACTCCTCCACTTCTGCAGTGAACATACATGTGCTGCTTAAGGTGCTTGATAGAGACTAACCATGGACCATCTTGCATGTGGTGTGACTCTTTTGGTTGTCCTGAGCAGGGCTAAGAGTTGGTCTTGATGATCCCTCTGGGTCCCTCCCAGCTCAGAATATTCTATGATTCTGTGATTGTTTTAGTCTGGGTTCCTAGAAATACAGATCTTTCGCTCTGATTTTGCTCATTCACACATACGGATCATTGTTCTGGCAGATATTTAACACCTTGGCCAAATTCAATCAAAGTGCCAGTAGGGCTGAGTTACAGGTAATTAACTTTTTAAGAGTTCAGTGTAAATAAACAGGAGGCTGTATGAGAAACTGAGGACACCAGTGCCAATTTGTTGAACATTAGCTAGGTTTTGAAGAGGCTTCCGGTGGCTTGTGTAGGATTGCATAGCTTGTAAGAACGAGTGCACGGGTGACTCACACAAGTTTAGAGAAATGAAAGGCACATGGAATGTATGGAAGAAGCATTAAGACAAAGACAGCATTACTGCAGGGGATGATGGAAGTGAGGAATGAAGTGTGACACAATGCAAACCCGGGCAGATATTAGATCTTACTCGTTTTGCTGCTTATGCAGCAACGGCTTTTCCTTCCTGCAAAAAAGAATTCATGTTTACAATTTTTATGTCTTAACTATGTAGAATTTAGTGCCATTCGAGGAAAAGAGGGGGATGTGCACAGTTCAGACTTACTGAATCAAATAAATGTTTAAAATTAAATTTCTCTCTTGAAGATGAGAAAACTAACCAAAGAAAAAAGATTAATCCTACTGGGTAGTTTAATATGTGAGTAACCTAAGGGATAATGTTCTCAAATACTTATTTTTTGGCAAATGGTATTACTTGATGTATGCATGTGTGTGTATGTATATTGTTTCTCAGGGTCATTTTGTAAAGAATTTGGGAAGTGCTGGAGATAAAGAGACAGAGACAGAAGTTCTTCTACTTGAACATGATGTCCCTCATCAGGCTTTTTCCCAGGCTGTTCTTAGTTTCCTGCCAAAAATGCCATGGAGCATTACAGAAGAGGTAATTATTTGTAAATTATTGTAATAATTACTGTGACTTCTGCTTCAAAGCAAACTGTGACATTTTTGGATATTCCAATGCACCAGAAATAGGAGAAATGTTGTCCTGGACTGTTTTGTCTTAGGGTGAACTTTCAGCTGGATTTCCTGTGGAAACAAGACCTCTGCAAGTTTTTGGGTTTTGGCTAAAACTATGTTTGCTGGGGATAAATATTTTAAGATAAAAAACATATTACATGTTTCATTAAAGAATAAAAAAATAAAAGAATGTTTTTGCAAAGGGGAGAGACTGCAATTCAAATAATTATACAATCATCCCTAAGAGTTTTTCATCTTGCAAAATAGCTTAGTAACCAAACGTGAAAGCCTGTTTCACGGACAAAATAAACTGAGATGTGGAGACTTAAATATATTTCTGCTATAATACAGTAATTAGAGAAAGAAGCAATTCTGCAAGGACAAATTTATTTTTAAATACAGTTAGTGAATTTCAGGTTCTCCCCAGTAGCTTAAATATGGGAAATGTTTGCTTTAGAATTTATGGGAAAATGTCATCAGGGGACAGTTAGAGCATATTTTTTGATTTGGTCTGGGCTGAATGTTTTTTGTGTGTGCATTTTAATTTCTTGGAGGTGGGCTACTTTTATTATACTCCTATTTTTTTTTAATGGAAACAAAAGGAGGGATCTTCATGTAAATTAGCTCCCTAAAAGTCAGTTGCCTTGTCTAAGATACCTGAGATCTTTTTGTAGCCATTGTACAGAGGTAGATACTTCCAAAGTATGCAGTTCCTTTCAACTGTCTAGACATTTAAGCCTTAGAAAGCTAGAGTTGAGAGCAGTCATATCCTAAACAAGTCATCCATCTGGACATGAGTCAAAATTTCACTTTAAAAAATCTTGATTCCTGGTCCTGCTAATTCTAAGATCATAACAAGATTATGGTTCTGTTCCTCTTCCTTGCTGTTCCTCTTCTTGATTGCTGTAAAACAAACAAAAAAATTACTTGCTAATCTTCTGTCTTATTTTTTCTATCGCAGTTTTTGCATATCTGTTTTAATCTTGTCCTAAAGCAAAACAAAACAAAAGCATTCTGAAAATACTTGCTTGCTTGGGAAAATCTTATGTGATGTGCTTTTCTCAAATGATTGGTTTTACTTTGATATGGAAGGTGTTCTTGAAAACAATTTTTTGTTTGTTTTAAATTTCAGGATATGAAACACAGGGAGGACTTAAGGCATCTGAATGTTTGTAGTGTTGATCCTCCTGGCTGTACGGATATTGATGATGCATTACACTGCAGAGAAATAGAAAATGGAAATGTAGAGGTATTGTATCAAGCCAATAATTTATTTATTTACTTCTTCCTTTATTTTATAAACACTGCAGTAGTGGTAATAGAATAGAATAGTATATGACATGACTATAGAATAGAATATGACATGACTATAGAATAGTATATGACATGAGCAAAGCTCCAGATCTGTTATAAATAAATTAATGATGTTTGCAGAGCTGCAAGATTGCAATAAAGAAAGGGAGTTGATTTTCATAACATCAGTGTGGGAATTTAATGTCTTCTAAATTCACCCTGTTTTATCCTTGTATGTCATGGGAAATTAACATAAAATGTATTTACTGCTTTAGGTAAGTATTATAAACAAGGATACTTATTGGAATAAGGAACCGTCAGAAAAAAAAAGCTAGGATACTGCCGTAATGCCTATGGAATGATTATTTTTTTAAAAAAAAGGCATTAAAAAGCTACAGGCTTAACACCAGCTCTCTCCCCCCTTATATCTGGTTTAGTCAGATTGTCTTCCTTTTGGAATTCAGAATTGTAATAGCAGAGTGTGCCAAAATGGAAGGTAAGAACTTTGTACTGAACCTCGAAGAAAATGAAAGAGGCTATTTGAGCCCCCAAGCAAAGAAGAGTTGGTAATGAATATAACTTCCCCCTAAATGTACATATGCCTTATTACGAATAATTGCTGCAACTATTCCCTTTGTTATATCCATATGATAGGTTTTAACTACTCCTATTACTAAATACAGGAGCTGCTGAAGGGAACTGGCAATGGATAAGTTTGCTGTAAATAAAAACTTGAGAAAGTTTCTTTCATGTTGCAAACAGGCTGAGAACTCTTTCTGTTTCATGAGATGCATAATGTGATGCTTGTTTTCCAGGTTGGTGTACATATTGCAGATGTCAGTCATTTCATTCGCCCAGGAAATGCTTTGGATGAGGAATCAGTAAAAAGAGGAACAACAGTATATCTGTGTGAAAAAGTAATTGTTTTCTACAGCTTTTTGTGCTATTAAGTGGTTGGATTTTCATTGCCTTCCTCTTTTACTTCTTGGGAGTAGACACATTCTCTCTGAATAAGGCAAAAAAAAAGCAGGCTGCACTTAATTTGTCTAGGACATTTTTTTTTCCTTTTTATCTTTTAAAATCCATTATCGAGATTATCCCTTTCAACTCCTGTTTGAAGCATTATTGACACGTGGCTCTGAAACTGGAGTACTGTTTTAATACCAATCTGAAATTGCAGAAGTGGCCTGGTTTTGCCTTTTCCATTGATTGGGGTTTTTTTTCCTGAAAGCTAAATCTCTGATGTTTGCTATGATTTGCATTCGTTAACACTGTAGACTTGGTCCTGTTTATTTTATTTCTTACAGACCACAATATTTTTTCAGAAATAACTGTTACTAAAAAAAAGATAATTTAAATGGATCTTGGAATGAATTTCCTTAATGTAGCATACTTTTCTTTCAGAAATCTGAGTTTTCTTGGCAAAAAAATAGTCGTTATTACCTCTAAGCTTTTAGTATATTAAAAATCAGTAAGTTAAAATACATACTTATAACTAGTCATGATCTTTATTCTTTACTTTGTAGAGGATTGATATGGTTCCAGAGCTACTTAGTTCCAACTTATGCTCCCTGAGATCTAATGTGGACAGGTATATGTATATGATCCATACTTTTATCCTGACAAGAAACTGCCTGTTTATGCATGGATTTTAACCGATTTTCCTCTCTTTGTCCCTCTTATAGACTTGCATTTTCATGTATTTGGGAGATGAACCATAAGGCTGAAATTCTAAAAACCAGATTTACAAAGAGTATTATTAATTCCAAGGTTAGTCCCATAAATATATTATACTTCTGAAAAAAAGCTGAAAGCTTTTTTGATTTATATTCTCTTTCTTACAAAATTATGCTGAAATCCTAAAAATAATGTTATATTCTGCCCTCTTTTAAGCCTCTAATGCTGCAATGTTTTTGTGTATGGTTACTTTGTATATGATATATATATAGGACATGGTTGATATACACAAGCTAGTTATATTTTTCAGTTAAATACTGTGGATTCTGTAGATGTTTAATACATTTCTGAAAATTTGATCTCTAATGAATAAAATACATCTGTGATCAGCATAAAAAAAATGAAATGCTTGATATTTCTTAATATCTTGCATAGATCTGTCCTCATTTGTCCACTGTTCTTTGAGGATGACAGGCATTTAGGTGTTGATGTAAAGCTTTATATTATTGTGAACCAACTTTGACAGGAAGCTGAACTTTCTGCAAGACAGAACTATGTATTCAATTATGTGTCTTGATGTCTCTCCTTTTTTAACCTCTTCAAGGCTTCTCTTACATATGCCGAAGCACAGATGAGAATTGATTCAGCAACTATGAATGATGAGATTACTACCAGCCTTCGTGGACTAAACAGATTAGCAAAAATTCTGAAGAAGAAAAGAATCGAGAATGGGTAAACCATGCAGTGTACCTGTTACCTTTTTCCCTGCTTTTTTTTTCTGACTTTTTTTGTAGTTAAAATGTATGATGGTCCCGTGTCAATTTTTCTAGTGAAAAATCTTACAAAAGAGAAGTATTTGTCCCATTTTGATTTGCATAAAAATGCTTATCTTCATTTCGCAAAAATATAAATTTGGGATGTTACCTTTTTCTTCACAAGATAATATGGTTCTCTTAAAGTCATTATAAAAACACAACCACATGAGTAGCATTTGAAATTTTAGGAGCTACTATGGTGTGTATCAGCATGACAATTTCTGCAAATTTGAACATTAATTCCACAATTTCTGCTAATTTTAAATTACAGTTTCATGATAAACTCAGATGTTGTGTACAGGCTTGCAGCTCAGCTGCTCTGTCTGCTTTCCTGTAATTCATTAATACCACTTACTGTCTTCCAGAGCCTTAACACTTTCCTCACCTGAAGTTCGTTTCCACATGGACAGTGAAACTCATGATCCTATTGATCTGCAGACTAAGGAGCTCAAGTATGTATTTTATTTATTAGTTAATTCAGGGTAGGGATTGATTTAAAGACATGTTTAAGTAGAAACATTTAGTTAATAGTGTACAAAGTTCCTATAGTAGTGCAGGACATGCATAGAATGAGAGGATGATTTGGGTTGGAAGACCTTTAAAGATCATCTAGTTCCAACTCTCCTGCCGTGGGCAGGGACACCTTCCACTAGACCAGGTTTCTCAAAGCCCCACCCAACCTGGCCTTGAATACTGCCAGGGATGGGACATCCACAGCTTCACTGAGCAAGCTGATTCTTGGAAGAGAATTCCTGTATATTACTCTACTACTTATTTAGCAAGTTTTGAAGTGTCTTCTTCATATATGAACTTAGGTATTTACTACTGATTCAACACTAAGTTTCAAACTCTACATCCCACTGGCTTCTCCGTGGTGCTCTTCTACTGGCACTAACAAAGGAGAGAAATTAGAATTTGGAAGTTAGGGATTACTGAAACTTCATGAACAACTGAGCAGTTATGGCACATATGCAGTGGTACAATTTTACAGAGGAGTTCTAGGAACAGGACTATTCATTCAATTTCTGAAGATAAATACTCTCGCCTACTACTACTTAGTTTCTGTGCTAAAGTCTACACTAGGTTCTGTATACTGTCACAATTTTATGGTGTGCAAAATGGTGCTTTCAAGCTTAATATGTGCAATATTTTAACAGTACTCTTAGGAAGAAATCAAGAGGCTTATCTGTTGGTCTTTTCAGGCCTTATAAAGAGCATTTTTCTTTAATTTGATATTTTAGAGTATTTCAGGTTTTTTCTGACTCGATATTTGAAACTTAGTGTTATGTTTTTAGTCTTGGAATTGCTTGCCTAAGGGTATAAATGATCAAATCCACAAGTTAATATTATAAAATATTGTTAGGATTGTGAAATGTTTCTTCATTATGCCCTCAAAATAAATGTATAATTTAATGCTTTTCTAACAATATAAAATATTTTATCTTGACAGAGAAACCAATTCCATGGTTGAGGAGTTCATGTTGCTTGCCAACATTTCTGTAGCACAAAAAATTTATGATGAGTTCCCAGAGTTTGCCTTGCTCCGGAAACATCCTGCTCCTCCCCCATCAAATTACGACATCCTTGTGAAGGCGGCGAAGTCCAAGGCAAGTTTTTACCATGTTAATTAAGTGAATTCATTATGAAAAGCGTTATGAAAAGCCATGTTTTCTCTCTGGTTGGCCACTTACCCAAAAGTAAGGATTGGAAAGCAGTATTTTGAAAGTGTATCAGTTACACTTTGAAATTGCTGGTACTTGTAGCAAGATAATTGTACCTCTAGATGAAAGGAAGAATCTTGCGCTTTTTAAACGCTTTCTTAGGTAAAGAAATAAGTCTTGTATTGTAACACTTGTATGCTGTGAATGTTTCTCCTCTCCAAGTCACATGTGATTTTTGAGCCAGTTTTTGGCTTTGGATCACATACATTATTGATGTACTTAAAAACTGGTCAGTCAAGTCAAATATGTTTCTCTCAAAGTCAGGAAGTAAGAAAATGTGTTTATAATTTCCATCATCTCCTTTGATCAGCTAAAGGTTTATTTAGCCTGAAAGAACTCTGAACAAAAAAAATTACAGTGTCAGGATCTTTTATTTGAACTAAACGTGATGTGCATCCATATTTACTTTCCCTTCAACTCTTTCCTCACACATTTTTTTCTGGTTTCCTAAGGGCAAGAGAGAAACTCCCAAATTCTCTCAGTGAGATTAATAGATGAGGCCAAACCTAGCCCACCCAATTTTCCACTGGCATAAAATTGGAATAATGGTAATCATTTCATTTGTGCTCTGAAAATTATTTTTAAAGTACTATTTTATTTGGAAAGGTAAACTTCTCTGCCAAAGTGGTTTTTTCACTACTTTTGACACAACCATCACAAATAGATACTAATATGATGTATTTATACTTTCTAAATAAATATGCAATTCTTTTACCACGATACAGGCATAATTTGATCGCTGGATGATACTTTGTTGTCAGTGGTGTACATGAAGGAAAGAGCACTCAACTGATCTTGTGAGGAAACTTGCTTTGTGTTTCTGAAAATCTAAAATGCATTGTATTTTCACACTATCTGAATTTTTATCAGAGAACACTGGCAAATGGGGAGCAAGTTGTCATACAGTACTAATTTTACAAATCACTTTCATAATAATTTTACGAAGGAAATACAACAAAGTCAATTAACTTGTGCTTGGATGAGAATCTCTGTGTGGCATAAATATGGAGGGGGATTATATTCCTTCTAATTTATTGAGGAAAAAAGCAACTTATCAATACTGGCATAAAGTGTTTCTTCATGGAGAATAGATGTATTTTCTGAATTCCTAGGCTAATGACATGTGGTTTTTTTGCATAGAGCACTGGTAATAATGAGGGAGGGACCTGTGTGTGGGTAATTTTTATTTTTGTAATAGTGGCATTCCACTATGTTATTAGATGTGATACCTGTGCAGATTGCTAAGATTACCATGGATGTAGCTGTTGAATTTCTGCTTATACTCTTAACATTGGCTAGTAATACCTGACCTTTATTACATTTTTTCTTATTTCAGAATTTGGAAATCAAGACGGACTCAGCAAAGGCTTTAGCTGAATCACTGGACAAAGCCGAATCTCCTACATTCCCCTACCTAAATACACTGCTGCGAATTTTGACCACTCGTTGCATGATGCAAGCTGTTTATTTCTGCTCTGGAATGGATAATGATTTTCATCACTATGGTTTAGCCTCACCTATTTATACCCACTTTACCTCGCCTATTAGAAGGTACTTTTATTTTACAGAAGTTTCAGAGAACAAAAAGACGTTATTTACTTGTGAAGAAATTCTATTTTAAATTGTGGTGTTCTGTTAGAAACAAAGTACTGTTTCTGTTCAGCGTTAGATTTCAACTGAAACAGCAGTGGCTTAGATCGTGATCCATCCTCATGTAAGCTCCGAAGTTTACTGTCCACAACTCCTAAGATTTAGTACATTTTTTTTAAAAGAGCAGTAAAATAATAGAAATATATCACTAGTGCAGATGTCTGTCATAGAAATGCACTTTGGGGTCAGTTAGCATTAGTCTCAACCAGAGACTGAGGCACAGTTTGCCTAGTCATTTTTTAAACGGAAGCTGTGTTTAAATTTTGAGGAGACTGCACTTTACATATGAAAACACTGCTACTGGGAAACTTGCTGTTGTAGCTGTTGCCTTGTAATGAAATCATGCTTCTTTGAAAATCAGGTTGGTTTTTTAATTCTAACCAAGAATTATCCGAGTTTTGAGGAAAGTAACTGTTAACATCTTTTGCTCCTTAGAAACATTTCAAGTGAAATCTCTTTACATGCGGATTGAAATTCCTACACGTTTAAGCGGATAATTTGGGGAACTTCTAGGGTCCAAATAGTAATTTTAATTCCTACTAGATGTATTAAAAAGGGCCTTGATGATGTTCTAATAAAAGTTATGTACTAAGAAATTCAGATGGTATTACGTTTTGCAGATCAGTGGCATTGTAATACTATTCTACACTAAATTTGTCTAGTTCATGGCAAAGGCGAGAGGAATTGGCTTAAGATGCCAGGTGAAACATTCTTTAGTCCAAAAATATAACTTTGTTTCTTCTTCGTAAGCATTCAACAATACAGGCTCTATTGATCCAATACAGCAAAGAATATATCTTAGAAAACAGTATGAAGTCTTCTGGCTCTGCAGTGCATATTTGGTCAGCAAAGAGAGTGATCTTGAATTGATACAGGGAGTTGCCATTAGACTGTCATTATTACAAAATCTTTAAAGATCTGTAAGATTCACAAAACCAAACATATTTAGAAACTTTTTTTTAATTTTCAAAAAATATGTTTTGTTATGTCATTGATCATTTAACCTCATCTTTGCAGGTATGCTGATATTATAGTGCATCGGCTTTTGGCAGTGGCCATTGGAGCAGACAGTACTTACCCAGAACTGACAGATAAACATAAACTAGCAGATCTGTGTAAAAATCTCAATTACCGACATAAAATGGCACAATACGCACAAAGAGCGTCTGTTGCATTCCATACACAGGTAAGGAGTCATCTCAGTAGTCCTGAGATGTTACAGGGTTAACCATGGACATTCACACTGATTTTAAAGCAAGGGGGGGAACACTGGTACATCATAGTGCAAAACCAAGCAAGTCTGCAGAAATGATCAAGGCTGAGAGATGCTTCTTTGAGGAAAAGCTTAAAGGCTACATTGCCTGTTCTGAAAAATTCAGAATAATGGCATCTTGAGAAGTCTTTTAGTTTTGTGCTTTTATAAATATGATGAATGCTTAATACTACAGTAGTGTTATAAATGGTTTATGGGTTTTTTTAAAATCTGCTTTCAATATATGCTGTGTAATTCTCACAAAGTATAGATTTGTATTTGAATGTTTTATTTTTCTTAGGCAATATATTTTTAATTCAATAGAGAATGTTTTAGTGCTTTTTTTTCTTATTTCTGTATTTTACTTTTGTTACAGTTATTCTTCAAAACCAAGGGAGTAGTAAATGAAGATGCATATATATTATTTGTAAGAAAAAATGCAATTGTGGTTCTGATTCCTAAATATGGGTTAGAAGGAACAGTCTTCTTTGAAGAAAAAGACAAACCGACACCAAAACTGGATTACAACAATGAGGTATGTTCTTCCTATTATTAAGGTTTGTTCTTAAATACCTTTATATTTTATTTGGTAATTGAGCAGAAAGACTAAAGTCCATTGTAGTTGGATTTAGAAGAGTACAAGAGGTTTTTCTAAATTCAAGTTTATTAATCCATAGTAGTAGTGCTACTATAGTATTTGTAAGTCTAAATAAACAGGTTCTCACAGTGGTCTGTGATACTATCAATATCTAATTATATATACTAGATATTATGGCAGTAATTTGTGACCATTTTTATTTACGTGTAACACTGAATTTTCCTACAAAAATATTTATTTCTATAAAAACATAAAGACATTGCAAGTATTTATACAAAATATGAACCTTCAGGTACCATCACTTACTGTGGAAGACACAACATTACATGTATTTGATAAAGTTAAAGTGAACATTACATTAGATGATTCCAACATCCAACATCAGAAAATGCGGATGGTCTTGGTGGAACCGAAGGTAAGGCACAAAATTCACAGAACCATATTACCCTTCAATAATGTTACAAAATCACTGTGGTAAAATTAAAATTTAACCAGGAGAAAAAAAAAAATAATTTAGCAGGAGCTTGTGATGATTGCTTCACATCCACTCTCAGTAGAATACAGGTCTGCTTTCACTGGCTGTTGAAAAGAATAGAGGCATTTAAATTAAATTTCTGTTCTGGGCCCATTGGGATATTTCCATTGACGGGAGGGAAAGGTGATGATTTGCTGAAGTAATATCTTGAATTTCACCGTTCTATAATCAAATCTCTCTTTTAAAATCTGCCAAAACTCTGTATGATCTTTTTGCTCCAGTGAATTGCAGTGTAACTGTGATGGGTGGCTCAGAAGATAACTGTATAATTCCTGGCTGTCATGGCAGTTCTGTCCTACAACTCCCACAATATAAAAATTTTCTCTTGATAATGTTATAAGAACTGTAATGTCCTAGTAACTGTCTCTGGTTTAAGAATTTTCAATTCCAGTATTAGTGCATCTGGGAGAATGGGCTTTTTCACTTGGTCTCACGCCTTAGGCCTGTTAAGTATTTTGCAAGTCATTACAAGATTGTGCACTTAAAGTTACCTGCAACACTCTTTGTAGACAGATGGTTGCCAGTAATTGAGTAGCCCTATTCACAGAGGAAAAAGACAACCCAAAATATGCAAGAGCTCCTTGTTGTTTATACAGTCAAACATTACTATTTCTTCCCCCCCCCCCCCCCCCCCCCCCCCCCCCCCCCCCCCCGAGAAATCATGTTTCCAAATGCATGTAAATATTCTCATCTTTGAGCTCTTTTATTATCTTGAACCATAGAATGGTTTGGGTTGGAAGGGACCTAAAGATCATCTAGTTTCAACCCCCTTGCCAGGGCCAGGGACACCTTCCTCTGGCCCATGTTGCTCAAAGGCCCCATCCAACATGGTCTTGAACACCTCTAGGGCTGGGGCATTTACAACTTTTCTGGGAAACCTGTTCTACTGTCTCACCACTCTCACAGTAAAGAATTTCTTCCTAATACCTAATGTAAAACTGCCCCCTTTAAGCTTAAAACCCTTTCCACTTTTCCTGTCTTGTAATAGATGATATTTTAAATCAGAAGGATCTAATGTTGATGCAGTGCATGTAAAGAAGTCTGTACAAGTAAACTCAAGCTTTATCAGGATAGAAAAAAATTGAGTCAAAAATGTTTTGCCTTTTTTTTTTCCTTCCTGTAGATACTAGGAAAGGATGTGCCTGCAAATCCATCTACAGAGACAAGCAGTGAGAACGAACCAGAGAAAAAGAAAAAGAAGCTACAAAAATAGCTGAATATAAAAGTTAACAAGAAGTCACACAATTATTTGCATTTATGTATTTTTCCCTATGGGCAAAATGCTAGAAAGTAGTTTTGTTTCCTTCTTAAATATGTATTTTAATAATCTGTAATAATTTTTTTAAGCTACTTTTTTATGCCTATGTATGCAGAACAGTATTTTTAAAACCAACTGTTATATACGCTTTTGTCTCGTGGGTGAAAATAAATGTTTCTGCAAAGTGAAGGAATGATTGTAGGGTTTCTTTTTAACAGCCTTAAGGCCATTTGAGAGGTTGACAGAAGTCTCTTCAGTGCATTCTCTTTAGCACCTCCAAACTGAAAGAAGTAATTGAACAACATAGGTATGAAAGAGATGTCTTTATTCTGTTCCTCTACTCAATTTACAATTAGACATGTTAAAGGACTCTCATTAAAACTACTGAAATTAATGTAAACAATGACCGTTTTGTGCAATGTGTGCCAACCAATGCATTAAGAACAACTACAGAATCAGAACGGTCAAGTTATTTCCATGGTAATTTGCACAGTACGTTTCCTCTCCAAAACTGTTGTAAAAAACACAATAAAAAAATATGCATGTTTTCATAAAATAAATATTTCCCATCTAACTGAAGACTACAAAACAGGACAGAAAATACAGGCAATTTACTTGGGGGATCCTTAATTACTTTTCCCATTCACACATTTCTGCTGTCACTTTTCCCTAACCTATAAGAACATACTAATACAGGTGAAAGGGTGAAATTAAAATATTTTAGTGATCGATTTTTTTATTTGTGAATATTTCAAAAGCCTCCAATCATTGAACATATTATTAAAAATTCAAAAAAATTAATTAAAAAATATAACCCATTCCTAATTACAATATAATGCAGAACAGTTCAGAAAGAGATAATTTGGACCACCCTGCTTCTTAAATTCATTAAATTAACATTACTATTTTTAGTAATCACAGTTGCAAAAATAAATCCTGTGTACAGTCCAGAAACCTGAAATTCCTCCTTTCAATTGATTATTGTTAAACTGTCATGAGAAACAGAAGAGACACAAGGTCATACATAACTTAAAAATCTTAGAGAAGTTGTGTCCTGCTTTTGAGTGACAAAACTTACAAGCTAAAGCTTGTAACATTTTCAATGCCCTATTGTATAAAATTCATATTCCAGAAGTCTTAGTTAATTTCCTACTTTTATCAAAATTCATCCCCTAAAAGTTACCAAGTCAATATATTTCCAGCTTTTAGTAGGGCACTGTTTGAAGATCATGAAATAGGTAATTTAGGATGCTAGATCCAATATCCAAGAAACAGTGATTAAAGTGCTACAGAAGTAAATAAAATGCACATCATGGTTGTTGGTTAGAAAACTAAAGTAAATTTTTTCATATTTATTTTTGCAATGTGAGAAGTAAAACCAAGTGCTATGTATAGAAGCTTCCCTTTTTCTTAAGTATGTTTTTCAGAAAGGCTTCACTGGTAAATTATTAATGAAAATATTTCAAAAACTGTTCCATTCAAACAACACCTGCAAGTCTCAGGTCTAACGCGTTGATTTTAATGCCATGCAATTCTGCTCTCATAAGAGTTTCAAAAAATGCTGTCTTTTGCCTTCGAATTTAGGTCTGACCAATAGTTTCAGGCTTAGTGTGCCAACAGCTACTCATCAGCCACCAGCTATGACTTTTGGTACAAGCTTTTCTGGGGACTGTGGAATAGAACAGAAAGCAGCCATCCAGCACCATGGGACTCAACATCCTTGCTATGAAAGAGAGAAAGACTACTTCACATGGAATACATATTAAAATGAACTTATCATTTTTATTGACCCAACAAAGTTTACTTCAGAGCTCTACATAAACAGAGCTCAGAAATCTCAGTATTTCCCCTATCTCTTCTTCCCCTCTTAGTCCCTAGGACTAGAAGAGTACCATATGGATTTTTTTTCTGCCCATTCACGTTTATAAATTCCAGAAGGTTCTTCTAAACAAATCCAATCAAATTTAACCAAATCTGATTTGATTAGACAAAGGGAGTTTCGGGCTTCTAGACCCTCCTCAATTCATTACTTTAATCATCAATTATTTTCTTGAAAGCATCAAGGGTTTGTTTATATTACTACTTTGTGAAATAAGTGGCACGCAGAAGTTAATTATATTTTTAAGGGTTTATGTAAGTATTTTGGTAATTTCTCTAAGCAATATAATAATAGTGCCAATTAAACACAAGAGAGAAGTAAAGGTGTAATAGTTTACTTTAATAGTACATCACTAAGAGAACGGTGCAGCCTGTTTTCTGAGACCAATTATTCTTAGTGCACCTCCTTAGGTTCCTTCCAAAGTGTACTGGAGCATCAATTTGGACACAAGTGTTTTTAGGAGACTGGTGGCGTCAGGTGATCAACTCCAAGGTTAGTACTAATACAGTTACTAAAGCAACAACACTAAAGTTTTTAAATAACCAAAAATACATTTTACTCAAGTACACGGTAAACCTAACTGACAGATAGGCAGCTTTCTGTCAAACCAAGCTAAAAGCTGTTCAGAGAACTGCTGAACAGCTGCCTTTGACATAAAGCTTATTTTGTATTACTAAAAGAACTAAACTTTGGGGTTTGCTCTCATCACACCCCCAGCAGTTCTGTTCTGTCCCGTGACTCACTCTTGGTACCACTGCTTTTATTCATGAAGCCACATAATAAATCTGACTGGGGACAAGCAATCCAAATCAAAATTAATATTCCTTTTGTTTTTTCAGACCCCACAAAAAAAATGTCCCTCATGCCTTTAGAAGGGACAAATCTTAAAATTTAGCTGGTTTTCAGTTATGTTCCTATGCAAGTTACCCTAGGTTTGCTCAATCTATCCAAAACACCCATCTGGAAGCTGAAGCTATGTCCAAACTTTTAAGACAAGGCTCCTCATGGAATCTGCCCTAACCACAGAAGGAACACAATTCTGAAAAAAAAGCATTGTTTCTTTAGACGCCTTAATTTTCAAAAAGGATCACTTTAATAATACCAATAAATTTGTCCATAAGACCTGAAAAATCCCACATTATTTAAAAACTCCCTTAATATATACATCAGACAATTTATTACACTTGCATTAACAAAGCAAAATAGTAGGTATAATCCAGGTAACTGAGATCATACATATAAAAATTTATTAGACAACACAAATTCTCCATTAGAAAACTACATACCAGTTTTGTGAAATCCCTGAACTTGATTTTCATTTTTATGTTTCCAAGCAGAAATGTTGCAAGTTGCATTTTTTCCAAATATTGTACTATGTGTTTTTGCTTTTCGGAAACAGGATTGTGTCTCTGGAGATTTTGCTCTCAGCAACTGATTGTCCTTATGGCTTAAAACAGAACACTCCTAGATGAATAAGGAAAAGTTAATTTAAAACCATTTTCACAGAAATTCTCCAAAAGAAATTAGGTCCAAACCTACTATCT
Source organism: Oxyruncus cristatus (assembly GCA_013399855.1). NCBI lineage: Eukaryota > Metazoa > Chordata > Aves > Passeriformes > Cotingidae > Oxyruncus > Oxyruncus cristatus. The sequence continues at coordinate 92,533 of VXAY01003992.1, forward strand.
GCAAATTTCAAGTACAATAAGTACCTTAAGTACTTGTTTTCTCCGCATAGATCTTTGAAACATGCTGTCAGCAAGAATCACCTCCTTTCAGAGCTCACATGCTCTGAATGAGCTAGACTTGATTCTTGCAGCCAGCAATGTCTGTGCTTTTTCAGTTCCATTCTCTGGAGGTTCTCTCTCTTGTGAGAGTTCAATGAAGTACTTAATGCCTTCATACTTAAATACTAATCTAAAATGCAAAATTGGGCTTAGTCAGGATCTAGCAATTGAAAGACTAATAGTGGGAAAAGACAGCTGCATAACATTGGTGAGTCCCTCTAGGTCAGGTTTGATACTATACAATTGATTCTGGGAAGTACATTCACACATCTAATCTGTGTCCAACAGGGTGACTGGGGCAAGACCTCAGAGTAGATGGATATTTCTAGATGTTAAAGATAAAATATCCATCTCCTTTTGATTTTGTAAGGACACATTTACCCTAGTCTTAAATGAGCAGAGTTCAGAATTTGATGTCAATGGTCTGTAAGACACCATCAGTCTATACTTCACCTTGGCAGAGAAGTGGCTATTAGCACGTCAGATACAAAAGTGAATTCAGGGCTGAATGGCCCTACTTGGGATTGAAATCTGGTACTACTGGTCAGTATTGTCTCCCCTCAAGGACTGCAGACCATAAGCTACTAAGTTTCTAAGACCATAAGACCATAATCACTAAGTGACGGGAGATGATCTTTGCTCTCTTCTCCAAAGAAAATAGCCTTGCTTCCAATTTTCTTCAAGAAGTAGACTCCTTCCTATCAGTCACAAGATTAAGGGTTTAGGAGTCTCGCTAGATATGTATTGTCTTCGGTAATTTTTTTTTTTTCAGATAGGTCAAGGCACTTGCACTGTAACCCAAGCAGGAAGTTCCCCACCAAGTCAGTATGCTAGGTATGGTCTAAGAAACTTAACAATCATTTTATGAAAATCATCAATGGACAATTTTCCCAAAAAAAATGTCCTTCTCCACAGGCACACATTTAAAAATTTAGCAACAAAAAAACCCAGCAAGAACAACAGAAACAAAAATAAGAGACAGACTCAGAAGCAATGAGCAGCCTCACAACTACCATTCACATATATACCTCAGTTTCCTCTGAAACAACCTGCCTTTGTCATAAAACACATTAATTTTATTGCCACCTTAAGACAGTTTTTCCTGCATTTATTCCCCATTTTCAATATACTTGAAATGACGCTACATTAACATCTTTATTAGCACCTCACTGTCTCTCCCCTCAGGCTCCCTGGAACCAAACAAAATAGGGAATGGATGCTTTAGATGGGAAGCCTCTCACTTTTGTATCACAATTTAACACCTACCTTTGTTCTAAGCAGCTGAGATTTATTCTGAAAAACGACAGTATTCACATCATTTTCTCTGCAGCTGTTTTCAGCCCCCGCAGTATCCATAATGCTGTTTCCACAGGTCTGTGTATTGTAACCACTGTCCACCTGAAATCAAGAAGCAGGGCTTGAAAAATGTACTGTAATTCTAATACCAATAAATCCCTCAGATAGCTGATATGATTTTCATTTGATTAACAGAACTTAATCCAACAAATGAACTACAGTCAGTTAACAACAAAAGCAAATCATAAGCAGGTTTGTCAGAATTAGCTTGGATTAAGTTAAATGTATTGCTGTACAGAGCAACACAAAAATAATTTGTAATTGCTTTGCTAACTCCACTGAGAGCAAAGAAGGGATGGGAGGCAAGTGATAAAAGTCATGATACCACCAGCATGCCACATCCAATAGAAGAAAATAATGATTACTTCCAGAATAGTATATGTATTCAGAGTTATTATGTCCAGTTCAGTTTTATAGAGAAGCAAAAAAAAAAATTATTTTTACCTGAATACTGCTGTTGTCACAGGGAATTGCACTGCTTTCGGCAAGAGGTGACATGCACATCCGAGAGCTTTCAATACTGAAAGTAATGCCTGTCATAAAGCTGGTCATCGGTGTATTGCTATTGCCAATTGTTTCTTTTATCCAGGTGTTTTCCTCTGACACTTCAGCTGCATCAGCCATATCTACAGTATTATTTTCTTTTAAGCCTTCTATATCCTGAAATGATGACAACCTTTGATGACAAGCTTCTGAGTGATCTGGTGCAATAGACACAGTTGCTACCACAAGATGGGTACCATGTGCAAAAGTATCACTTTCTTCCTGACATAAGTTTATTCCATTATCCATTTCTGGGAACTGAGCTTCTGCTGGAGAAGCATTTTCCTTGTCTTCCTCATCCTCATCGTGATTCTCAACTGCAATTGGTATTCTAATGACAGAAGTCTGATACTGGGCAGTTCCTCTACAAGCTCCAAGCCTCATAGGAGAGCAATTTTTAATTGGAGAACAACCATCTATGTAAGGACTTCTTGTACTTGGTGGTGTCATTCTATTTGAGGAAGAAGAAATATCTGGAGAACGAAATGTAAATTTTCTTTGGTCTGTAAAAAAACCCAACAGTTTAATTCCACATGTTATCTGACAGAAAAAATTCATCATCCTCAAATGCCTACAGTCCACTGAATAATTTATAGCCAACTACACAGTATTTCTCTGACCCCTGTCTCCCAGCCAAATCAAACAAACAGCCCCAAATACCAAACAAACCAGTGGCACATTTTAACTATCATGGTAAATGGAAGTTTCCTTCCATTTTTAACACCAAATTTGTTTTCTGTGACATGGTTTGTTGCATTGGAGACCTTGTATTTTCAAATGTCAATACTACACAGCAGTCAAAGGAAAATGTGTAAAGGCTGGTTCTGTGGTTTTTTCCCAAACAAATATCAATACATATATTCTATAGGTATTTAATTTTTGGCAACAGTGAAGTTTAAGAAGATTTCAAACAAGTAAGGAAACACATATGCATTCTCCACATATAAGGGTGTTAAATACCACAAGGCTCATCACAGCAAAATCATGCACAAACATGTTGTTAAAGCCATAAAGGTTATGGAGATGGCATGAAATACTGACATTTTCTAGAGCAACAAGGACACAATGTTTGTGACTTCTTCACCCATCAGTTTCATTTCAAATAATCTTCATGACTGCATGATTATGAAAACTCAACCGAAACATTCTTTGTCCATTGACATTAAAATGCTTCAGGTTGGGCCAAATCAGAATTGTGACCTGACTTAGTTTAGGCATGTGGCCTTAAACTCTCTCCCACACTAGATTAACCCTTCTAACTTTTTTCATTCCTACAAGGTCTCAATGCTGCCTTCTAAAATATTTTCCCTAGTTGAGTTTTTGCAAGCATATACATTTCATTGTCTCACATATTTCACTGCTAAACAGTAAATGTCATATAGGACATATAGGAGGAGACTGCTGGTCTGCCAAGCATAGTAACTTGTCTCCATGCTGAAATAGGTTCCCCTAAGAATTCAGCAGTTTTTATAATAAATTTTTTTTTAAATAAAAATATATGACCCAAGAAAGAATAACACATATATAATTAAACCATACCTGAGAGTGGTGTTTTTCTTATGTGGAAAGCGATTGGTGAAAAAGTAGGAGAACCACTACGCGCAGGAGACCCCTCTGAGAATGTGGGACTGGTTATACTTCCCAGACTATAAGCTCTTGCTCCTCCCTGAATAGGACTTGAAGAAAACTGACCCTTCAGGAAAAAAAAAATCAAAGTATATATAAGAAGTGTTCTAAAGTGTTCTAATTTAAAAGCTTAATATGGCAGCACTGAGAACGACTAATCCTCTACAGTGACAATCTCTATCATTAGTTTGGCTTAAATACTTCAGTGCAGCTCTTTACCTGGACTTACGCCTCCACATAGGAGAAAAGAGCAATGGACTCAAACTGTCACATAATACCAACTAGGCTTATTGTATCCATTAGATTTAAGAACTCTGAGAAACTTAAATAGAGAACTAATGCTGTCTGTGTATCTAATCAAGTATCTGATATAAATTTCTTACATCAATGCTGATGAAAGTCAGCCACTATTTATATTTCAATGTAAGCCATATTTTCTGAATTACTTACTTAAGCAGCAGCCAAAACATGAAACTATTTCTCCTTAAGAAAAGAGAATTATACTGCAAGAACATGACCACTATTACAGGAATTCTTTACTAGGTTACCATAGTAACCTTTTCTTTAAGCCACATTATTCCTAGGGTAGGTTTTTTCCATGCACTTCAGCCACCAAACAGATGAAACCATATCACCTAAACCAGTTCCTCTGTGCTACATCCACTTGGGAATATGGTTTACTTTGTTTAATTTAAAGAACAGACATTATGTTCTGTGTTCTAATAAGTGTCTATTCATCTGAAAACTCTGGTCAATGGAAAAGAAAAATAGCACATTTAGCACTGCATTCAAAGATCTACAAATAATGTCCTCCATTATAAATGAGTTTAGGAGCTATAAGGGAAATAATTGTATTACAAGTTCATATCCACTGGTATTTTAGAGAGTAGTTCATGAATTTAAAAGGACTTTTTTTGTATACACATTTTATGAAAAAGAACAGGTTTCAACACACTTTCAGCAAGTCTTTTCCACGTTTTACTTTCTACTTCCATTTCATAACAAAACATTAGAACATAATTCCTTCTCTACAAAAGAATAGCAGCACAACAAAATCATTTGATAAAATAAAAAGTCAGTAATATATTCTTTCAATACTTTTAGTTCACACAGTTTTTTCCAAATTTGGAAAAAACCCCAAACCACCATCTTTAAGTCTAGCACCTACTCCCTCATAAAGTACATGCCATCCAGCCCACAAAACAGGGCACTTACTGAACTAGATGTGTCCAGAGGGCTTCTGCACCGGACTGGAGATAATTCTATTGAACAAAGCACTCCAAGTGGCTGACTACTGCATGGACTATGCAGAGAAGGGGACAAACACGCAGATACACTTCCATTTTCTTCTAAAAACAGTTTTCTTCTGAGTGATGAAGAGCTCAGATTTTCCTGAGACTGATCTGCAAATTCTTCAGTTCTAAAATATTCACCTAGAAATCATGGGAAAAAGTTGTTTCCAATAAGAATGTAGAAAAAAAAATTTTCCACTACAGAGAGATATATAACTAAATTAAAACATTTAATCCAATTTACCAATGCAGTAAGTAATTAATCTAACTGGGCACCTATCCCAGAAGACTGCTTGTTACCACTACAAAAAGTCCACCCTGTCCATGAAGGTTCCACTTCTGCCTATCATTACTTAATACTAGGGTCTGAATTTAAAAATAAATAAAATGTATATGTATATATATAGGCTAACATCTACTTACTGGTCATTTCCCAGTTCCTCACATCTGAGTTGCAAAAGTGATTATCTTACTACCCAAGCAAAACTAAACTCTTTTTCAGGTCTCCCAGGTATTTAAACGGTCTTTGTTATATATCCAGAAGCAAACCAGATTCAACTTGAAGAAAGACCAAGCAGTTATCAGCTTACAGTAGGAAATTATACAAATTGACTGAGACTCATTAAAATATACTAAAACTTACCAGATTATTTTACTTTTTTGCTCTCGCTCTATTCTAACTGGGTGTTCCTTGTAGAGGAAATTTTTAATGAACTCACAAATTATGTGTTGATGGAAGCATTTCTTAAGACAAAAAACAAAGGCAATAGATATGGTACTGTTTTTCTGTTTTAATTTTGATGACCCACAGTCAGGGGTTGTGAAATTCAATACTGGGATAGGTATCCTCTGTATCCTCTGAGCTGGCTGTACCCACTGTTCCCACATGAGCAGTAAGAACAGGCCTTTCCAGCCTGAGAAGCTTGAGAAGGTGGCAGCAATTGCTTGGTGTAGCATTTATAACCAGACAGTTAATTTGGACTGTTGCCTCCTCCCTCAGCAGTCATGGTTTTGCCACCACATAACTTCTAGTCACCACCATGGCTTCAGTTAAATTAAAGGCAGGGTTATAGCACAGCTTTACTCAAGACAAGGTTGGGCTTTGAGCCTCATGGCCAGTCATCTGTAAGTCAAACAGCTCTGCTGAGTTAAGTAACTGCTCTGTTTGGGGGAGGCAGGAGCATTCCATAGTGCAACTGCTTACTACCTTTTATGCATTTGTTAACTGTTAATCAATTTCACAGAATCACAGAATACCTGACTTGGAAGGGACCCACAAGGATCATCGAGTCCAACCCCTGGCCCTGCACAGGACCATCCTCAAGACTCACACCATGTGCCTGAGAGTATCATCCAAACATTTAAACTCTGGTCACAGCTTAGTGCTGTGACCACCGCCCTGGGGAGCCTGTTTCAGTACCCAACCACCCTCTGGCTGAAGAACCTTTTTCTAATATCCAACCTAAATCTCCCCTGACAAAACTTCAGGCTATTCCCCCAGGTCCTGTCAGTGGTCACCACAGAGATCAGTGCCTGCCTCTCCGCTTCCCTTCATGAGGAAGACATAGACTGCAACGAGGTCTCCCCTCAGGCTCCTTCAGGCTGAACAATTTCCAGTAGTCTTCCTGGAAATCCCAGGAAATCCTCCTGGAAGTCCCTGAAAAAATCCTTCCTTTTCTATTTTTGTGTCCACACTCAAATGATATCATTTAAGTCACATGTCCTGTGCAACATGCACTGTCTATTTAGAACACAGACTTAAAACTCGTTCATTCATTTGGTTCTCGGTATTTCATAAGACAAAAAACACCCAGCAAACATTTAGACATCCATAAATACAGATTTACATGACATACCTAGTATTTTCTCTAAATTAATATCCACTGGCAAAGACAGTACTGTCTGACAAGCAGCTGCAATGAATAAAACCAACAAAATTAGCTTAGTGACCTTTTACTAAAACTGTAGAGACAAACATTCATTTTCAAATCGCACTGCAATTGAGCTATTTAAATTACAGCTGCAATAAGGAAAAGTGTTAATTAAAGCTGTGATTTTGATTTGACAACACTATATGCACCACATTAGGCCTGGAGATAAAAAAACCAGGAGTTGTAAGAATGCCTCTCTAGAGGTTTTTATGTTAACTGAGGAAAGAGGTCTCTGAAGAAAGGAAGGATTCAAAAGGAAATGGGAGAAAAATCATCAAAATACCCTGGGGGAAAACATTACCTATTTATCTAAAATGATACAGTTTAAAAGATATATTAAGATTTCTGCTATTTATTTGGCATAGAAAATAATCAAGATTCTCTAACCCTTAACAATCCAACACATTAAAGGTTTCTTGAAACTGTAATTTACCCATAAACCTGAGGCTTACATTCACTTCCTAATTCAGAAAAAGTGCATGCACCGAGTTGAAAAAAATGCGCTCCACAGTCTTACAGAGGACTTCTTTTTTGTACTTCAGAAAAAATACCAGCGAGCATAATAGAATTAAATTACTATGAGAAATGGATAATAAAATTAATAGTACCATTCTGGTCAAGAAAAACTATTTCTACAGGAATATTACCAAACAAATAATTCCCCTCTTAAATTAAATAGCCATTTAAAATGGGTTATTCTGTTTCAGAGAAAGCCTGTAATTTCAGACATTGCCTTTGACTCACCATTGCTCTTCCCAGGCTGCAAGCTTAGCTGTCTTCCGATCGGAGAAATGTTATTTAAATTGATGGCTGTAAAACACAGAACTTAAATTTAAGCACGCATTGCATAGAGTTAAAATATATTTAATACAACTAAACAAAACTTTTGCATCAAATTTGGAAGAGATTAGAAAGGAGTACTGAAAAAAGGTTACCGTTATAGAGCTGATCAAGAGAATTTCAGCACCTTTCTATTCAAATAAACCATACTGAAATACCATCAACATTGCTCAGACCCTTATCTCCTGCAGCCTTCTCTACTTTAGAGAGATTTAAAACAAACTAGTTTACTCTTAGGTAAACTAGCTGTATTCAAGTAGAACACATTTCCATAAAATCACTCAGTCTGGACTTGAGGTGAAGAAATATTCTGAGTTTTTTATACAGCTAAAGAATGCATTAGACCATTTTCCTTTACTGTTCACTTCTCCAGATCTCAGCTTGTGGCTCACGTTCTCTGCTCAAAAAATGACAGTCTTACAACTGACAATTAAAAATACACTATCCACAAGCTGCATCTCCTTGATAAAAAAAAAACTTTTAAGTTTAGCCTTTTCCAAATCTGGAAAAATCACCAGTTATTTAAGAATTTCCTAGCAAACAATACTTTCTAGCTGACATTTGTCCAGTTTGTAGTCCATTTACTATGCATTCTGCTGGTTATAAATATACTTCAGTAACAATAACATTAAGAATAAAATCTAACATGGGCGTGAACATAATGAGCTTAGGAAACCCACAAGCAGTGACCATGACCTAGCACAACACTAAGATGACAATAGGAATTTATGCAGAAGGGTAAAAAAATATGGAACTCCATTTCCCACATGCTTATATGGTGAGGAAAGCAGTCACAATAAGGAGGACATGCAAATATCAGAAATAAAAAGCAAAGTAGAAGACTTAGCTATTACCAGTATCAACAGTGCAAATTAATAAACCTGGTTTTAACCAATTTAAAGTAGAAAGGTTGAAGAACCAAAAATAATAAAAAGGAAGAAAGCACTTGGAGAGAACAGCTGAAAATCTATCAGTTGTGCCATATTTTATCACCGGTTCCTAAAATTTAAATTAAGATTGAAACAAATTATGTTTGACAATTTCTCCAAAAACTACACTATTTCGGATGGACACACAAAAGCAACTTACATTTAGTTGAATTAAACTGAGAAACTTGTTTGCCTTCATGTTCAATCCAAGGAGAAGGAACTATGAGTCTTTTTGTGAAAAACTAGAGCAGAATAAAAACAAGCATGTCAGTACTTTTAAAAAATTGGCAATTCTCGACTTAAATTTAGACCAATACCCTGAACAAGAAAAATTGCAGGACATATTTCATCATTTCAGGCCTAGAGAGATTAAAGAAAAAAATAAGTTGAAGACCCCCATAGTCTTTATGACACATGGCACCTCAGATCTTTCAGAGTGAACACTGAAGAAAAGTTTTATTTAACAATAATTACTCATTTAAAAATTTGAATTGTCACTGACTCACTTATTGCACAGTAGTACAAAATAATTCTTTTCAAATTTTCAGCTTGTTAAGTTGTATTTTGACAATTGAGCTATTTCACAGAAGTGATAAAGAGACACTGCAGTAAAAGTGATAAACCAAGGCTTTTTGGCAACATTATTAATGTATTTGGCTAAACTGGTTAGCAGTGAAACATTTATGAGTTACTGCTATTTCAGTCCTTTTCTTTGAACCAGAAACTGTATCTATCATCACAGTTGCACTATGGAACATGCTGATGATGAGGAGATGAACATTATTACATAACTTCAAGAAACACATGGTAAATCCTGTTTTCACAATAAACGCAAGACTCAAAGTAAATGAAAAAAACTCAGCTTGAAACAGACCTATTAAAGGTATAATTTTTATCGGAGGCATGGTTCCAAGCAGTTCAGTGGCAGAATCCATTAGGTTATACTTCACAAAGAAGAAATACCCTTTTTTATGCAGATACAGAACAACAGAACATCTTAGCTGCAGGTCAACCACACAGCACCTTGATGGAACCATAAAATACATTTTTTCTTTGTAGAGAAAGAAACTGACAAACTTGCCTACCAGAGCCTTATTTTACCTTTTTTAAATTGAAATTACATCTAAGATTTATATAGTGAAGATATGAAACACTTTTCCTTCTCTGCTATACAAATGGATAGTAAAAAATAAAATGAAAAATGGATGGAAATATATACAAGCTACAACAATAAAGTAGTACACCTAACTAAGCAGACTTTGGAAGGAACAAAAGAAATCACAAAAATTCTGCAATATTTTAAAAAATGCAATAAACTACTAACAGCTACCATAAACCCTCAAATGCTCAATCATTATTTTTAACCTGAAGTTAACTATTTATAAGTTCGCTTATAGCTACATTACCACTAGCCAAGCTACATGAAAGAAAAAAAATCTGTTGTTTGGACCTACATGTTTGTGAAAAAAGATGGGAAGAAAAAGAACATGGATTCCAACTACAATGCATAAGGATGCAAAATTATTATTGAAATAACAGGCTTTTGGGTTTTGAAATTCTATAATAGACATGGATCTTTTTTGTAGACAAGAAACAAATCAATACTTCACAGCACAAAGTTTTATTACCTCCTCAATAGCTTTTTGCCTTCTGTCTTCTGTCTCCTTATCAATTCTAAGTAACAAATGAAAAACAACTCAATTATCAAAACCATCATGTAAGAAAAAAAAAAATGTAAAGTCCAACCACATAATAATTTATAGATGCTCAAGAGGAACTTTATAAATGAAATTGCACTAAACCCTAAATTGTAAGATGTTTTTACTGTTATGCGCAATAATTTTACACTATAAATTTAGAAATATAAATGCAATTCTCAGTTCAGTTCATTTGAAAAAGATCTGTACCACTTATAAGTACACACTTGCAAATCATCTATTTACTCCTTGTATCAGGAAGTCTGGACAAAAACTCAGATCACAACTGATCTTCCAAAATAATGTCATATGAATAGATTTTACTATTAGTTACTGTGAGATTAGTCTTACACTCTAAAATCAAGCAGAATAAAAAACGGGGCTACAAGGAATTGAAGGGCAACTGAAGACACTCCTGGAATTTGCAAACTTAATTCCTGACACAGTCCACTTTCCTAGCAGAGAGTTCTCTCTCCCAAATGGATAGTCTGCCATATTTTCTTCAGTTTAGAATATAATGTCATATTTCAGTTTCTAACCATGAACATTTCTCCTATGCAGCTTTTTTAAAAAAAATTGTAGTTACTTCAGCCTTGATGTGTGAGATTCTGTATTTATATTTCCTCTAATGGTCACCTTCAAGTCTCACTCGGTTACTACTATGGAATTTATTGTAAAATTTTTTGAAGTTTACAAATGTTCAGCATTGTCTCAGCTGAATCACACAATGGTTTCATATACAGTTAGTATACTTGAATTAACCTTGAGTAATTTTAGAAATCAGTCAGACAACACAACATTATTAGCTCCACAAATACACACAGATGTGCCTGATACATAAATTCTCTTTCACAGCTCTTTCTTTCATGCTTATCATGCTTTGAATATATCTACAATGCTTGGACATGCCATCTTCAATTATGTCTGCCTGGTTGATGCTAAAGTGACAGTTCTATGAAGACACTTGCACAAAATTCAGTTATTGTACCAAAAAAGAATAAGCATACAATCATTGTACATTTGTGCACAGTGGATCACAAGTAATAAGCAGAGGAACTGGGAAAACAGCTCCCACTAAAAGTGCCGGTTAGTGCAAAAGAGGACCTTTTTTTCTTTAGTGCGTAACTCTGGGAAAATAACAAAGTGAAAATGTCATATGTATTTAACAAGAATAAAACCAAGCCGGTCTTGTATGTAACTTCAAGCAACATAGCACTTGCAGCTGTGACACACAGTACGCAAGATGCAGACAGATATCTTTTAATAATTAACAAATAATAGCATAGCATCCAATTTAGAAACATTCAACTTCTATCAGTAGAAACAAAAAAGAAAGAGGAAAGTTTGTGGACAAGGCTTTGTCAATGTATCTGCTCAATTATTGACAGACTATTTTTCACTAACAAAGTCTGCCAGAAAAGCATTCTCCTAGACATCTTACAAGCAATTTAACAAACTCACAGCACACAGATGATGCCCAGTTTATGGAAACAGTAATACTACACAAAATCAAGTCTATACGTGACACATGCTCAGACTTTTCCAAGTGCTTATAAGCTTTTACACTGTGCTGCTCCTCAGACTGTTTTACTACATTACAGAGATTTAACAGTTTGAAATAGTTATACATGGACTTACCTATGCTTGTGGTTGTTTGCAATTTATTCAGAAAATTACTTGTTAACAAGCATTATAAATTATCTCTTTTAGCAAGAGTAGATAGTTCATGTAATATTATGCATGGGCTTCAAAAACTCTATTTTATCACGAACTTTTAACATCAAGAGCTGCATTTATGACACTTTTGTTTCCATAAAACTGTATTTATGAAATCTAAATTAAGTTTCCATGCAAAATCCTACACACACACACACTCATATAGATACGCATTTAACCATGTACAGTTTGCAGCCATCCGAAGTAACAACCTCCGTCTGCACTACACTGAAACATGCAAGCGTGGACACAGAAAATCTACACATAGTCAAAGCAGCCTCTTTCTAGTCACAGGAGATGATTCTAAAAAAAAAAAAAAATCACAGTGGGTATGAAACAGTGGGACAGACTAAAAGGACCCACTGAGACAACACATATTTATATCTATGGGCCATGTCACTAATCATAATTGGAACTGTCACCTCAACCATCTAGATTAAAGCTTGTTTGTGTGTCTCCAAATAGGCTTCCAGAAACACTGCAACTGACTCCCTAAAAAACATAAGGCTTAAGGCTTTATAACATATAAAAAGCATTGGAGTCTGAAACTTACTGGCTGCTAGAGGAAGGCCAGGAAACAAACGGCTAATAAGAAAAAAAAAAATTCACATTAAGACATGGTGATTCCCAGATACAGCTGAGGACAGTTATATTCCTTCTACAGCTCTTCCTATTTAAAAAAAGAGAGATGTAGGTTCAACTGGACGCTAAGAACAGTAAGTCTATTTCACAGTATTTTTTAGGAGGAAGGTGTTGAAACACTGGAACAGTTTACTTGGAGAGGAGTTAGATGTCCCATAGTTCTGAGCAACCTGATCTAGACAGGAAGAAAGACTGGTTTATTGTCCTATTATTGCAATGCTACATGCCACGAGGTACAATTCTTTGTGGAAGTTTTATCTGAAAAAGGTACAGGAGTGTCTACAGGATTCACTGCTATGGCCTCCCCTTGACTACCTTCACCTGACATGTTGACATGAGAAATTATCCCTCAAGATAAGCTCCAAATACCAAGCCTCTTTTACTTACTCATTTTCCCCACAGAAGTTATTTTCAGAGAAAGGAAAAAGTTGAGATAAGGTCCCCAAACTACTTCAAGTAACTGGCATTGGTCTCCCCTCCCTCACGTTAAGTCTAATCTATACCTTTGAAACAGAGTGCTGGCTTCCCTAGCTAGCTTTCCCAGCTCCACCCTTCTGCAGGAGGAATACCCTGAGAAGATAAACTGTACTGTAACAAGGAGCAGAAAAGGCAGCCTGGTAAGCATCACTGGCACTTGCTTCCATTGACTCCTTTTATCTGACTTTCTTCCAAACTGTAATTAGAGTGGATCAGCAGTTCTTAACATCAAAAAGAAGCAAAGGCGAGGCAGCCTCATCAAAATATTATATCCACATCACGGACATGTAAAGATTTATGTTAAAAGATTTCAATAAAAAGTCTTTAATGCTATGCTGAAATGATAATAAAGCAAAGAACGGTGTTGTACTATTAATGCTAAGTTAACTGCATAAAAACAGATCGCAAAGTTACCTAGCATGGCTCAAATACATTGCTTGGCGTCGAACATCTTCTGAGTCAATTTCCACAGGATTTATTAGAGCAAGCTGATCAATAGACCATCTAAATTTTCCTGGTGTCTGAAAAAAAAGATACAGGCATCTTAATGCTTGCTATTCTAAAAAGATCAAAATAAAACTACAGGACAAATCTCAGTGGAACAACACAGTCACTGCTTCCATATAGTTTCTGACAAAAACAATCAAAAGAGTTTCTATTTAAATGATCTACTTTTAAAAAAATTATCAAGTCAGTAAGGCTTATTACCCTGGTAGTGGTATTACAGTGATTATCAAGATAGCTAAAACTTTCTGTTTAATACTAATATTTACAAACTGAGGTGTCAGTTTCTTCTCAATTTCTGAGGACAGATCTACTAAACATACATAACTTGGGATAAAATTTAGTCATTTCTAGATTGCCACAATCTAAATTGTGGTTCCATGAACACCCAGTGTCTGTACCTAAACCATGTTATCCAATAAAACAGCAGTCCTCCTTTCACCTCTGTAGTGGTTTTGACCCTGGCCGGATTTCAAATACTCACTAAAAACTGCTACAGCACTGGAATCACCCTCCCTGTGCCACTTGGCAAAGGAGAAAAAAACCGCTGAGGATTCCTGAGCAGAGATAAGGACTGGGAAACATGTCGAAGACTGAAGAGTTGCAAACTCATGTGCATCTTGCAAAGTCTGCCTCATACTGCCACGGACAGTGCACAACAAAACCCAATTCAGAAATAAAGCAGCTTCACCCCTTTATTTAACGATCAGCAAGTATTGTTCAAATAATTTGAAAAATTATCTACCAAGTGAGTCTTTTTACTCACTAGCACAGTATCTTCCCTACTGCTTACAAAAAAATAATTTCAACTGCAAACCAAAATGTAATTTGCAACTAAAAGTTATTTGTACACAAAATCTTTAATTTGAATACACAAACAGCTCATAGCAGAAATGCAATTAAGCTCTACTATTTGGGAATTGGGGCTTTTTAGCACTCAATCACTTAATATCTAAGGACTAGATAAATTTACAAAAGTAGGAAGACTAAGCAACAACATCAGTATTAGTATTCTGTAAAGAGAAGAAACTCCAAATGCTACCAAAATTCTTTGGCTTAGTATATATGTTAAAGTACACTAAATACAATACCCTTGTAAATGCATTTGAAAATACTAATGCTCCATATATATAGTTACAAAGTTAAAGACTAGAACTTACTGATGACGAATTTGTTGACTTAAAGACCGAAGGACTGGAGACAATCTGCTCCTGAAGAGTGTAATAATCACTGGGACTTTCAAAAGGATTGAGGATTGCAACTCGTCCTGGAGTTTCTGGTGCTATCTGCATTTTAGTTTCTTCTGTATCACCCATAACACTAAGCTGTATCTGAGAAAGAGAGAGAGAAAAAAATAACGAAAATAATTAAATCATAATTTTGACATTTTAGGGTTATGCTGAAGGCTTTAGGAAGAGATGATCAACCGTTTTAAGGTGGCAGAAGCATATAAAGGACTAACAAGAACGAAGATACCTTTGGCTTGGACCTACTGGCATAAAGCCGATAAATAAGGTTGGTATAAACCAATTAAAAATAAACAGAAGCTAAAAGAACAAGACAAGAAAGGGTGTGAAAAAGGGAATAAAAAAAGGGCCAAACAAACAAATATCAAAATAACAAGCAACCAAAAAAACCACCCACGAACAACCACCAGAAGGAACAGAACGGTCTGGAAGCCAAACACGATCCTGGAGGGCAGCTCACGCACCAAGCCCTGGCACTCGGGCTTCGGGAATAAGGGGGGGTTACAGGACGCGGGCAGCACGGTCTCCGCGCCCGCACTGCGGTGCCCACACGCCAAGCAGCGACCACGGCGGGGGACTGAATGGCGAGCGGGGGCTGCGGGCGGCGAGCCCGCCCTCGTCCCTCCACACCGGGGCAGCCCAGCAATCCCTGCCGACGGGCAGGACCTCGGGCGGCGGGAAGGGGGACGCGCGGTGCCGCCCGAGGGCCGGGGTAACAACAACGCCCCGAGCAGGTCCCGCTTGGCCCAGGCACTAAAACCGACCACCCTCCCTCGCCCCAACTGGCCTGGCCTGGGCTGGCCTGCCCCGGCCCTCGAGGGCTTCGGGCGGCGGCACCGCTCCCTCCCACTGCAGGGCACCTCCCGCGCCCCCGCGGCGGCGAACAGGACGGGAGCCCCCCGTGAGGAGCCCGCCGCTTAGCCCCTTCTTACTCTTCTCCCCGGGACGGTGCCACCGCGCCGAGCAGCTCTCTCAGTTCCCGGGCGCCGAGGGGACGCTGCCGCGAGTGCCGAAGTTGGGGGCACAGCCACCTGCCGCCGTTACCGGGCCGCTGCCGCGCCGCTCGCTCATGGGGCCCCACTCGCCGCTGCCGCTCCCGCCCCCGCCGCGCCAGGCGGCCCTTTAAACAGCCCCGCCCCCTCCGGCCGCTCTGACCAATCACGACGCGCGGCTTCCGCCGCCGGGCCAATGGCAGGGCTCCCTCTCTCTCGAACGGACCAATCGTCGGGTGTTCCGCTGCACGAATTCGAAAGAAAGCCCGCCCCTCCGGCTGTGCCGCCGTGATGGGCTCTCACGTGAGGCCGGAGCTGGGGCGCGTTCCGGTTCCGGGGGAAGGGATGTGAGACTGGCGCGGGGTCGCCATGGCGAGCAACGCCGCCAGCCTGAACGCGGTCCGGGAGACCATGGACGGTACGCGACAGAACTGGGGGAAGGGGACGCGCATGGGTTGGTGGCCAAGAAGCAGCTCCAGAGCTTCGATTCCGCCTAGTCAGGATGGAGGAGAAAGCGAACACCTCGGGCGCCTCTCCTGGGAAGAGCGTTGCGGGTTGCGGGTACTGGAAGATGCAGCGCGTAGCAATGGCTTTTTTGCTTCATGTTATTCATAGTGTGAAAACGCTTTAAACATCCACGTAGTGCGAGTGAAATTTGGACGTCGAATGGCTTTTCTTGGGGATCTTTAGATACCTAAGAACTTAATAGAGAAAAATGTTGAGTTTTATTGTTTATAAATATATATATATTTACTCTGCTTTCTCGTTATTTGTACTGGATAACGCAAATGATGCTGCCTGGCTCTGTGCGTCTTGGATTTAATCCAGGGGGAAACGAAGTGTGGGGAAGGGAAAGGCGGGACCAGCCCTGTAACACTGGCAGTACCTGAATTGATGCGAACTCTCGTTCTCCAAGACGACTCAAGTCAGAAAACAGAAGTAAACTAAATAAAAATAAACAAATAAACAAAACTAAAACAAATAATATAGTGAAAAGCTTTTAGAACAGTTGTCAGTATTACAGAATTAAAATAGTTTCTAAGGGAAAAGAAAACCAAAATGAAACTCTTGTGGGACGGGGAATGTGAGAGTAGTGGCACAGGGAGTGCTGGGAAATATTTTGTAGATTTATAAGCCAAGAAATTTGAGCAGGTGAGTAAAGGTCAGGTGTTCACTTACTCTTCTGGCCTGACTGTGAGGAATCGAAGCTGGTACATCCTGGAGTTGTTTCTCAGTGTAGTGTGAAACTCTGGAATTCTATGAAATGCCTATGCCGAAGCCTTGTATGCAGCATGGAAAGCTGCCAAGAAATTCCCTGAGGGTTGTTAAATGTGAGGACTTTCTCTGGAAATGCCCTAACGAGGGAATAGAGGCTAGGGAGAATATTTGAGGAGTATTGCTTTGCATTTGTTATGTTCTCAGCATCTTCCGTTCTCTTGAAGTTACGAGTACTGTTACATGAGGGTTTCTTAGCAAAGACCTTCATTAGTTGCGCTGGTGTAAAAGTTAGCATTTCAGCCACTGATCTTCACTTTCTGACCTGCTGCTGGAGGGAAGGTAGGATTAGCAGAATTATGGCTCCTTTGATATTGTAAGAGGTTCAGACCAATTTGTGAAAATGGAGAGAGATTTGTTTGGGAAGGACAGAGAGTCTAAGTTCTGGTAACCATATTTGACAACCCTTCTCTCCATTTGGGCACAGGGGGGTGATATGTGGATTTAAAGACAAAGAAAGGCTTTTGAGAACAGATGTGGAAAATGCACTGATCTTCAGAATTAGGAGCCCAGGCTCCCCATGTAAAAATGTATGTATTTTATCTAGGATAGACACAGATATTTAGCAGTCTCTGCAGAGTTAAGAGCTCGGAATTGTGGAGAAACTGCTACATATCTCTACCAAAGACGTTGCCCAACTAATGACCACACCTCTTGCTGACATAGAAAATTGGAACTTATCTTCAGTTAGATTTACTGCTATACCTTCAAATATGTCAAATGCCTAGTAAAATTTTTGATAGATTTTAAATGGTTAAAAAAGTAAGAATTGTTTCTTTCTGGGAAGTTTATAGTCCTTCTTAGTTCTATAGCTCTTAAGCATTCAATGTCAACTTATTGCAACTGCATCAGTTTGTTAGTTGAAGATGCTTTTGTATGGACACGGTATGCATGTATAATGTGTTTGGAATGGTTTGCAGGAACAGAATGTCTTGAGGAGGAGAAGGATGGAAGCTCTCCTCCTGGCTTGTAGATAGGACTTTGGACTGACAGACTGCTTTCATGGCTTAAACTTGTTCGTATTCTTAATCCAGCCTACTTGTGTGGGCTTCAAGAATATTTTCACACCTAGAGATTTTTTTTCCATGTGACTTCAATGGAACTGGCTGGATACATTAGGTTGTTAATGTTTTGGGTAAGTGTGACTCTGAGAGTGTGCTGCAGGATATCACTGGTATACCAAGGAATATTTTCATAGTTGTCAAGTGGACAGTAGTCACTTGCCACAACGCTTTTATGTGGTGAGAAGGACCTTGTACTTCACTTTTCCCTAGCTTGGGGGAGGTCTGGCAACAGAAACTGTGTGAGTAACACCTGGACAAAATCAATCTATATTGGGGCATAGTTTCAGGATGGAGCTTACTGTAGAAACCAGAAACAAAATCTCAGTGAGTTGTTCTGTTGCATCTGTGACAAAGCATCTGTGACAAACTGTTTATGAGAATCAAAGAAAATGGGCCTTCCAGAGAAAGTTAGGAAGGAGTGAGAGAGATATGATTGGGATCTCCTTCTGCAGAAGTTCTCATACTGACGTGTGGTGCTGCTCTTGATTCAGGACACATAAAAATTGAATAGTATTGCTTATCATTAAACTTGTGTTAATGTTAGACCTAAAACCAGGTTTAGTTGGGGAAGAAGGTGGCTAGAAAACTGCTTATGTTCTCTGTAAAAGCTTTAACGATGTGCTTCCCGGTCCATTTCAGTAGGGCATCATCAGTATCTGGAGTTCAGAAGCACAGTGTTTTTATGCCCTACCTTTTACACAGTTGCTAAGCATGTTAATTGTTGAATTCTTCACTTATTTTTTTACTTCTTCAAAACCCATTATCCAGTATTAAGTTTCCTGAACCAGAAAAGCATGGTGTTTATGTTGGAAGCTATAGCTTTTACCTTAGGCTGGAAAGCTGAACATGAAAGCTGTTGTTGAAGTTCAGACTGCAATGGACAACTGCCATGTTCACACTCTACTGTAGAAGTTAAATGTTGATGAATAATAATTTTGATAATTGAAATTTCATAATCTGTAGGGACCAAAGTGCTTTCATTTTTTCTGTTGCAGTTCTGTTTGAGATTTCAAGAATATTAAACACTGGCTTGGATATGGAGACATTGTCTATTTGTGTGCGGCTTTGTGAACAAGGGATAAATCCAGAAGCATTATCATCTGTTATTAAAGAACTGCGCAAGGCTACAGAAGCTCTAAAGGTAATACTTGTGTTTAAAAAGCTTATAAATTTATTTTTAAGAGTTGGACGTACGTGCAACTTGCTGTACTTCAATTTGTAAATTGTACTTTAAGATATATTCGTGTTTAAATCAAGGAAATGAACGGTTCCATGGAAAAGGCAATGACTACAACTGAATCATTTCCATGATGCTGGAAATGGTACAAATAAAATAGTTAGATTAACTCTTTTGAAGGGGAAAAAATAAAAACTACAACCAAACCCCCCAGATTTTTATTCTGGACATTTGTAGTCACCATTTCCCCCCCTTATCTGCGTCATATCACAAATAGGTTGCTACTTTATCCTTTAACCAATGTGATCTCATTTCTACAACCCCCGACTTAACAGCAGTACTTGTAAAGTGGTACATGCAGCTTGGTAGTGTAATCTTCATGTATTGCTTTTACCACATTAACCGGTGCTTTGAACCTTTCCAAAGACCAGCAAGAGGGGATTTCATGATGTGTGTGTATATATAGGACTTTTCATATATTAGCGTTTACCTCCTATTTAACTAGTAGAGGGTAACAATGGTTTAAAAACAAATCCTCACTTGACTTTTAAAGGATTTTCATTCTTTATGGTCTACCTAAAGGTCACAATCGTGATTGTTTTCTAGTGGATCTTCTATTTGTTTATTTCTGGGAGGTGGAGGGGAAAACCTGTATCTTGCTTGTATTCTAGAAGACTGCATACTTTATTTTTAACTTAACATTTTTCTGTACTCATGCTCATGCATATTTTATATTTGCACTTAAATGCGTGGCTACATATGCATTTAACTATGTGTATATAAGTAATTGAGGGCTGTTTTACTTTTTCATTTGCTTTTACTGATTTATCATTCCTGTTGCTATCTTTTGACTGTTTGTCCCATAACTGGCTAAAATCTTCTAATGTCAGTCTTCAACATTGTGCCTTGTTGGTTAGGTTGAGTTATATAAATACTAATAATCAAATAATTGGTGGTGTGATTTATACAGTTAAAGTTAGTGTAATTCTTCTAAATTTTGTGTCAATAGCTTATCTGTAGGAATGGGCATAATAATTACCGCAAATTATATCAAGTAGTAAACTCCAGAGGTAAACATTCATGCATTTGAGCACTTCTTGAAAGCATTAGGGTAAAATGTACAGGATACAAATTGCTCAGATACAGGACATAAAATTTAACACAAGCAAAGAGGAACAGCTATTTTAGAAAAGGGTGATAGCAGTCAACAGTATTATTTTTTTGAAAAATAGTGTTCATTTGAGAAATGTTCTTAAGTAGTTCTTCATTTTTAGTTTTTTGGGGGTTTTTTAAATTCTAGGAAAATTAAAATAGTTACAAGAAAAGATTAAATTTAATCTATACAATGTCTCTTTTGGTGACTTGCAATAAATGTTTTTTCTGTTTGTAGGCTGCTGAAAATATGACAGGCTGATATGGGCAAAGATTTCTGCATGGGAAGAATGCCAAGATAAACTTAACAGGAGCTCTGAAGATTGCCACTATTCAGACAAAAATGAAATAAGTGTATATGCAAAGGTTTCAGAATATTTCTGTAATATTATTCAAAAGAGTGGTGTATATAATAGCTTTGAAAAATTTTTAATAAGTTCAACAGTAATATCATTACATGGTATTTTTGTGAACTGTTGGTGAATATAGTGTAATTGCTCTTCTTTGGCATCCAATACATTTAAAATCATGCCAGATACTGTGCGTCTGTTGAATTTACTAGCACGTACCAGTGAATTTTGTTATAATGAGTGCAGCTTTGGTAATGCATCCTTAGAAGTGCTAGTATATCCTGGATTTTGTCTCTTGCTTTGATGGAAAAACTACATGTACAATTTTAGCCTTGCTTTATGGACCATAGGGTAATGAAGACTAGACTGACTTTATTTTAATTAGAGTAAGGGCAGTGACTTAAGTATCAATTTGAAAGTAAGAAATAAAGCATTTTTGATAATATAGGTAATGAATTGTCCGTTTGATTTTGATTCAAATTGCTGGGAAAAGTCTTTCACTTAGATAACAAAGGTACTTCAGTTATCCCTGCAGAAATGTATGTAAATTTAAATTCTAGATGACATGGGATGTTTTTAAATGCTACATTTGTTACACTTGTTCCAACTACTGGATCTAAAAATATTAAGTCTGTATGTTATTGCTTAGTCAAACCATAAATGAGAAGCATCAGATTTGGTTGATGTTGGTATAGAAATGTCAATTGGTATAGAAATGTCTTTTCATTTAGAACTAGGAATCTTCACTGGTGCCAGAAGAAGTGTTAATTTCCAGTAAATATCCTTTCATCCAGAAATTCTGCTTTGTAAGAAAATGTTTTCTTGTGTATTCTTCACCTGCTGCTTTTAAGCATTTTTTTTTTTTTCCCCGATTTTTGGTTATCCTAGTTTCAAGGTGTGCTCCTAATGGGACCTAAAGGAACTCCAGGGTTAATAGGGTGAAGCACGTTTGGAAATGAATCTTTATTAAGCCAAAAGTTGTATTTGTGCAGAGATAAAAAGTTCCTTCTACTCAGAGGGTTTACAGCATATGCACTCTAGGTCGTAGCTCTACAAAAAGCAATCAAGGATGCTAAATACTTCAAATTGCTGGTAGAGAGGATAGAAAAATATTTATTTTCCTCTGAATCACTTACTTTTATTTCCAGTTAGAATGTCCAAAAAAATCATTGCAAGAGGATGCCATAAAAACTTCTGGATAGCCAAGCTGGGGAACTTATAAATGGTGTCATTTTGCACACTCACAGCACCAATTTACAAAGAATTTTAAGTGTTCATGACTTGAATATCGGGTGTAATGTTTTTTTTAAACAGTGAGATATACTTGGTATAAAGATGTATCAGCAATGAAATTCATCTCAGGAAATCTGAAAGGTCAGTAAAACATCATGAAAACACTAGGTCAGATCAGCACAAATTAGCAATTAGCTCTTCTACTTAATTTTCTCTAGACTCAGGGCCTACATGTCAAAACAGAGAAAAACCATGGGAGGCATTCTTCTTGTTCTCAGGAGTCACATCTAAATCTGTGAGATTACCCTGTGTGACTTAAATTCTGAAAGTTTTCAATAGACTATAGCAAATGTGCCCAAAATAATAATGACATATTATTAGGATGCATATTTCTTCTGGTGCATTTCCTTTTCCTCCATTGCCAGATCTTTGAGTAGTTCAGGAAGTTGTGATGACTTCCCTTGAATGCCATCTATTGGCTACTTTGCATTCCTGTATTTCCAGGGGGTTTTCTAACTTGCTAGCTTGATTTTGGTTTGGGTTCTATGTCCTTGAAATGCTTAAAAAGAGCTTGCAATTGCAGTATGAGAAAATATATATGTATAATTTGTATAACTATATATAATTCTCGATCTGTCCATTAAAGTGCAGCTACTGTTTTGCCATCAGTAGGCTTACAGTTTTTATGCATTTAGACACTTTCTGGTGGACCATTTGTCATGTAGAATTACAGAAGCAGGGCATGTCTTTGACATTGAAAACATCAATTTGATGTCTATAAAACTAAAAGTGCGTTGTTATTATTACATGGAACTAAATGGTAATACTGATTACTTAATATTAATTCATATACTAAAGGGAGAACATGTTGTCTCTCAAAACTGGCATAAGAGAACTGCTGGCTTTTGGTTTGGGGTACCATCCAGAACAAATACAGTAAGTATTTGTTTCTTTTTCCTGGTAAGAAATAAAATCCCTCTAGTAGGAAGTTTCATATTGGAATTATTTACTGCTGTAAGGTAAGTCTGTCATTTGATAGCATCCCCATTATGTGAACATGAATGCTCAGACAGCGTTGATGACTGAGAAGTCTTGTCTGTATTTGTAACATGCACCACCTTCTACTATGTTTGTCTAAGAAGCCAAGCCAACAGCACGTGCTTTCTCTGTGCTCCTTACTTACATGCTCTGAAACTCTTCAAGATAAAAGTAGGAATAGCTATACAGGTCCTGACCAAAGCTGTTTTTTTACAACACAATAGCTTCTTTTGTAGTCAAAAGCAGCTGCATGAGAAAGGTTAAGAACAATACAAGCACATTTTGGTTGTTTTTCTTCTGTGCTCTGGCTTCTAAGTGTCTTCTATTCCAGGCTTTCCTGAACATCATATGGTTTGTCTATTTACTAATTCTCAATGCTCAATTTTCCAGTACTTGTCCCATTTCCTTTGGACTACATATGCTTCCTGAATAACAGCAGCCTTTATCAATTCATGTTGCATAAAGAATTGCCACTTCTTGTTTATTTTGAACTAGCTTAATTTAATATGCCCTGCACAGTAAACTTGTACCTACCATGCCTGTGCCAGTCAATGTCTGCAGACATGTAACAGTCACTTCTAAATTTCCTCTTCTAAACGGAAATGCACTAGCTAAAATAGTTCTTGGGTGACCAAGAGTATTTACTGTCCTTTGAAACTTTTCTGGGTCTCATTTTCTGAGAAGGGAACCAAAGCTGCATGCAATGTTAGCCATGTAGTTGAGTACTAGCCTGTAGGTTTACTTTCTTGTTCTTTATTCCTTTCCTAGTAATTCCTAATATTTTATTTGCCTTTTTAATATGAACCAAATGTTATACTGTTTCCATGGAATTATCTGTTGCAACGCTCTTGAGTGGAATGTTCAGCTCAGAGGCTATTTTTTCATATGTGGAACTATGGTGGTTTATCTCCACGTGTATAGTTTTTTGTCTATGCTGAAATGCATGGGCTGTTTTCTTTCCTAATCAGTCTTCCATGTGTTTCTGCAGTTCATCACAGTTTGCTAGTAGTCTTGCACTAACTTTATAGTTGGGAAATTTTTTTGCTTTGTCCCTTTTCTGAGGTTAATTCATGCAGCACACAACCTAGCAAAGACCCTGCAAAGGACCGTTGGTTACCTAGGGCAAGAGCTGACTGTTTATTCTTACTCCTTTTCAGTGATTGGGAATAAAATGCAGTCCTGCCTACTACTTAGAGTTCCTCATATCTTTAGTGTCACATATAGCAAAGCTGTGAGAGCTTAAGCACAGTTGTGAATCCAGTCATGCAGAGAGCATGGCATGCCTGATAACTACCAGGATCGCTGACATTTGTAATTTTACGTTTTAGAAATGCAAAGTTAAATGAGGAAATAACTTCACATGAGATTGCTAGTACTAGAAAAGAAGATAAACTTATGGTCCTGAAGTCTCCATCTTAACATTAGGGATTTTTTCCTAGAAAATTGTGTTAACCAAAAAAATGTGTTAACAAAAAAAAAAAAAGCTGGATGGTGATTAGGCCAAGACTCTTGCCCTACTAGGTCTGTGTGCATGAAAGGTGTATACATATGTTAGCTATTGTTCTTTCCCACCTACTGGTCTCTGGGTGAGCAAATACTGGTTCAATCCTAGACTTGCTTTTTGATTCAAACAACTAGTTCCTTCTGAGTTTAACTTGTATGCTGTTTCTGTTGCACACTTTACTCCAGGGACTGCTCCCAGCAGGCTGTGTACCAGGTCCTGTTCTTCCCCAGCACTTCACCTTCAAACAGTTATCATCTGCTTTTACATGCTTCTAGTTTCATGCTGTAGACATGCTGCAGTCCTTATTATTTGATATACTTAAAAGGCAAACAAATTTCAATAACCTAAGAATCCACAGTGACCCATGTGACAAGGTGGTATGTGATATGGCTGTAGACAACTTCAAAGAGATCTAATGCTTAATGCTGAGCAGTGGAGCTTTATATTACTATGTGTGATCTGAGCTAGGGATGTAGGCATGGCTGTAGTATTAGGGATTCAACTCTGAACCACAAATACTAGTTTTTAATTGAAGTTTGCAAACAGCATTTTGAAGAATGAAAAGTATGTCAAAGTAATTTCAACATTTAAAAGAGCAAGAGCGGAATTGCAGACCTGGCATCAGCAGTAGCAAACATCCAACTGGTGAACTTGGGATTTCATCAGCAAAGGAGGAAAGACAAATGTTAGGTAACGAAGAGACAGGAGGAGAGGAAATGGCCTCAAGTTGTGCCAGGGTCGGTTTAGATTAGGTGTTAGGATAAATATCTTCACAGAAAGGTCTGTAAAGCATTGGAACGGACTGCCCAGGGAAGTCACCATCCCTCTCTTCGTTACAAAACGGGTGGCTATGGAACTTCAGAACATTGTTTAGTGGTGAACGTGGTGGTTCTGCTGGGTTGATGGTTGGTCTTCATCGTCTTAAAAGGTCTCTTCCGACCTTAATGATTCTGTGATTCTGTCTTGATGTATGTTCCAGTTTGCAGGAGAATTTTCACTTTAAACACCATTGGCATCATTCAGTAAAAACACAAATGTACCATATTGTTTTGGTGTCATGTTACGTTGGAGTGAGATTTAAAAAATCTTAAAACCAAAATCTCAGCACTTGAAAAATGGTAATTTGAGAAGGATTTTTGAAGAATCGTGAACAGCTACTTTACTGTAAGGTTTTTGTGAAGTTGTGGGAAAGGTTCCTGTTATATATAAAAAACAGGTTTATCAAGTAGAAATAGTGAAGTAAAACCATAGTCCTGTTCACTGCTTCCAGACCCACTGTTTATACTGCAAGAAAGTACAAGGATAACTTAAATAAAGCCATAAAGCTGTTTTAGAACTAGAGAGCAAGCCTGATGAGTTCTCAAAGAACTCAGGAGTGTGCAGGTTCTCACAAGTTGAGAAGAGACATAATGACCCTGGTTATGGCCTTGAACATAAAGGAAGTCTTGCGGCTACATCTTTTTAACCTGACAGGGAAAACATACCAGATCCATTACCTTAAAAATATGGCACAACTTTGCAGGAGGGAAGGTAAGTAAACTTTGACATTGCAAACCGGCTACTGCTTGATGTGGTTAAAATCAATAGTTCTAAAAGACATACTTTAATTCAGTTTCTGGTGCAAAGTCTACACTATGTCTCTAAAGTGTGTCGGGAGCACTGGCTGTAACAGTTCCTTCTGACTGCAGAGTCCATGAAGGGCAATGTAGAACAGCTCTAAGGAAAAGTAATGTAAAGAAAATTAGGAATATTCAGGATGAATATCAGTGTTGTTTCTGTCAGTGAGATAAATGGAAGCCTGCTTTCTGAGATATTTAAGCATTACCTGATCCAAAAAAACAAACACCACAACTATTAATTATCTGAACTGGAAATCTGGAATGTATTGAGTCTAGGCACTTTTATTATCACTTTATAAATATTCTTGTTTTCTCACCTCCAATTTTTGTACATAAGGAGAGACCAGTTCATGAAAATGGATCTCTGAAGGAGCTCAGTGCTATCATTATGTAGGCAAGTGGAAGTTTAACACTCAAATTTAACTTCCAGCAAAGGAGATGGAAAATGAAGGAGTGGAGGAGATGCTGCCCAACCATACTGTGGTTCCCTAAGGAACCCTTAGGGATAGCCAGGAGGACCCACCCCTTAGTGGGGAAGGAGGCCTCAGGAGGGTGAAGAGGGTGAGGGTCATCCTATCTTGAATTTATTTATGATTATTTTATTTGTACACCAGATCCATATGATTGTGAACAGGCTGTATTATAATGTTGGGAGGGGATAGCTAATCAAGGACAGAAAAATAGTCTAATTCTTGTGACCAGTGAACTTGTGTTGAACTCAAAGCCTATTGTAAGCAGCAGGTGGTTATTTTGAAGTAAAGATACAAACAAAAATATCTGGACAATCATTTCCTAGGACATACAAAGAGAAGTCTTGCTATTCTCTTAGGAAAATTCACAATACAACTTGAATTGCATAGGATATTGTATATAAAGAAATGTAGACTGAAGTTAAACAGGCTCTTTTCAGAGCAAGTGCTTTTCTAATTTGAAAGTGAATGTTCTGTTTGGCTTCACTGTTCAGGTATAACCAGTCTCAGGCATAGGAACAACTCATCTAGGTACATGCACAGCTATTTACTCCTACGTGCTGTGCTGATTGCACTATTGAAGGCAGAAAAATACCTGTGGCACATACACAGACTGATAATCTAGCCTACATTTTTAGCATGGTATTTTGGGCTATGCATTTCACTGTTAAGCATGATAACAGTAATAAAGCTGCCACTCATTGTCACAGAATCACAGAACATGCTGAGTTGGAAGGAACCCACAAGGATCAAGTCCAACTCCTGGCCCTACACGGGACCATCCCCAGGAGTCACACCATGTGCCTGAGAGTATCACCAAAACGCTTCTTGAACTCTGTCGGGCTTGGTGCTGTGACCACTGCCCTGGGGAGCTGTTCCAGCACCCAACCACCCTCTGGGCAAAGAATCTTTTTCTCATATTTAACCTAAATCTTCTCTGACACAACCTCAGTCCTGTTGATCTGTGGCTGCCTGTTTGATCTGATTAGATGACTTTAAAGCAGCCAATGCGTTTTTAAATATGTTGGGCCAAACTCAGCATTGACTTGCACTCTGTGAAGTTTTACGGAAGTTAGTGAGAATAGCAATGCAGCACATAAGCCTACAGTGGATATGGTCCTTGTTCATCTCAACTGTGACTGAATTGGAGGACAAAGACATGATTTTGTTTGGGCAAATCTTTTAGCTTTCACATGGCACAACAGTCTAGTTAAAATAGCTTGTTTTCCTTCATATAAATATTAAAAAAAAAATAATTCTAGTAAAAAAAGAAAACTATTTTACTAAAACTAAAGATTTTCATTCAGTATGGTGTTGTAATTTGTTGTTCTACGTCTTGTGCTCCCATTTACTGTGAGCTGGGTCTTCTTTACTGTGATTGGCCCTAATATGTGCACAACTATCAGAGAAACTGGAGTTGTGCAATATCCTGTGTGCCTGAATCTGCTCTGTGTCCTGGTGCACAGACTTCTTTATTTATGTTATAGTGTGCAGTGTAGGTATCCAATGCACTGGCATGTCTACATCAGTGTTGTGTGGAGAGAGATCGCATAAGTATCAGAGATACTCTTCATTTGTTTAAAATACAACTTTTATTTACTTTTTATTATTACTGTCCTGTGATGTTTCCAAGTCACATTTGACATCTGTTTGTAGTTTTAGCAAAAAATCTATAGGAAAAAAATTTTGGGCAGCGCTTTGCCCTATTTTCAGCTTGTCTTTTTTTATACCAGCTTCTGGGATAATCAGCTGACAGAACCTGATTTGTGTTACAGAACTTGGTATTCACAAAAATTACTCTTTTGCTGTGCAGCAATTAGAGTTTGTTGCTTAATAATTTTATAAACCAGGTAATGCTATCACGCTTTTCATGTTTACTTCAGTATTTTTTTATTTATGCACTTCCAATATTTGCAAAACACAAAATAGGAGAATAAATAGAAACAATACTGGAAACTGTTGCATATTCCACTAGATGGCAGGCAAACATTTGCAACCACTGCTGCAGCGCTGTAAAATATCCCTTTGATAGTTTTGCGTGGATTCTAATAAATAGTATTTTAGGATCAATTTCCAGTTTAATGAGGGATTGTTGCAATTTAACCTTTTGATTTATTCTTAAAACATTTTAAAACTAGATGGAAAAATAAAAATGTGTGCTATTGATTGCAAGATTTTGACTCACAAAAGAGAGGACTGAGATTTAAGCACTTAACATTTTGTATTTTATGCATTTAAATTTTACTAAGATGGGATGTACCAGTAGCAAAATGGCCACAGCAAAGACAGTTTTCAGCATAGCAAATCTGTACTGGTGTCTTTTTCCTTTCATTGACAGCAACAAAATTTACACAAACTGTCTTAGAAACTGCACCGAAGGAAGTTCTGTCACCCTCTGTAGTTAGTAGCCACTTTAGCTTTTCTCTTTGCATGTTATGTACTTTCTGGCAGTTAGTCAGCGATCTGCAGTGTTTAAGACAAGAAGGCACAATCAAAGTAAAGGTGGCACATAGACTAACTGTAGTGTAGGAGGATACACCTCCCTTGGTGAGGATATACCAGTGGATGTACGAGTACCATACTAGCATCACAGTTTAAAATAAATACCAAATAAATAGTCGCACTTATGAGACGTGGTGGATTACAGAAGAATTAAAATAACTGCTACTGTTTCCAGTAGTGAAAATAGAAGGTAGAAGCAGGATGAATACTCCCACCTCCCCTCTGTGCAGGAGCTCATTTCTCTCCACTAAATATGTTTCTCTGTGGTCTCCAAAATGAGAGGGGAATGGAGGTAGGATGGAGATTTCCTAAAGTAGGATATTTAAGGGGGTAAGATAGAAGTGCCATATTAATCTTCAGCCTCTCTCCCTAGATGATGATCTTTTGGAGACAAGGTGTAGCTCCCAACATAATTGGATGAGGTTATCAAGGGTTAATTAGTGAAAAGAGAGCTGTCCCCATCTCCAGTCTGCTACTCCCCACAGTTCACCCACTAAGCCCTTTCCCAAATATTTAATAAAATTGCAATTTTATACTTTATGGTGGTGGTATTTTTGTGGAAAAAGAAAAACAAAGCCCAGATTATTTCAACTATCCTTTAACCTCTGTTTTTCTCTGCAGTCAGTGGAGAGAGGCAAGCTCTCGGTGGAGAGGGGCAAATAGAGCACTAAAGTTATTCTGATTTGCTCTCTAAAGTAAACTCTATTGACTGAAAAGGTAATCCAAGGAGACTAGTATCCTGAGGCTAAGATTAGTCTTTGCAAATATTCCCATTAGATCACCTACTCTGACTTCCTGTATTTCACAAGCCTTTGAATTTTACCCAACAGCCTCTCTATTGAGTTCAATAACTTGTGTTTAGATAAAGCATATCCAACAAGACATTTATTCTTTAGTTGAAGACGTTAATAGAGATAGTGTATCCAGTGCTTCCTTTGTTGGTTTGTTCCATAGTTAATCATCTCCACTATTAAACTTTGTGTGCCTTATTTCTTGTTTTAATTTATCTGGCTCAAGCTCAGTACACAGCTCCTTGTTCTGCTTTTCCTTCTTAACTAAAGAACCCTTTAGTCTGTGGGATTTTCTCCTGAGGGAGCTATTATAATCAAGTCACCACTCTATCTTCCTTTTGATAAGCTGAAAGGATTTCCCTTTCTGTAAAACACTTTTCTTTTTTTCTCCAGTGCTCATTCTGGTCTTCTCTGGAGCCTGTGGGTTTGTTTGTTTTTTTCCCTTCCCTTCTGTCTGATAGCAATCTCACCTGTGCTGTGTGGAGATAAGATCGGTCTGTCCTATTCACTATTTTGCTCCAGTATCACACTCATGATTCCCTTTACTTTATACTTCCTCAGCAATCCATTAAGTCCTTTCTGGAGTTACTGTTTCGCAGAACTTGGTCCTCCACTTTTCAAGTACGGTCTGACTTCTTGCTAGTTGTTTAGCATTTCATATGTCTGCATTAAAATGGATTTAATTTGAATTGGTCCACTCCACTGAACAGTTCAAAATCCCTCTTTCTGTCTGTCTTGTCTTTACATTTACCACTCCACCAGCTTTCGTGTGAACTACAAACTGTATCAGCAACATTTTTTTCATTTAGTTCCAGGTTATTCATGAAAAAGCATCAGCTCAACTACCAAACCTTGCAGCACCCTGCTAAAATCAGGAGGGGTAGCACTGCTTGTGTGTGATCTTTCATTATACAATATGGGCACAATGTGTGCTTGTGTATATGTCCCATCCTTATTAAAATCAAGTCTCAGCAGTGTCTTTGCTTTTTGAAACTGAATTTTGGATGATTTATCCATTTCTGAGGCCTGTGAAAGGAGCTTTTATTGAGATCGTGTAAGCCATTTAAAAAAATATAAAAGGCTGTCAGGATTTCTAAAGTCATAACTCCCATGAAAGTCCAAAAGCGTGAAGTTACAGATAGAGTGGTGACTTGATTATAAACCAAATTAATAATCCCATCAAAGAATGAAGTATGTTTTATTTAACAAGACCTATTTTCTACAAAACCATGTTGACCATCATTAATTACATTCATTCCTTTAATTTTGTATTAATTGAATCCCACATCATCTTATTAGCCTTTCCATTAATTTTTGCCAGCTTTTTTATGATGCTTATTGGCCTTAAGTTACCTGAGTCATCACAGTTTCTCTTTCAAAAGAATGGTACAATATTAATGCTAATTCAAGAATTATCTTGTTTCTCCAGATTTTTAAATACAGAACACTAGACTAAATATCTTTTGCTTAAGTTTTCCTTAATCCCACAATTTTCTTTAACTCTACATAATAGCTTCTTTGTAGTTCCAAGTATGTGTTTGCTAATATATGATTTAATATTTAATATTTCTGTTTTCTACAATTATGTCTTGCTCTTTTAGCTCCTGTTCGTCCCATAGAAAGGATTCAGAGCACTTCCCTGACCCCAGACAGTATCCAAGGATGCAAATTCTTTTTTTTTTTTNNTTTTGTTTACTGGTTAAAATGAGAATTAAGGCATTCCTAATTTTTGTGGGTATCTTTTGTGCTACAGACTTGTAGCTGTTGAAAATAAATCCTCTTGTTAGGGCTGACTGTACGGGAGTCACCAGATGGCACTGTTGCAAGTGTCTTGTTGATTCTTTTGTCTAGAGGTGACTACATATAAAAAGGTCTTGAAAGATATACTTTGTTGTTATTTGTTTATTTTTCCCTGATGGTAGCATAGCCGAAATCTATCACAAGCTAAATATTTTCTCACAAGCTTTGTCGTAGTCCAAAGCTTTTGCCTATGAACAAGCTAAATGTGTGCTCAGACTGCAAACCTCACAAGAACCAGGCGGCCTGAGGGGTGGCCAAGACTATGATGTTCTTTGATTGTCTGAAATGTTTCTTGAAAGTAAGAGTCATCCTTCGGAGAGAGAGAAGCTTAAGCAGCTCCTACACAGCCTGTGCAAGTATTTGCTGGAGTGCAAATGTTTAAGGTGGAATGTTAAACAAATATTTTAATTGCTTCTGTAAGCTTTTTCATAGCCACTTCAATCCAAGTTCAAATGTGACTTTCCATTTTTAAGCAGGCAGCCATGTTGCACACCAGTAATTTTGTTGGTCAGTGTAGGTGGTCAATTTTCCTTTAGTCAATGGTAATATGTATGCAAAGAAGTAAGAACTGTTATCAGAACACTGTGTCAAACTATATATGAAAAAGAAAAATCCTCTCAGGAGCATTTCAGGAGCTAACACCTATTGCAGCCTTGTGCTGTGAGTAGTTGGAGTTATCCTGTCTCTTGCTAGGCACTGGCTAGAGTTTTCTAGCTCTCCTGTGTGGATCTCAACTCACCATTATTTAAATGCATTGGTGAATAAGAGCCTTCAGGTAACGGTACAAAAGTCTTTCAGATACTATGGAAATAAAAGACACATGTAAGTACTTAAATGGATTTCTTGTGTTGTTAGTCTGTAGACACACTTTCCCCTGTATCCCTTGCCAAAGATAATCATAGTCACTTTACTCTTTGTGTTCTTTAGCGGTCATTTACATGCTGTCCTCACTACACCTTTTACTCATTTATGTGCTTGCTGTTGCTGGGTTAGGGATAATATTTTCTCAGACCACAGCTGAAATTTTAATCCATATATAGTACTTCTGTCACCTCCAGGTGGATTATTGTAATTCCTTTCTGGTGCCTACCTGATCGTAAAACTTCACAAGTTCAGTTTTACATAAAATGCTGTGGCTGACATGCTTATTCATCTTAAACCAAATTAGCATATCACTCTGGTCTTTTGATCCTTGCTATGGCTGCCAGTTAGAATAGTGCTTCCTTCCTGTATGACCTGGCATGCATTGATGCTTGATGATGGTTTCTGACCTCAAGTATTAATGCAAGCATATAGTTTAGGCAGTAAAATATTGCCTAGCTCCTTTTGCACATTTTAAACTGCCTTTTTCTTTGCTCTGTGTTGATGTGCTAACACTTCTAATAGCCGTGTTTAAGAATAATTTGTATATTCCTAGGTATTAGGAATGGACTCCTTAAGCGCTCTAATTGCAGTGTGTCCTCTAGCTGCAGAGAGTCATGTTGTAAAGTTCTCTCCTAAATGGACAAACAGGTCTCCACTGTTTGCTGTTTCCACTTATAATATAGATTATGGAACTATTTAATCCTGTGTCTGCATGACATTGTATGGAATAGCATGGTAAGGAAAGGAATTCACAAGCAGCTTTCCCCAGGCTTTATCCAGGGTTTGGGAGTCTTTAGCAATACAGGGAATGAAGACAAAATGTCATTTTTCCTGAAACATTTCCATGGGGAATAATACCACCAAAGCACAACAGTGTTTTATTTTAGATCTAGGAACACAGCATGATTTTTGCTGATGAGAACATAATTCATAAACTACAATTATTTAAAGTTAACCTATTTAAGAAAAGTTGATGACAAGGAATGAATGTCTCAAAGAGTGTTAGTGTATTCTTTCATACCTATATAGCCCATGAAAGCATTAATCTTGTTCCTGCTTTGGATTACAGTCTTGTCTTGAAGATATTTAACTTTTTTAAAGTTATGGAAGAATTCCCGTGCAATTCAATAATTTTGCATGGAGACCTGCTTCCCTCATGCACCCGACTTTGGATATATTTAGCTTGGAGATTCACCCTGTCTAACTTCACATTTGCCTTAATGAGGTCTACTGCTGAGCTGGTTGCCTTAGGCATGTTTGTTTGTTGGTGGAGAGATGCAATTTTGGGGCACAGTCTGACTTATTTTGTGGATAAATCACATTATATTAATCTGCTAATTATCTAGATTAAACTAGACACAGCCTTTTATTATCGATCAGATGAATTTCATTCGTGGAGGCACAACTACCATTACTCATGCAGTATTTTTGCTGAGTGCAGTGGAATTGGTTGTATGAATAAATGTTCACATGCTGAGGACCTTATACTGCAAACATGTGAAAGTTACCTGATTTGGAAAGTCTTGGTAAATCACATAGGAACTAAAAGACACCAGAGGAAATTCTAAACTATTATTATAATCTGATGACCATTCAATGCTGTACTATCCTTACTAGTGAATTACACCTGTATCAGGCAAGCAAAAGAATAAAGCCCCAAAGCACTGTGCATAAATACATATGCTTAGCAACAATAAAAGATATGTTACCTGTGTACACAGTACTAAGCATTTTTTATTCTAGTCTATAGATTGAAAAAAACTGCAACACAGGGGGATGTAGTAACTTGGTGTAAACCCGGGTCACATTCTCCTTCTCTTATATGAATGTGCACATGAATAATGGGACCCATTTTTTGGCCTTCTCTAGTAGCAGAACTAAACGTTAAAGAGAAGAGCTTCTTTAATTTTTTCCACTATAATGCTGCTCATCTCAGCAAACATAGGAACTTGCATGATACTAAAGCCACCATTTTTATAGGCATTTTAGGTATCTAGGCATTTTGGTATAATTATTTGAAAAAAAAAATTTGAAATATGACTTGGAAAAATAGTAAAATGGACTTGATATTTAGCAAAATTGTTTAATTATTTTGGTTAGATTGCCTATGCCTTAAAAGTAGTGAATATGTGGTATTTACTTATTGCAAAGAAAATTGAGCAACTACATTTTCTGAGCGAGTACAACTTTTCAGGTTACTTGATTATTAAGTTTTCTCATATATAGTGTTATCTAATAACAAAAACAGAGAAAGATAAAAAAGCAAGAATTCTACATATAGTTGAAATTCAAGATAGGTTGATATTCCTGAAATGCCTGACATAAGCAAGTATTTCTGGAAAGTTATTGTGTGTTTTTTTCTTAAAAAAGCACACACACATACATACTTAAATCTACACCAGATAATTAGGTGTCTCTGTACTATTGCATAAACACTGTAGTGCACTGAAATGTCTATTATTTAACCTGTTTGCCATAAATATTAAATCTTGATTTATTCATAGAGCTGCAAAGTACAAACATGTATGCACACATATGTAACGCCAATTACAAGAAGTGATATACACACTGGAATATTCTAATGGGTTGGTCCTCTGTTTATTCTCAAAATTGTTTCCCTCAGGCTCCATTTCTGCTACTGTACCATCTCAAGTGGATTTGAATTTGAAAGTGTTCTATAGTTTTGAATGTTACTGGATGTCATTGCACTATGACTCTACAAGAAGGCAGAATATTACTGTCAAATGAAAACGCTGGAAATTTTGAAGAGGATAGTTTCTAAGTCACAGCTCTGGCAAAAATAAGAATACTTTCATTTTTGCACATGAAAACAAATTAATCTTGCTGTATAAATAAAGGAAATTTATTTATTTATGCAGAAAGCATACTAAAGCTTGTTTAAATGTGCAAAATAAAGTAATCAGATGAAATTGTTATCGATAAGAAATTATAATTCTTATTATGTTAACATTGTGGACAAGGTCAAGACCTATTCTAGGTTCTGCATAGAACTGAAAGAAAATCATTCCGATGTTTCTTAAAACTTGACTTATGCCAGCAATGAATATTTGAAAAAATGAATACCTAGCCAGTAATCCATCCTCAGTGAAGATTCAGCTAAACCTTGTAACAGAAATTGCCTTTTGGTTCAGCCTATTCATTTTAAACCTAGGAGTCTCTTATTTGGGATTTTAGAAGAAAGTAATTTTTCATGGAGATTGCAGTGTAATGGATTAAATGGTAGCAGGATTTGTTTACATAAGATTTGGTAGAAGGAAGGTATCTGAGCTCATACCAAAAATATCAGCAAGCTGTATGCTATACTATAAATTATGCTGCACACATTAAAACTCTCACATACACAAATGAAATTTGTCTCAAGTAGTTATTTTCAGAAACCACACAGTCTGGGACAATAGTATGTAGGCCATTGATTTGGTTTTTCTTTCTACCAGTCTTTCCTTCTATCAGCACCTTTTTTTTGTTTTGTTTTGCTTCTTACAAGTTAGTATAGGTCAGTTTTCATTTCAAGAACTTGGGGTCTGGGTATTTTAGCCCTTACTTTAATGAACACTTTTTATTTCTGTAAAAAATCCTAGCTATGCCTATGAAATTATGCATGTTGTTATTGTCACTTTAGAGAAGATGTAAGAGTTTTGCCTTTGGACCTCACAAATATGAAAACTAAGCTGTCAGGGAAATTGGTATAAATCACATTTTCTGGAAGTTTTTTGAAAGTACGGCAGGGAAAAACTAGTGAGATTCAGTATGATGCTCACAGAGATGAGAGAACAATGATACGAGAACTTTGTACGCACCTTGGCATTCACAAGTGGTGTATTAGTGCTAGGATGCATGAAATGTTTTGTTCTGATTATTTTCTAGTAAAAGCTCAGGCAGCCAATGGTTCAGTTATTCAGTATATTAAATAAGAAATTACGTAAGTATGATTTTTCAGCTCTCTCTCTCCTTGATCTTTGAAGTGTGTCACTCTTTCATTTTGCCATTCAACAGCCTGACATGCAAAAGCTTTGTTCAGACAGTTTAATTTAATCACTGCCACTGGTTCAACAAGATGATAAAATCCCCTGTGCTGTACAACATCCAACATACAGCTCACTGTTATCTGATACTGTTTGAAGCTCCTCTCATGAATGTATGCTGATAACACAAGAACTCCAAACATGTCATAAACAATATATTAATACCCTTGATTGAATTCCATTAGAATAAGAACAAGATGAAGTTTAGACCGTCCAAGCAGGCCAGTGTAATAAAATGTAATTTGGACTAATCTTTCCAAAGAATGCCTTGTGTTTGAAGATGACAGTCTCCCATCAGAAGGAGAAGTGATTGCTTGTTGAATAGACTGGGAACTCCTTTGAATTCTGGCCTTTGTACTTTGTGCACCTTCCAGGTGTCTCCTGCAGCAAACAATCTACCCTTTTGTTTCAGCAGGGGGATGGCAGGACTGCAAATAATAAAATAGGCAGTGTTTGTTTTAATGAACGGCGGGAGGCCAGATGGAATTTCTAGGAGCTTAAGACTAGAAGCGGAGCTGTTTAAGGCAAAAACAAAATTAAAGACCTAGCAGGTAATGCAATTCAAGTAATCTGTTTCTTTAAATTGAATCAGGAAGAGGTGGGAAGATATTTCAGCGAATGCATACCTACAGACAGCAGAAGGCATATAGGTTAGCCTGCCTCAGGAATAGATCTTTACACAACAGAGGAGTAACACTGAAAACTTGTTTAGCCAGTGAATTTACCTGGTTTAAACAGGAATTTTGGGGGGTGTAATTTGTTAAATTGATACGGTTTACATATAAAAAATTGTATTTGCTTTTGTTAACTAGGAAGGATTTCTTAGACTTCAGAAGCAGTAAACTAAAAGCTGGCAGTACTCTGATTTGGCAATGAATTGTTGATTTGCAGCAATTCCTGCTTTTTATTAAAAAATTGCCAGGCATTGACAATATTCTTCCTGCTCTAGAAAATCTATAGGGCAGGGAATTTTTCCTAGAAATTAAGTATTTAAAGAAAAAAATAAGGAGGCTCTGTTTAAAAGAGGAAATAGCTTTGCTTTGTTTAGCTCATTTTCTGTTCAGTGCTGTTGGGTCACGCCTAAATCTTGGGAATCATGGGATAAGGACAGCACAAATACAAGGTCATGGGAAACTAGGTGTCTGGAGTTGTCAGTGCAAAAAGGTAGCTAGTTTATTCATAGATCAGTCGTGCGAACATTTCTTCTTAACTCAATAGCACTTTACATTCTGGTCCAGTAAATGTTTTTTTGGTTCTTTTTTCCTAAAAAATCAGAATTGTGTCATCGTGCTTATGTATTGAGACTGTTTGTCCCCTGTTCAAGAAACATTTAAATGTTTCTTGATGAGGAAGAGCATGTTCCGCTGGGGGAAGCTGAACTTTTCCATTTCAGTGTGGACTTTCCTCTTTCAGAAATCAGATTTCTTCCATGGGAACTCTATCTTTTAGCCCAAATATGAATTTCAGTTCTGCTAGTTGCAGAACTCTCTCACAGCTGATGAATGCTCTTCCAAATCTGCCTCCACTCTGAAAAGATATGTTGGTGCCATTTCCCCATTCAGACTTGATTTTTTCTGCCATTTAGTGAGCTGTTAGATCTGCTCTGTGAATGTCAAAATATCAGCTGAGATACTAAGATTATTCCTGTGAAACTATTTGCCCTAACCAACAAAATTCAAAAGCATCTCAGCACCTTGAAACTCTACTTCCTTTTAGCAATTTGTACAGGTGGAGTAAATTATCTTATTTTTCTTTCTCTCTCTGCCATAACTGAGGAGATGGAATATTGTCTTTGGCAGAAGAATAGGTTCACATTTGTTCTGTTTGTCTCAGTAAATACATGTAGTTCTTAGCACTATTGTGACAGCACTTTCACCATTGCCTATTCTCTTTCTAAGAGGCTGCAAAATACAGCTTCTTGAGAAAGGGTAATAGCTGCAATTTTAATTTGGGGTAATTTGAAACAAATACAGCTGGCATTGCACAGATACAAACTCTGATCACGACAGAATTGTTTTCTGTAACATCTCAGCTTCTTTTAGGCTAGAATCTGCAAACACATATGCTTAACTTAAAATCTGTGAAATCAGCTGTGCCTAGCTGGAGCTGCTTGTGTGTTTGGAGAAATCAAATGCTTGGGGGAGGCAAGTGTAAAGTGTTTGCTGGATTAAGACCGTCAGCGCTGCATTTTTTGTGTTTGTGTTATGCACAACATACATCAACAGCCATTAAAATATGTTTCAGGAAAGAATTCTTGAGATTGATTGTTTCTTCAAAAATGACTCAAAAAATCAATCAAGTGTTTTAGAAATGTGCCTACTATGCACCAAGATCTAGCTCTCTTTTTTTTTTAACAAAATTTATCAATCCATTAAAGAGGAGACAAGTAAACAAAAATGAATTGTCATTTGCTTTATTTTGTTAGTGTCACATGAGATTACAGCATATTATTGACTTTAAGAATATTTTACCCAAGGAGACTTGTTTTAACTTGCACAAATCAAGATCAATACTAAATATGAGTTAATTTTCATAAAAAGCTACAAGGCATATTTTTTTTTAACAAATCCCGTGATTGTCCTTACAGTTCTGTGAAAAAAAATTATCTTTGTGACCAAATGAGGACCTAGCTCAGATTTAATTATTAAAAAATGGATTATTATTTGCATTGCTTTTTACTTTCCCAGGTGCATTATTTACTGACCAAATGTAATTTCTATTCTCACATGGTTATGGAGTGAAGTTAGATCGCGTGCACAATTTTTGCTGACTTTGCTGCCTTAGCTTGCTTTATCAATTCCTTTTTTCCCTCTTTTTTCATTAGAGATCACATATAGTTTAAGAGCTGTAATCTGAAACCTTACAGCTCTAGTGGATACTTAAAAGACTCATTGATACACTTTGAAACCTAGTCAATTGAACAGCATTAGCAACAGCAGCATCTAGCCATTAGGCTATTAGGATCATTTGCCGAGGCACTAAAATTAAATATAGGGACTCTAGCAATTCCCCAATTATATTGTGTTAGTATAATGGCAGTGAAAAGGATATTATTTTAGTCAGCTCAGTGCCACTATTGCAAGAATCAAGATGCTTTCCATTTTGTGGATGTAGATATGTATTGGGCAGGAGACTTTGACATTAATTTAATTCCCTTTGCAGGCAGAATAGATCAACACCATGGACAAGATTCAAATCCTACTAGTCAATAGCAGCTTTTCACAGGCCTCGTATTTAATAATATATTGGAGGGGGGTGTTAAACATTTGAAATGATACATGTTAGTATCCATCTAGAAAAATATTAATATTGAGAAGGCATAGTAAATGGTGCATAGTCAAGGGAAAGATATTCTTTGCCTCTGTTAGCTGGCTCCCTTCTGCTTCAGCCTCCCACATGAAGCATATGTCTTTGCAGATCCCTGGAGAGAGTGATTGCAGGGAAAAGAAAGAATTTGATCCAGAATCATAAAAAACCAAAGATAAAGGAAGTCTCGGTATAGAGAGGTGTCATGGTTTAGCCCATCCCCCTCAGTATTAGAGTAGAAGATGGTTGATTCCAGGTGAAATTCCAGCTAGGTAGCCAATCGAGGACTTCTGTGATGTCTCTACAAATTACATATTTAACACAAACCGGAAAAGAAGGTGTGGAGCTGTGTGTGTGGCGCAGGGGCTAAACCTATGAGTGGCGTCTGTTTTGAGTTGTGTGCAATGCTCTATTGCGGTAAGAGAGAAGGAAAGTATTACAAGTTCATTGATAATGAGTTAGGGTTTTTTCCCAGTATACAGCAAAGCCAACTTGGACTAAACTTAGTGGTGCTAATAGCAATATAAGAATGACTGCATCACACTGAAACAGAATTCCCATTAGCCCAGGCCCAACACAGACAACAGCAAGCGCCTAGAAAAGTACATGCAGTGATACATACCCAGCATACTTTTGCAGCTCAGGGACTTTTGGATGTAACAGTTTTACTTGTTAGACTTTGATATTTTCTTTATTAGTTTGTCTCTTGCAATTTGAACCCAGGTAACAATTAAGCATCCACAAAATTCGTATGTCTAAGTGTTCTGCAATTTAACTATTAATTACAAGGAAACAAATGTCCTTTGATCTGCTAATTTCATCTAAGGCTCTGCTCATCTTTTATTAAGAACAATGTGGAACAATAGGGGATCACAACAGTGCTATTAGTAATGTCAAACATATATTTACCTGAACATGAGAGGATGTTTTCATGTCTGCTACACTGGGTTTAGATACTTACTGCTATACTAGCAGATTTTTTTTAACCAACTGTTCCTGAACTACAAGACGGTGCTAGTTTAGACTTTCTTTTGGTGAAAAATGAAAACATCATAAGAGAGCTGATCTTTGATTGCTATTTGATTCAAATTGAATTCAATGGAAGGAAAAGCTGAAGTATATCTGTAGCTGGGTATATTAATTTAAATAAAAAAATACAAAGTTGAGCAATTTCAAGTAAGGTAATGAAGTCATCTACATCTACAGGAGACTTGGAATTTCCTTTAGTTAAAAATACGTAACTTAGACTTTGTATGCAAAGAATGTGGGGAGACATCTAGAAAAACATCCTAATCTAACAGAAAAGGTTGTATACCTTGAAAAGAGTTTCAGGGACAAGCAGAAAATGTAAATAAGAGGTAAAAGAAATTTTCAAGAAAAGAACACAGTTCTGAAAGCATAGGAGTCAGTAGCAAGTACCTACATTGGGATAGCAGAAAGCTGGACTTAACAACTCTAGCTCTGCTTTTCTTACTAGGGCTGTTATATCTACTTTTCTGTAACGTTGTTTCTCTCTTGCTTTCCTTTACATCTCTGTCATTCTTTCTGTGTTGTTTATTTTCAGGACTGATCCAGGTTAGGCACCTCTACTGAATTTTGGCGAGGAGTTAACTCCCTTCTTCCAATACAAAGAAACGTCTGTGATATCTTGTAGTTCTCATCTTTTCACTCTTCCTCCTATCCTTTATCACTCCCTTAATTCAATAGCTTAAGAAAATGTCTTTTGTCCCACTCCAGTCTCTCTCATATAGTCCTGTTGGTTACAATTACTTTCAAAATTACTACTGTAGTTAATTATTTTGATTCTTGTATTTTTTATTTTTGGATGAAAAAAATCCCTTGCCTCTTTCATAAACACATTTGTGCAGAAGATGATGCTGTTTAGGTGCTCTTTGAATTTCTAATATTCCCTTCATCAAAATACTTGAGAAAGCATAATTTTCTCACCTCGGCCGTCATTAAAACAACATTGAAAAAAAAAGGGAAAATAAAAAAGGAGCTTTGACTTTGGGTTCATTCTGACTCAATGGATGGTTTATAGAAAGAAGCTCCAAAAGGCTGTGTTGAAGTGGCAAAGTCCTGGAGAAAGAGCAAGGAGAAAAGGGAGGCCTGAGACAGTGAGATAACTCACTGTAAGAAAACACCCCCCCCTTCCCAGTATACCTGCACTTCAAATGGGGCACAAGTAGAGTAGCTGAAAGTGATGAAGTGCAAAGTTATGCCAGCACTAAACCTTGTCTGTTGTATTTTAAATGGAATTGATATCCAAGCATTGACAACAACAACGTCGACAACAACAAAATCCAGGTTTTGACTTTGGTTCTTTTAGCACAATTTTGACACTTTTTGTGGCACTTTGTGAAAAAGGACTCTTCCAATTACTAAAATAATAGGTTGCTTTTAGAGATATTTGAGAGCAATCAATTACTTTTAATTTGTATTTACATTGCATTCCAGTTTGACATTACTTAATATTTTAATCTGTCCTTAGAATGGAAGTGGTGGGTGGGAAAGTTATAAGAAAAGTGAAAATGCCAGTCTGCGGCAGTGTGGATAAGCACTATGGTTTCTCTTGTTTGAAAATTTACAACAGTTCTGAGTTTTCATGAAGTATGTAATCAACCTGTGGAGCAAGGAAGCAATAGAAATGTCTGGATCAATGTTTCTGAGTTTAGTAAGGGGTTTTGGAAAAAGAACATGGAGCTTTTCTGTCAGGAGAGAAATACTGCTCCTGTAGCAGACAGCTTTTTATGGCACTTTACAGCTTTATTTTTCTTTTCTTCTCCTTCACACTGTAAAAATAGCATTTCTTCCTACAAGCACAACTCAAGCATGTTCCCTAGACAAAATCTAAATAAAAATCCTTAAAAAATCAAGATGAAAACAAAGTTTGGTTGCTCATGTTTATGTACAATGTAAAACTTTTTTCTATCTTCCCTAAATATGCTTGTCAAATCTTCGAGAGCAACTAATGCAAAACTTGGAATTACGAAATTAGTTCGGAATAGATCAATGTACTGTGGTAACAGCATTGGATTTTTCTTCATCAGCAGCTGAATCACATTGCCCATAGCATTTTCTGGACACAGCGTTCATGAACTAGATTGCGTGCTTCACAACCATGCACTATTAACTTTTGATGCAAATGTGTTTTTGCCACTTGATAATTGGTTTTTTAAAAAATAAAAAAGCTAGCAAACTTTTATTGAGGTTTTCAAACCCTGTAGAAAATTGTGAGATTTCCTTCCACTAATTTATAGTATGGCATACACTGAAATTGGTTGTGTGCATATTACAGCTGTAATAATTTTGTAATGAAGTATAAAGCAAGCGTGAGAATCTACAGCAAATATTTTGATTCCATCAAGCCCAAAGTAAATTGGTACTGAGACCCAGCCAAT
The DNA here is from genome assembly GCA_013399855.1 of Oxyruncus cristatus. Classification (NCBI taxonomy): domain Eukaryota; kingdom Metazoa; phylum Chordata; class Aves; order Passeriformes; family Cotingidae; genus Oxyruncus; species Oxyruncus cristatus. The sequence continues at coordinate 136,013 of VXAY01003992.1, forward strand.
TGTGCCATCTTCTCACAATGCTACATTTGCACCCAACTAGCAAGCTAAAGCACAGGACAAGACAAAGGACCATCAGGATGCTGGTAATTTCTGCACTTGGATGTATATAAATTTTCTTCTGCTCTGAGATAGTAACATAATAGATATTAAATAGAAACTCATAATGTGATTGTAAAAATGTGTTTGGAGATTGATTTTATAGAAGGCTTTGAAAGATATTTTACTGTACAATCATGGATAGCAGAAGTAAGTGCACACACAAAAAAGTATCTTGGACAAAAGGAAAAGAAACATTTCAGTGAAATGTCTGTGACATTTTTCTACTCTTGCTTTTTGACTAGGTTTGTAAAATGTGGGAAACGGAGCGCAGAGCAGTGGCTGCAGTATTAAGTGAAAATCCAGAAGTATCTGTATTTTATTCCAGGTTTACTACATGGTAACAGCAGTTGAGGTTTACTTCTCTAACAAACATAGGTAAAACCAAAACCTTTGGTATTATTTTTGTGTTTTCTAAGTCTTAGCAACCAAACAACAGGATTTTTAATGTACTCCAGTAAAAGTTGTTGTGTAACAGTGCTTTATCTGAACCAGTGTTTTCCTTTTTTATTCTTTCTTGGAAATAGCCCAGTAGATAGCCTATATGAACCAGGTTATGATCAGAATTCGTATATAGTGCAGTACTAGAAACCATAACAATTTAGTGATGGGCTGTTTTCCAGATATGCAACATTATTTAATAAAGTGCACCAGAGCACTGTCCTTGAAAACTCAGTCTTAATCTTCTGTGTTGTCTGGAATTGTATTGAGACTTATATACACAACAATGAAGGAAAAACCTAGAATAATCTTATCTCTCTTCACTTTCAAGTTTTAACTGTACGTGTACAAGTAAACTAAAGAGGTTTGGGGATTGGGATTAAGTACAGTTTGGAATCACCCACCTTGTCCACTTGTGCAAATCAGGAGCCATGCCAGCTTGCTCTCCATCTCTAATGATAGCTGGGCAGAGTTCTGCATGAGCCAAGGGCTCTTCTCAGTAAGAAGTAGAGATGGGGATATTGTGTTTGAGGCAAAGGGATTTTATCTGTAGAGATGCGAACAGTACGGAATAATCGTAAGACTCAGCCCTTGATGGGCACAGTCTGCTACTGCACTGCTCCTTCTACTGGCTCCTGTCAGGTTGAAGTAACTCAAAAGGCCAAGATCCCTTTTATGTACCAATATGTAAGTCTACACCTGACCTCGTCATCCTAGCTGCTTCTGTACTCAGTGGAGAGAAGTAGGCATTCTAATGGTGTAAGATACTTATTTCAGGGTGGGATTAGTCACAGTCTCTTGTTTCTGTTGATTGTATAGAAAACTTGCTCAGATATACCTGTTGAACCAGTCAGCTGCAAATGTCCAGGTCAAACAAAACCCAGGTTCAGTCACTCTCAGCCCTCCCTAAATCCTTGGGCCAATGGAGTTGATCTGCTTTTCAGGCAAAATGGGATTATCCAAGGCACCTGTGCAGAACTGTGTTGAAGGAGAGTAAGACTGTAGTTCCTTCTCCCATTAGCAGTCTCTAATGTGATATATGTATCACAGGTCACTTGTTGTGCTGGGGAACCCCTCCAACCTGCTCATGTCTACCTTTGGCTGGGAGCATATCACATATAATTGTCTTCTAGTGACAGATTTACCCATAGAAGTTTTCAGAAAAATGTGTGACAGTATTCCTTCTCAGGGTCTGAAAAATCTACTGAGCTGGGAGAGTGGTCTGTGTGAAAATACTTAGCTTCCTTTACCTGTTAGAAGGTGTAAGAACCTGTTCCTCCACTGGTCCCCATAGAATGAGCTTCTTCACTCCCATGCAAACAATGGAATAACTGGTTTTGTCTCTCTTGATTTCGAGTACGTATCAGTGCTGGTTCTCTATTCAGTCAATTAAATCACGTGCCCAATTGTTGTAGCACACTATTAAATATTAAGAGAAAAGGAAATTAAGTAACACTTCACCCTTCTTAACAATTTATAAGCCCACCTAAGCTAAATGACAAATTTGAGTAGGATGTGTTGTGTCAGGCAGATTTAATGCAGTGCAGGATTTACACTTGGCTGCTGCTGTAGCGAGTTAGTGCTAACCAGATGTGGGCAGGGTGGGGCAGATTATGTGAACCCTTCATGGCCAGGAGAAACTCATCTAGAGAGAGAGCTAAGGCAGTTCCAGCCTGATTCTTTTTAATGTCACAGTTCATTTGCAGAACCATAACTGGAATCAAGAATTAAAAAGCCTTGTATAAAAGTCAGTAACATTAAACCTTTAAGACTCATGTTTCATGTGTCATAAAAAGTCTATGAAAGGATTTTATATTCTGTACAGTGTTTTAGCACTTTCAATCATTTTTTTTCCAACATAACTTTTGTGAACACTTTTATAGCCTCTAAATGAAAAACTAAACTATGTGTCATTCAAAAAAAGGTTTTATGGATCACAGAATTTAATATAAGTTCTGCACCATAACAAGGAACTGATAAACCTATATTAGAATTAATTTAAAATCTAGGAAACAGTTTTAGAAGATTGTGCATCACACGTTGTGGTAAACAAAACTAGTGAGTAGAAAAATGAATATATACAGTCTTTGAGAGTGAACTGCAATGCGTTAACAGAAATGTTATTCGTTAAAAATTTATGTTTATGTCATGTATATTGTAATACAAAATTTTCAAGTAAGTGAAAATGTTTTCCATAAGTGGAATATAATCAACTCTAAAAAAATCATCAAATGTACATGACAATAAAACTCGGGTTGAAACTGAGTCCAGTAGTATACAATATGACATAAGGTCTAATCTTTCTCCAGGGAAAAGATGGTTACTCCCCAGTGTCATTAACATTTATGAATTAAGTCTTCTTTATGAAATGGAAAAATTAGAATTATAGTCTTCAGGTGCTAACCCCGTATTATACATCTGTTTTACACTAATGGGGAATCTCTTATTTCTTTAATACATGATGGTTATGTGCTGGTATCAAAAGAAGACTGTATCTTAGGAAATATGTATAAAAGTAACAATTTGCACATTTAATTCCCTGTAAAATGCTGCACAGGCTTGAACAGTAATTTTCCAAAGACTTTTACAAGGTAGGTAAGTATAATCTGCCTAATATACAGACTGTGAAATCTCATTGATTTTTTCCTGTTTCTCATGCTCTTTCTGTTCAAGCCTATCTGTTCCTGCTGCAAGAGGGCCACAGAGAACCTTCCTTCTACACTTTCTGTTTAGAGGGGCTTTCTCTTCTGGGACTATCCTTCTGCCATTGACCATGACTATAACTCCACAGAACCATAGAAATAATGTCAATTATAACAAACAACACGAGTGACAACAAAGGAATGCATAAGATTAAGCATCACATTCATTCCTCTTAGCTTTAGCTGTTCAAGAGCTTGTCATCATTTTTACTTAATGAGAAAGCAGTTGTTCATCAGGGCTGAAATCATGCCGCTTCATTCACCACTCCTGCCTGGAATGTGGACTTCTAGATGTTCTCAGCAACAAACAGTCTGTTTGGAGGCCATAATTTATAAGCGATGGACAGTTTGATCTTGGCTAACTAGGTCTTATCAAAGGAATAGCAAATGTGGGAGTCACCTTGAGACTGTTATGTAGATGTATATATCTACATTTCAGGCATCTGTACATGAGATGTTTAAGCTCACGGCATAGTCAGTTGCACCATTCCTGCCTCATGCATACATGTCCAGCTCTGTTTGAGGTGAGACCTTCTGAAGTAGCAGCATGAGGTTCACTGGGATGCTTCCGAGTGACTCAGGTGGCAGCAGAAGCTGCCACGTATGCAAATCGGTCAAGCCCTGGATCTTTCTGTTGACTATAGCTGGAACTTCGACACCTACATCTCAAGTAGATACCACACTGGATGTGGCTAAATCTAAGTGAGTGAATGTGATGCAAAATCTTACTCAATCCTACCCTGTGTCAGTGGGAGAAAGATCACCCATACAAGGAGGAACATACCAGAAGACCAGGAATGTGTGCCATATTGTTAGAATTGCAGGATGGTGAAGATAGTATAGCAGCAAAATATTTATTGACTTAGAAAGAAGTTCCCTCTAGTTAAGTGTCAAAACCTTCTCTGTGGCATTACCTATTGTTGGACACATCTTTTCTTGTGCTGACATGATCCTGAGTTTCCTTTTGCTATCTTTGAGAAGGTCAGGGGCACTTTCTATTTTTTATTATTTCTCTAAAGTATAGTTCGGTGATTTCACCACTCACATAGCTTGTAACCGGTTCACTGCCTTCACATTTCAAAGACAGGAATGTAGGCACAAATTGGGCGAGAGAAGAAAGCAGTGAATATTTGTACTGCTTGTCCTTGGCTTTGCTGTCTACCTGTGCAGACTGTGAAGAAGCAGTAAATTATCTAACACACTATTCTTGTCAAACTTTTTCAGAGAGCCACATACTTTTTTTGGTGCTTGTCCTATCCTTTTTGATGCTGTGGTGTGCCCAAGGAGTCTTGGGTACTATCATCACAGTATGCAAATTCTGGTGTATACTTCACATTTCTGTCCATCTCTCCTCCCATTAGCATTAATATTGCTAGGATATAGTCTGCTAAGGAAATGCCTATTGAGCTTAACCACTCAGTACCTCTTATAATCAACATTTAAGTATGTGCTTAAATTGAAATATATGTCTATGACTTTCCTGATCAACAAGGTATTGAAACATGTTTAACTTTTGGGCCTAAAGAGTGGTCTTACAGGCTTTACTGAATTTGTGACAAAATAAACTGGTTTTGCTAGTTACAGCTTCTTGTTTTGTTAACTCTACATCAACAGCAGTAATTTCAATTTGCCATATGCTAGCTTCTGCTACCTAGTTTTAATTCACAGGAATTTCATTAGATGTGAATTCACTGTAAAAGAAATAGCCTTATGGCTTTATGAATATTTTAGGGAATTTAAGCAACAGGCTCATTGACAATGTGTTACTTTCCTCAAAAGTCAACCTTGTAACTTGTATAACTATGCCTAACCTTAGCAATACTTTTAAAATTACTTGTACACACGTCACCTTCCCTACATGTTTTGACAAATGACACATTTCCTTTGGTGCTTCTTTGTGGGTAACAGCGTGTGAGGATATGGTAGTGGCAAAATTTATTACGGTTATTTTGTAGTTGATATTAAAGAACATGATGTATTATATCAGGTGTCTGACCTTTAAAGATCTTAGGACCCAATTCATTACAACATAAAATTTACATATTATTCAACATTCTACATTCCTTTTATGAAGAAGTCATGATGCATACGTACATGAGATTTAGGGCAGACAACTATCCCTGCACACTGAAGACACAGAGATTGAAGACAATGTGAAATAAAAAATATTGTAGTTAGGAAAAGATTAACTTTTTTAACCCATGAAATGGATGACTCCGGCTGCACCTTTTTGAACAATGTCTTAGAAAAAATAAATGGAGCACACAGAGACAATGCTATGTTGGATATGAGCTGTATTCCTGTGCATTTTGTAAATCCTGACAAGACCTACCTGTCTCTCTTCCTGCATTTGATGAAGTTTTACACAGATCTGATATATGAAGAGTCAGCCTGGGGGATTCATCAGTGAGAAACTGATGAATTTTTCTGTGCATTGTGTTTGCACATACTCAGCTGGAACCCACTCTGAACACTATACCAGCATTCCTACCTTTTTTGCTCTGCTCAATTATTCTTATTTTGGGGATATGAACACGCATTCTTTGCCACAGGAGATAGCAGCAGCTGCAGTCTGCCACTTTCTACAGTTAACACACCTCAGGTGTGTAGCTGATATTGTGCACCTGGCTGTTGTGCAGTTGGTTGTGGATATCTGGAGATGCACCAGGTGTTCAAACCAGCAGAACTAAGCTTGCTTTTCTGCTGCATCTGTGCCAGTGCTCTAAGGTCTTGCTGTTGGAGAGCACCCTATCATTTCATACCAGTAAAATTACAAAGGCAGTACATGAAGCTGGGTAAGACACTTGATACAGCAACTGTAAATTGTTGAAGATGCAAAATCCATGTAGAGGAGTGGTAATGACAAATAAGCAGCACACATTTACTTTTGTTCAAGTTGGGTAGCTCTTTCATTCCAAATATTCAGCTGTAATCTCTTATCGAGGCTGTGCTGGCTTCTTTACTAATTTTTGTGACTTTGTTGGCATTTTATGGCCTATTGAGGCAGTGTTTCCAAACCATCAGAATTTATTGGCACATTTCAGTGTTTTGTCAACATCATAGGCTCAATATGATTTTTACTTGGAGAAGGCTGGATTAAGTACTTTGCTTTTTGTAATTCTAAGAGTCATACTCCAGGGGTAAGATCCAGATGCCCAGATTTAAGTAGGCAGAGGTACTTTATGGAGGTCTTTAAAACCATCTGTTTCTCTCAATTGGTTAGACAGAGAACATAGTCACTTATGATAGAACTGACTTGCTAGACTCCTACAAAATTTGGATTCAAGCTCAGTGGTCCTATTTTATCTAAGGGTTGCTGATCACATAGCCTTTAGTAAAGAATTGGACCTGGGCTTTGAATTTGAACTCATTCTCTGTGGATTGAAAATTTCAGCCTCTGTTAAGATATGGAACATGTTATCACAAAATGTGGTAATACAGGCAGTAATGTGCATAAGAAATAATAAAGAGGACTGAGACAAGGACATGTCCTGCCTGAGTTAAGCAGGGTTTTATTTGCAATGCTGAACCAATGCTGAAAGAATGTGACTAAACCACTTTCAGAAGCGGTATAGACTGATATAAAGCTGGGATTATGGTTTAATTTACCCCAACTGGATATGTGCATTATGAGACTATTTTTATTTCTATGCTCCATCTTCATAACTTTTGCTATATTTAGTTAAAAGAGTGAACCTGGGCACCGGGTATTTATCAGATTTTTGTGAAGAATGGTACTGTGTATTTTTTTTTTCTTTCAGAAAATAAATTAATACTGGGAAGGATTTATTTTACCATAAATTAGCCTTCTAAATGCAGCGTGCTTATTCTTAAGCTAGTCTGGAATCTCTCTGTAGTCAGTGGGAAAAGACAGACACCTACTCTCCCATCCCATTTATGCTTACTGAAGTTTAGTAATTCAGCCAATCTCCCTGTTGTCAACAGAGAGGCATGACAACCAGCTCAGGGCCAACTTTTAGGTGGTTCACATTTGATGAAACAATCCCATGCATAGTGGCCAAGATAAGAGATTGCAAAAAAAGGCAAGAAGGTGTCATGGTTAAGGGAGCTGAATGCAACCATAGGGAATTTTACCCTATCTGTGCATCTGCCAGGGAATTCCTGTGGGATGCTTGGCAAGTCACTGAACAGGTGGTCAATAATTGTGTGTTTCTTGTGTTATGGGTATCTGGAGTCTGGTTTACAGAAGCAATAAACACTCTCAACTGAAATTGAGGTAAATTGTAATTTTCTTGTAGAATGCTACATACTCATAAATACTTGGTTCTGTTGTTCTTAAACCGAACATCGCAAACTAGTGAATACTTTGGGCCCCGCATCCTTTCTGCCATTATTCCCAACTGTAAAATGGGAATCTCCCAGAGGTGTTGAGAAAGTTAATTCTCTAGGAAATATTTAGGAAAGTTTTATAAAGAAGCCCTTGGGGAAACAAATAATTCTGTGTTCAGAGTAGGATTTGAATGGTGTGCAGCAAGACCTTGGGCCGTATGCTGAACAGTGAGAAGGCAACAATATTGAATACCTATTTGTTGACTGAGCGTTAACCTTAACATGAACTGAATGAAACAAGGGAAAAAAATAGATTGTGATGATGGTCATTTAAAGACTACTTAAAATGCAGGGGCAAATTAGAATTCTCAGAGGTAACCTGCTGTTTGATGTTTCGCAGTTTTTGAGTGACAGAATTTTGTGAAGTTCTTTCACCACATTTTCGTTTATTTCTAAGACAATAAACTGAAAAAAAAAATCCCATCCACAAATGTCATTTTATGTCATATGAACAGCCATTGATAGTGCTTTCTGGATGGTGGCCATCAATCACAAAAACATTAGCCACTTGAGTTAATGGGTAGGAATACCAGATTACTGTGTTTGTCTTGTTAGTGCAGCAGATTCATCCTCTTCACGAATACATTGTGAGTTATGTGGGGCGTACAAATAAAGACAGTTTCACAGTGCAGATGTCTTGTGGGGGCAGTGTGGCGGTTTTCACAGATATTGGCTCTCAGCAGACCTGGGAGCGTTGGGTTTCCTAACGTTCTCTAGGAGGACTGTACTTCTAGGCACAAACTGCACATGGCTTCACACTTAATGTGGACTTAAGTTATCCCCTTCCTCAAAGCTGCACTTCTCCACGTAATTTTAACACCAGCTCTCCATTTTATCCACAAATCATGCTCAGTCTCTTTCCCTCAGGATTTTCAACAACAGATGAGTGAAACCCATTTTTTCACCATCCAGCTTCTTGTTGAAACTCCTTTCCCAAGCTGCCTGCCCAGCATCCCTGTCTCCAGATCCACTCAGTCTCCCTCCAAATATTTTTTCTCGTGGTCCTTACCGCATATGTCTTATTACTTCATTCCAACAGACTTATTTACACAGGGAAAGCTGCAGTGTAGATACCTGCATTTAGATAGCTTGTATTCCAGTTCCAGTTGCAAGAAAAACCATTTTCAGTTGTGGTGGGTCATGTCTGACATGGATAGAATCTCTCAGGAATTAATCTGACAAATCTTAGTCTCTTAAAAGCATTTTTTACATAGTTTCAGAGATTTGAAATTCACTCAAATTTGAAGTAGGCTTACTGGGGGTAAAAATCCCCACTGCAATGGTAGATTGGACTTTGATTGCTCTGTAAATACCCTCAGAAATATCTGCTTGGGACTGTGCTTGAAACAGTCCTCCCTTCACCCCGCTTCTAAACTGCTGAACCATGTTCCTGCAGGCTGTGTCTTACAGTCATGAACAACAGACTCAGTTTGCAAGACATAATGGGAAGTTTCATGTAGTTCCCCAGTCCAGTGGAGAAATGCATTTCAAATGTTCTTCAAAAACATCTATTTCATATCCCAAAGGCAATGGAAGAGTTTCCCCACAGCCCTAGAACTGTACCTCTGCATGTGGAAGATGTGAGTCTTGAAAGGGGAGGAATAAAGCACAGCAAGGGTGAGCTTGGCACCAAAATTTTCACCCTAAAAATTCATTTTGCTCTTGCAAGCAAAACAGTGTCTTGTTTGGAGAAGTTCTGGGTAGGCTTCTTAATAGATAAAACCACTGTGACATCTAAAAAGTCCTCATCTCCTCAGGAAGCTATGCTCATTGAATGCTTTAAAAATTATTTAAGATCCTTCAATGAAATATGCTATGTCTGTTTTATGCAAATAACCAATATCTTCATTAGAAATATGAACACTATCCCTATGAAAATGATCCCAAACACCAAAGGCATGCCCTTTACACTTTCGCTGACTTTTCTAGCTAGAGCATTCAACACACGTTTTTTTCCCAGACATTAAGTTTGAGAGAAATAAAGTGAGCACATAAGCAACAAGAAAATTAAATGAATAAACATTTGAACACAAGAAAATACAAACTATAATAACAGTTTTTATTGAAATAATATAAACTGATAATAAAGCTCACAGTACAGGTTGGCAAGACATCTTAATAGAACACATAAGTACTACAGAAAATCTACTGATATTACAAGACATTATTTTCTGTAACCAGGGAAATAAATTGTCACATAGAACCCATTTCAGGTTTTGATGCATTAGCTATGGTGTGAGGACAGTGTATGAGCAGGCATTTTATAGATGAAATGTCCATTTATGTCCTATTACAGGCTCTCATGATCTAAAGAACTTTGCTTTTAAGACCTACGCACAACTTGCAGTTCGGTAACCTTCATCCAAGCCAGCAAGGTGTTTCTCAGCACTGAGCTGGTAGCCATGTTGTGAGCACAAAGATTGCTTCAACCAAGACACATTGTATCCCTGGAAAACGTTGGCCATTATTCTGATTTCACTTCTGTCAGATTAGCAGTGGCTAACTGTACTGTTTCAGAGCATTGGCTCTAACTCGATAGTAACAGAAAGGAAACAAAGCCCATGAAACCAAGGCAGGGAAAATGAGTGAAACTGCTATGAAATATAAA
>VXAY01003992.1:146299-300053 GCA_013399855.1 Oxyruncus cristatus
TTTTTTTTTTTTTTTTCCCAGAAAAGCATTGATAAAAATTACATGAATGTGAACACTTTATTCAGCCACTGACTACACTTGCCTTGGACAGAGACCTAGAAATTCATGTCTTTTTGTAAATAAAATATTTCTTGTCTTTCTAGCACCCCATCAATGTAGGATAAAAAATGGATTTCCAAGGATATCCTTTGAACTGTATTCTTCTCATCAGCCATCATCTCATCATCTTCTCATCATCATCTCATCTTCTCATCATCTGTGTGCCACCAAGAGGATCTCTCTCTTTGACCAAATGAAATTTCTTTGGTGCTGCTCCCAGAGTCGTGGTCCTTATATCAGTGAAAGTTTCTTCCTGCATGGATCTAAGCACAGGATCTGGCATGGATGAATATGCACAAAACTCACAAAACTTCACTAAACTTCAGCTACAGTGCTGAACCAGACTCCCTGTCTGTGAGCAGGTTTAAATTCTGGGTCCTAAAAGGAAGCAATTAAATAAATTATTTAATTATTAAAAAAAAAAAAAAAAGACCCTGCTGTGCAAAACTAACAAAAGACAGAAAATTCAAAAAAACTTGTTTCTCAGCAGTGACAGATGCTGGGGTGTTTAATCAGTGTTTTATCACAGCAGTTTTTTAGGAAAACTTTTTTCACAGAATTACTTTTAAACCCTGCATGTATAGAGAAAATATACACTAGTCCTTCTGAGTCACTAGTTCCCTTTTTAATCCACTACTAGGAAAAAACAAGGGCAACTTGTGTGTTGTGTGTGTATGCATGTGCATGGGAAAAGCAGAGTCCTCAAGAAAAAATATCACTTATTATTTTAGCCTTAATAATAATTAAAAAAAAAATATATTCAGAGTATCAACAATTGCTGTTTCAGCTGATAATTGCAGTAAAATTCACTTCTCCAGAAAGGAAGAAAGGAACTTACACTGTCCTGTGCAGGACGAGATTATCAGTCCCACAAAGTACGAGAAAGGAAGAGTATTTAGTGTCCCTTCCAACTCAGAATATTCTGTGAATATATGAATCTGTGACAAAAAAACTGGGTAAAATTTAATCGTAACAGAAACACGTGAACAGAAGCTGGAAGAGAGAGAACTGGTCCAGAAAGCAATCTGTTATGAGAATGTGTTTGAAAGCTGCTAATAATCATTATTAGGTAATATCAATCATAGGTGTAAAGCACCCTCCAGCTGCAGGTATCGTGGGGTCTGTCAGCATCGGCAGAGCCCACCGCAGCACCGACAGGCAGACGGCGCCAGGTCTGGCTGCCCGTGGCCGGACCCCGCACCCGGACTCGCCGGGGCTGCCCCCGCTCCCTCGCGTGCGGGGCGACCCTCGGGGGGTGGCGGACAGGGAGGATGCGTGCGGGGGGAGACCCAGCACAGGCTGATGTGCTGGAAGTTCAAAACCCGCGCTGGGATCAGCTGCCACTGGGAGGTCGGTGAGAGGAGAAAGATGCTCCCAGCTGGCGCCCTGGGTGGAAAGGGGACCAGCTTGCTGCAGAGAAGTGCCTTGCGTGAAGCACCCCGAGAGCCTCTTTAGTCACGGAAGTTCAACAATAAGTGTGACTTCGCCAGAGTCAGTACTTTATTGCGTGACATTATTTGCGAGCAAGTACAGCATTGAAATTCGGAGCTTTGGAATAAATGCGAGTAACGCGGGAATCGTCTGGTGCGAGATAACCACCACGTTTCAAATACGCGTCACAAAGTGGCCTTGTCTGAGAGCCGCTGCCTTTCCCCGTCCCGTTGTCTAATTGCAGCAAGTTTGTTTTGGCCTAATAGCAGTGATTGATTCACTCGGTACTTTCCTTTCTGTCAGGAAAATTTGTGATTTGGGAATCCGTAGAGCAGTTTCTAACGCTTTTTTTTTTTTTTTAATTAAGCGTTCACAGCTAAGCTTTCGAAACATGATAAAAGCGAAACACAGGCAGAAAATTAAGAAGAAAAAAAAAAAAAAAGAAAAACTAAAGAAAAACAGAAGGCGACTATGATTTCGGATTCCCGTTCCCGCTGGGAAGCGGTGCCGGCCGGCCGGAGCGCCGCCCGCAGCAGAGGGTGCTGTCTGCCCGCGGTAGCGCCGGCTGCACGGGAAGGTCACTCAGCCTATTGATAAATCACTGTGCCGTGATTCCTAACTGACAGCTCAAACTAACATCAAGCTGGATGAGAGAGAACAAAAGGCCATCAAGCAGCCATTTTCTTGACACTTTTATTCAATCACCAGCAGATTGCTTACGACAGCAATAGCAGCTGTTTTGTCTTCATCTTTCCACATTTGATAAAAGGTGTCAACTCAAATTTTTGTAAATAATTCACTTACCCCTACTGCACACACCAGCACTGTTCAGCATATGTATTCTGTGCGAGCAGATCACTGAGGCAGGTCAGGGCTCAATGATATCAGCTGAAGGTCATCTGTGATCTAAACGGAAGCACTGATAAAGCTACAGTCCCTCAAGGTCAAAGATAAGAACTACACTGAGATATTTGTAACGTGGACAAAAGGTTAAACAATAGAGAGAAAAGTATGGTATTGTTTCAGTTAACACACTAATGATTTTTCTATTGTTCTTTAGGAAACACTGCTCCGGAGGATTCAGATACTTAACCCTTTCTGAGTACTGAGTACATGTAAGTGCTGGATGTGAGCAATTAGAGAATATCACTTCCCAAAGTTGGGTAGTGGCTCACGATTGTAATATGCTGCTGCTAATACATCTGAACTGCAGAAGGAAGAAACAGCAATTCCTATTGCAGGCACTGAAAAGAACGAATCCCCACAACTGGACAGTGTATGAAACAATAATGGCTAAAAAGATTAATGCGTTTAAGTTAAATACAGCTTACCTTTAATTTCTCCTTAAAATAAATTTAAGTCCCAGACCTGAGGAGAATTAGAGACTGTTCCTAACATTTCCCATTGTAACAGCTTCATTTACTTTAAAGGTTTAGAGAAACTAATAGAGAGATCCTTGAATTATTGCAATATGACACTCTATCTGATGTTGGCAGTAGCCAAAGCACTGAGATTAAAAATGATACATCCTTTCATACTGGGTTGTTTTTTTTTTCCACCCAGTTATATTACTCAGAAAATAAATCTAAACAACAAATAGTCACTGTTTATCACTATTTGGTTTATACTTTCTAATAGCAAGAGTATATGTGCATTTGAGATTCTGTCTGTGCTCAAACAGCAGGGAATTTATTGCATGCAATTGATGTACATGAAGATCAGAGAACAGTTGCCTTACATTTTCCCGTTCTTTCTGCCTCAGTGCTATGGAGGAAACAACTTTCCTTATTTCTGTGTACTCCTGATAGAGAAATAACCAGAACTAAACAAAGGAATGTCTCTTTTTATTTTTAGCTAATGGTACAGGAATACTTTCTTACTGAAAGCAGGAATTCTGTCTGCATCAATACAATACCCTACCTACCCAGTTGTATAGGAGCTGACAGAAACAGTGTTAATTAGAATTAAGCAAATGTTTTTTCGGCAACTTGTTTTATTTGTGGACACTACTTAATTTTTTTCTTTTGGAATATTTGCACTGCATTTTCTTCAAAGATACATTTTTCAACTTGCTTAATATTCCAGGTGATTTGAAAGGTCTTATTGAATCATCTAGGAAAGGTTTTTGGTGAGTTCACGACTAAAATGAAATTGTATTTTATGGCACAGACTGAGCATGGCAATATTTCCCTCTGTTGGCTGCTGCGTCCTAGATACAAAAGGATGGTTTGAAAATAACACTAGGATTTTGAATCTGTCATCAGGTATGAAAGACTAAAAACTTCAGAAAACTTTCCATTTTTGGTCTTGCTACTAACTTGTTCAAAGTGTCATTCTTACAGGAAAGTAGACCACTAAAAATTAGTGTCTGTCTGAAGAATTAAAATGTGATGCTCTTTCATCACAAAGCCGTTGCTCGTGACTGCACGCCTGTAGCAGTGAAGGGTGCTGTTATATTATTTAATTGTCTTTGTGGAAAAGCACTAGCAAAGATTTATGAGAACACTGACCATTTGTTTTAGGTTGTATTATGTTACGTAAAAGCAATCAATGTATTCTGTTTGCCAGTTTACTAATTCCGCATTTACCAGTCTATGGCACCTGACACAGTAACTGCAGAAAATAATCTGTGTCCTTTAGATGTTCGCATCCTTAGTATTGGCTTAAAGCTCTTCTTCCTCAAGCATTAACAGAGGAAAACCTGCATTAGCCTTGTTAACTCGTATTTGGTTTCCATGAACATATAAGAAATATGTGTCTACATGAAATCAATTTAAGCTGTATGTAATTTTGCACATAGTCACAGAATTATTTTTCAGACATTTACTTTTAGGAGCCAGATATGTATCATGAAACTATAGTCACTATTTGTAACTGTGTCAGAAATTATCCTCCTGTCCAAGACCAATTTCACTAACTACACCTCATGTTGGCCAGTACCGGCCAGTCTCCCTGGAATTTCGCCTCATGTGTTACACACAATTTCAGAGGAAAAAATTACAGGAACAATTTTAAAGTTCTGAACCTAGTTTCTTAGTTTGTATAAATCAATGTGTTGTTTCAAGGTAAAAGGAGGAAGAGGAGAAGATCTGTGGACTTAAGTACAAAGAAGGATGACAGAAAAGAGCATGTAGAGAAATGACAGGGGAAAACAGAATGCTGAAGAGTGAAGGAAAGAAACATTTAAGGAGCAGAGGCACCAAAATGGGCATGGAAGGTGCTATGGGACATGGACACAGGAGACTGAAGAGAAAAAAGTAGGGCACAGCAGAGGTCTTAGTAAGATGAAGTCTTCCTTCCTTATATTGAACTTGAACATTTTTTTTTCTAAATCTAAAACTATAGGCACTTAAAGGAATAGCCAGGTATTTTTAACTTATTGTGAGTAATGTGATTTTGGCCATGACTGTGGGATCATTTATGATAATTGGTTCTGGATGAAAATGCCTCTTTCTCATCCCTTAACTTGCACACAAGGTTGACTTGCACTGAGCTCCAAGCCAAGAGATTTTTTTTTACTCAATTCCATGTCCTCCATAATCTTTATTATTAAACATCTTTCTAGGTAAATATCTATCACTCACACATTTGACAAATAAGAAAAATAACAGTTTGATAATGTCACTGAATTCAATCTATAAACAGAATGTGTCTTGTACTATAGCAGACTCACATGCTGTTTACTGTACTGCAATTAATATCAAACAGAATAAACCATTTAATGTGCTTTCTTAGCACACACTGCTTACATACCTTTTTGTTAACAGAGTGGACCATGGTGCCTAAAGAAGCACTATGAGCACTTATGGTTTTAAATCCAAATCTTCAAGTTTTATTCTTATGGATGATCAAACTTTGCCTGTGAAATCTACAATTTTTAGTCCTCAGTTTGCTTCCAAAGAAAACAAAAATGTCCCATATTCATTCTGCTGCCTTTTAAATACTCCAATAACCTTAACAGAGCAGTCTGTTTTATGTCTTTGCAAGACCAGACCTAAAATGGTAAACTTAAAGTATTTTTAGGACTACTCTCTGGCACCAAGACTAATTGACAAGGAATGGATGGCATCTATGTTGTTAAAGTCCTTACCCTCCAGGGTAGCCACATGTAAATTGCTACCACTTAATCATGTTCCTTGCTGCTTGCTAGCTCCTAAATTATGCCTGGGAATGTCTGGAAGAAAGTTGTTTGGCCTAGGCCAAAACCACAGAAAAATCTGTTCTGATGGTTTAGCAATGCAAAGAACCAAGATCCAGAGTCTGGGAATACTTCTAGGAAGCGATGGTTCCTGAGAAAGAACAGCAGACTGCTACTCTCTTTCCTAGCTCTCCACGCAATTACAGTGCCTCTCAAGATTGGAAATGTAAAATCTTCTATGACTGCAAGAATGTTTTGGTGTGCCTATGGTACAAAGCCCCCAGAAATGAATATAACTTACTTGCAAAATTAACTGAACTTATAAGTTGTGATACATACTCTGGAAGCAATCTAGCCTAATTTTTTTTTTGCAGTGCTTGTTTACTACTTAATGGAAGTGGATTGTTTAGGAAGAGGTTGAAATATTTAATTGTAGAACGTGTGTGGCATTGAGAGCAATGTATGCAGTGGATGTTATCTTTGTGTCCAGAGGGTGGACAACCTTGCCTGAGTGCTCAATAAAGGTCAAAAAATGAATTAATAAGCTTATCTTTCCAGAAAACAAGCTTCATTCTAGAAGGCATAACATTAGTGTTTACTGGGCTGCCCTGGGGAATCACTAATGATGTACAAAGCTTTCTAGCTATAGGTCACTGATTTTCATCCAAACCAGCTCAGCAAAGACTAATTTTTCTTGTGAGTGCCTTATGTGTGAGTTGAGTGGATTTTCAAGATAGTGAGACATACTTATAAACTTTGAATCTGAAGTAAGCTTTTCTGACACAATAGATACTTTAAATTTTTTCCAAGTGGCTTCTACATCAAACTTGTAAGTTTTTGATAGCTAATGATTTTTTTCAGAAAGTATCTAACTTAAATGTAAAGCTTTTGAATGATAATGTGCCAGCAACACCTCTGAAGAAATGGTGCCATTAGTTAATTAATCTCATTTTGAAAAATACCGTATTTCCAATTAGAATTGGCTTTGAGAATTAGGGTTATAAATTCAAGTCCCAAATCACAAGGTCTATGCTGCTAGGTTGGGACACTACTTGCCTCATCTCCAATGTATCTGTAAAATGCCTCCCAGAAAACTCAGGAACCCTAACCACTTGACTTGCAAAAACTTACAAGTAGAAAACAAGCCATCCAAGAGATTTCTGGAGACAATTGAACACAGATGCTAAGTGAGGTGCTGCCCTGCTGGAATAACTGGTAGGGTGTGTGACAATGTGTAGTGTGACAATGTGTGGTCTTCAGCGTAGCTACTATTTATCTATGTTCTACAACATCTTAAAGGGAGCAAGGAAGGTGAGCAACAGGGTACAGACCATGGGCTCAGAGTGGTCAGACTTTGTTTGTCTCAGAAGAGCAATAGGTGAGACTGTGTAGGAGACAACATTAAGGGGAAAAGGAGCTTAGGAAAGCTGGCTTTATTTGAGGGCAACCATTTTCAAGCTCAAGAATGGGCCACTCAGAAAATGGGCCACCAGGAAAGCTGGTGGATGTATCAGGAGACTGGCTTGGCTAATCTTGGAACTCACAACTGAATTCCAGTGCAAAAGGCAGTATGACAGGCAGGGTTAGTGAGGATGGGGTGCACATGAGAACATAGAAACATTGTGTAGAAACACAATGGATTGAAACTGTCAAAATATATCAAGTAGAGCTTCTACCACTACCTACCCCACTGCTGAGATTTCTGCTGAGCAAGGAGGCTAAACCTAAGCTAGCATTATGCCCTGGAAGCAATGGAAGCTTTCAGCAGGTGCTTGGGCAGGAGACATCCTGAGATCTCTTCATGCCTGAATGATTCTGTGAAAGTGCCAGTAAAACTGGCATTAATTTAGTTGCCAATTGTGATAGAGTTCAAAGTTTTGATGATAGAAATAAACTCCACTGTCCAGTTTCTTAATAATATTAATGAGTTTTAAGGCATTTGACATATGATTTTTGAGCAAAAATCTGCCCTGCTAAATGTGGGCTGGACAGAGTACAGAAGTGGCAATGTATCACTCTCAGTCCTTAGTTTGAATAGCAGTTTGTCACCAGCTGTTATTACCAGCTCACATTGAACAAACTCCACCTTGAACGTAGTTCAACAAACTCTACTGAGAAATCTAGGAGCTGAATGGGCAGAATGCAAAAAGAGCACTCTACAGTCTCCAAACAAGTGCAGTTGACACTTATTACTGAGACAGTGTGGAAAAGATGTGCTCAGCCAGTGCTGGTGATGTACTTGTACTGTGGTTTAATAGAGTACTTTAGTGTTTGGGGCTGTCAATTTCAAAAGGACTAAATTTACTTAAAAAAAAACCCCTGACAGATGAATTTAGAGAGCATTTTGTTGCTCCAGCCCTGAAGTGGGGACCAGGAGACCTGGGTTCTATTCCCACGCCTGTCACAGACTTCCTGGACCATCATCTTACATCTTTGTTTCTCAGTTTCCCCTTGGGCATAATATGGATAATACTTACCCACTTTACAGGACTTAATTCATTAATGTCTGTAAGGTGCCTTGAGATCTGTGTGCACAAGGCACATTAGCACTGCAAAGCATTTAGTATATTATTTTATTATTTAAGACATCTGGGACCATTTTCACTGATGTGCTCTATCCATTTTGCACTGCTTTGGTGTTGCAAAGCAGCCATACTCCTTTTTAACAGACCAGTGAGGCTGAATTTATCACTGTCTTAAAATACCAGCCATCCAAAGAATCTGAAGCCTACTATCCATTTGCTAAAATGGTGACTTCTGATTCTTCTGTTCAGGGTGTGGCATCTGTGGGGAACTTCGCTTTTTAATGACGGACATTATTCCAACAGGGGTAGAATATCTTGGCCAAGTGTAGCACAGGAATTACATTGGTGCAAAAATATATAGGTATATGTGCTAGGAAACTCTGATGTGGGCAAGAACGGAACACCTTGTGGCAAGCTGAGATTGGCCTGAAAAACCTGTGGGGACATACTGGGCCAAACCCTGGTAAGTTTGATGCACCATTGCTCAATCTCTTCCTACTTTTTCCTTGAAATTTTGTTTTTTTCTACATTGCTTTCATAAATATGGTCACTGAAATTAGACAAAATAGTACACAGCAGTTGTCTTTTCAGTAGAATAGCAGTTGTGCACCATAGGGATTATTCTCATTAAAATAATAAATACTAATTCAACTTTGTACATCTTTTTCCCACACACAAACACCCACGTGCGTGCACACATTTATGTGTTCAGTGTGAGATGCAAAAGGAGAGACCTAAATATCAATTAACTACTCTTAGGTCCCCTGAATGATAAAATTGTCATTCATTTATCTAAAATGACAATAAAAAGGAATGGTTTAGCAGGGGGTTTAGCCTTTTGTGGGACACATGGAATGGAGCCCAAGTTGCAGCACAATCTTGATATCGATCTCTTAGCCAGAGAGTTAATTTGTCAATGCCTGTAATTTGCCAAGCTTTATGAATCCATTCTTCTTCCTTTGGAGGAATATTTCTCTTCTGGATCTGTGCTATTACTTTTTTTTTTTTTAATGCAGTAAAGATAAAAAATGACATTAAGCTCTGAAGTCTTTCGTATACATAGAAACAAGTATGGAACTCATAAAAGAACACAGGACTGGAAGGCACACTGACAATCCTCTGTCCATCTCCTTGTTTTTAAGGGCTCTGTGCCATCTAATATTAATTGTTATCCTACCAGAATACCCTTGGAAAACAGTAAAAATTATGCCCTTACTCCTTCCATAAGAAGGCAACTCCAAAACCTCAGTACTCAGAAGGATAGGAGAGATCTTTCAACTTCCCCCCAAATTAAATCATGTACATGGGCCACATCCATGTTAGACATCCTAACCTTGTTCTTTTCCCTGGGTGAATTGCCAAGGAGCTGAGCTGGCAGGTCTAGGGATCCAAGTCCTCAGACGGGAGTGGGCAGTGATACCCAGTCAGGAACAACACATGGATGTGCTGATGCTGGGAGAAGTGATGTGAGGACATGCGATCACAGCTTTAGTCTCCTTTCTGATCTCTCCTTCTCATTTCTGTGACTATTTTATTGGCCTTTCTCTAGACCTTTTTTTCCCATCTGAATTCATCTTTCCTGAATAAGCAGAGCTACACACAGTATTCCAGGTGAAATGTGATTTGTGTGTGATGACGTTAATATTTTCCTATATCTGATGGATATACCTTCCCTGATACACTCTAGGAACTGGCTTTTTGCAGCTCAAACACACATAAGTATTCTGTGATTGACTGACATAGCCTGTTCTTTCTCCTCTGTCATTTCTAATTTGTAAGCTCCCAGCTCATAATCCAAATTCTTGTTACTAGTTCTTAGTTATGTGACCTTCCATTTTTTTACAGTAATCCATTTCAGCCCATTTCTTGTATTCCAGAACTGAGGGTCACCCAGTCCCTCCTTAGGATATTTCAGTTTTTCTCCAAACTGATTTTACCTTATGGCAAGAGCAGAGATGTTGAACCAGGCAGGAAAGCTGAGCTCCAGTGGTGCCCACACATTCCTGCTCAGAAACAGGTGGCTGAGTCTTGGCTCTGCAACTCAGAAGGGAGAAGAACAATTACAGATGCACCCAGTGATCCGAACCACTGAAATGTTCTATTAGGTTCCTAAAGAAGCTCATAAAGAGGCTGTAGTCAATACAGTCTGGACAGTTAGGTACTCTGAACGTGCAGAAATTATCTTCACCTTGTGTTTTGACTAATACATGATTCATTTTTCAGTTATTAAAATTGGTGAGTAAACACTTGCATGGAAAATGTTTCCCTAAGCAAACATCAAGAAAGAACATGAAGTGGCGTTTTAAGTTATATTGAGAATATAAATTCTGATAACCAAACCATTGAAAAGATTTGATTTGTCCTGGGTCGGGCTAAATCCAGACAGGGAATAATCTCTGGTTGTAAAACCAAATAGATTCCATCCATGTAATAAGGTCACAAATTCTCATCTGTGGGGTACCTAAGTGGTTTTTGCATGGATAGCATTCTCAGGCAGC
Organism: Oxyruncus cristatus; assembly: GCA_013399855.1. Taxonomy (NCBI): domain Eukaryota; kingdom Metazoa; phylum Chordata; class Aves; order Passeriformes; family Cotingidae; genus Oxyruncus; species Oxyruncus cristatus. The sequence continues at coordinate 156,991 of VXAY01003992.1, forward strand.
ACTCAGGGATGCAAGAAGTAGTAATTGATTGACTTGCCTATGCAACTGAATCTCTCCACACTATTTTTTAGATATATTGGAATATGATCAGATTGGCAAGCATTACTGAAATTTTGTTGTCATATTTTCTGACCAGGTTGGTCCCTTTTGATCTTGTTACAAAATTGTAGATTTAATTTTATATCTCTAGCTCTGACAGCTTTTATACTTTCACTCCAAACACTTCCTTTTCCTTTATTTCCAAAGGTCCTGAAAATACCGATCTTTAAAAGCACATAGAATTCAGAAGTCTATTGTCATGTCTAAAAACTGAGATAAACTTCAACCCTGATAGGTTTATCTACATCTATTTATATTTTCCAAGGTAGATATTTGCAAAGAAAGGTCCAAAAATCAACATTATTAAAGCCTGACAGTAACTATAATATTTTTCAGACCTTTGAAAGAAGATGAAGGGTTTTGATAGTTGTACATTTTTTATTTATGTTATGAGAAGCAACAATCTAATCACATCTCACAGCTTCTATAACATAAAAGGCTGAACTGTAGAGTGGTCAAAGGGCAAACGTGGCTGACTTTGACCAGTGAGTCAGCTCTTGTCTTGATGTGGACTGTCAGTGTGGAAAGAACAGAAATACTTAGCAAACACAGTCATTAGGCATAACCTTCAGAATCACACAGCAGCACTGGCCCTCATTCCCAGAAGCCCATGTATTACTGGTTTTAGAATGAAGAAATTGTAAATGACTAGTGATGTCATAAAATACTACTTTATTTTTGGGAGCTTTCATGATATATTATTCAAAGAAATGCGTGGAACTTTTTATGCTACTTTAATGCAGCACCACAATTAAAAACGCTGTTTTGTGACATGGTATTGATGTTTAGCTGGTAACAAGTAACTCTATCCCTTGCCTGAAAGTGCACATTGCCAAGGACAATAAACAGACATGAGACTGGGTGCCTTCCTCCAAATAATGATTTAGCAATTACGCAGTGTTTGGTACAACAGCCTTTTATGGAACAGAAATGGATGCAAAGGAGACCAAGTGGTAGCACTTGAACCTGCCTGTTTGTCCATTAGGATGAGATGAACTGCAGTAATGTAATTACATACAGATACATTATATATTTGGTAACTGTACTTGGACTGTAATTTTGCTAAAGACCAGCAAATTGAGGGTCAATTTGGAAATTATGCCAGTTTTAGGGGCAGAGCTGATGGTATCACTGCATACAAATTCCCGTGCTTTGGTTCATACCTTTGAGGACTTGAATGCATGGTGCACTTTTTTACTGAGGTGTGATGATGCTGTGTCAGAACTATAGCAAAATCGGTGTTGGACTGTCATCCAAATCAGATTTGCAGTGTTCTGTGCGATTGCCACAGCTGAACATGACTAAATATCCCATGTGAATGGCAATTGCTGCCTAGGATGCACACAAAAAATAAAGCAGACACTTGAGCCTGAAGTTTTAAAATGGGTAGGTGCACTTAGAGTAATTTTCAACTTCACTGAAAGTGCTACAGTTAATGCCTCCTCACCTCCACATCTGAGAGGCAGAGATTTTCTTGCATTTCCATTACATAGTCCCCCTAGCATATAATCAGTATTTAGAGTGATTCTTGATACTAAGAATCAGTTCCCCTACTCTTACTGTGCCTTTATTGTAGACATTTAAAAAAATAACAAAAACTGATGATGAAACAAACAAACTCATTCCCCCCCCTCAACCGCCTTCCCGCCCCCAGAAGTCCTTAACAGCCTGCAGATATTTAGGACCAGGATCAGCTGCCCACACACAGGTGTGCATTTACCTGAGATATTCCAGCATGTACCTGAGAATCTGGACTCAAGCAGCTGTGGCAGATGGATAATGGGTTTCCCACAGGTTCTATGTAATTTCTGTCAACCTGTGTCAATGTTCAGCATACCTATGAGACCCCAAAAGTGAAGGGATGCCTATGATGAATGAGCAGGTGAGCCATTCCCTGTGGTGTCCATAGGCTACCACTGACTCAAAGAAGGCTTTTGGTGAGATTCACACCTAAAAATAGGTTTATACTTTCATGTCAGATACTGTGAGGAATTTCATCTAATTCCAGTTGCTTCCCCGGGAGGCTACATGTCTTCCAACGGTTCTGTGTCATGTCTACCAGCCCTGTGAAGATGTCTCAGATTCATGAGGACCTCTGAAATGGCTGCAGGTGCCTTTTTTTGGGCAACTGAAATTCCTCTAGCATGTCCATTTTAGAGTAAATGAAATAGCTCTCTAGTTTCTATAGACTATACCGGTACAGACTGTATAAAGAGGTCAGATGCAGGACAGGAGTCAATTGCCTGAAAAAAGGTATCTCGTGCCTTTCAAGACATCCTTGGGATACACATGGGACTGGCAGATATGACATGGGACCAAAGGGAGACCTGAGCACTTCTGGAACAGCAGCTGGTTCTTCCAACACAGAGACAGTTCAAGTGATACCGGATATTGACCTTTAGACTGAGTTCCTTGCTTAGGTAGAAAACCTAAACATATACACTGATGTGTAGAAGATCTGATCTCAAACTAAATCCTACCCTACAAGCAAAACTTATCTGCCGGAGCATGAGACCGCTGTCACATGAGGTAGCCTGGCTTTTCTCCTGAGTCTTCAACTGTCAATCCATCTTGGGCTTTCCATAAATTTTTTGTCATACTGGTCATCTCTGTAAGCTTTCTTAGGGGCTTTTCAAGTGACTCATGGTGCCTAACCTGAGTGACTAAATGGTGTTGGATCCTTGGTGTTGAACTCTTTTTCCCTTCAGTCTATGAAAATCACCACCTTTTTCCTTAATCTTACATTAGCCCTTTTCAAGTCCCTGACCCTTGCTATACACAAGCAACAAGATGAAATGAAATTTTACAGCTAAGTTTTACAGATATTTTCACCTTTTCAGTACTAGTCTTAGAGACCTACATCTGGACCACCACAAGCCACCTAGGAAGGAAAAAATACAAAAGATCCCCCAAGCCTTTACGAGGTCAGTGAGTCTTCACAGAAAAAAAAAAAAAAAAATCTTCATTCCTCAAATTGCTAACCCTCTCAGCATAAAGAAGCGAAGAATCTTTACCTCCTGTGATTTTGACATGCAACCTTGATAAAGGAGGAGACGGCTTTTAAGGAAATGTGCCAGGGTATCCTTTCCTCTTTTCACTCAATATCTCAGGCAAAATATTCCACCTCTCTATGCAAAAATCTCTTCCATGCACTGAGACAAGACATAGACATTTATTCTTATCAGCTAACCACCTGCAAGCAACCAGTCCGCCAAGTTATCTGAAAAATATCCTTTATTTGATAAAAAAAGAAAAAAAGTAAATGGTAAGGATGGAGACATTTAAGATAGTGTATTAAGAACATGTCATCATTTTAGAGGTTCATAACTTAACCACAAAAATTTGCTCCAGGCTGAAACTTGGCATGGAAGGCTGCCATATTTGTAAGTAGGTTATTTCATTTCAGGCTACATTACTAGTGCACTAATGGAATGGGAGCTGTTATGTTTATTAACTTGCATTGATTTTTTTTTTTCTTAGAAAAGGACAAAAATGCTCCTTTCCTGAACAGGTGGAGAAGGGATATATGAAGTTAGAATTTGCCTTTCTATGTGTCAGCCTAAAAGGAGAAAATAGGAGTCAAACATTTATTTCTTTCTTACATAAATAAAGGGAAAGCCAGCAAGTGTCTGTTTTCCAAACTGGTTTTGATATTGCAAATGCATAATAACCTTTTTTATTGTGTATTAGATTCAGAGCTCTGTAGACAGAATTATCTGCACAAAAAGCGCAAATTTTGTTTTCAAATGGTGTGGGATATCAGGATCTGTCATTAATTTTTGCAAGATTTTTTATCTTTGGAAAAATAAAAAGATATTTTTGAGAAGATACCAAAACAAGCATGAGGGGGTGGGGCCTTTCTAATGACATTAAAATGGTCTTTCAATCCCTAAAAATCTCAGTTTTGGATAGCTTAATGAGCGATATTGAAATACAACGTCTACATCAGATTTCCAAGGAAGGAAAAGAGAATACAGAAATAGATTTTTCTGGGACTTGTGCAGGGTTCTCTAAATACTCAATCCCCTTCCAACATGCTCTTCCAACTGTCTCTCCTAAAGATTTGTCTAGTGTGGAAACCTTGCCAGAGTGTAATTTTGGTGAAATTTCTGTCACTGCTCCCTGTCATGAATATTTATTTACTTCCCAATGGAAATCATTGCTCATATGAAAGGGAGTTAACGGTTCTTAATAGCCCTTTCTGATTTGATTGATGTTTTTGTCACTTCCTCCAGTAAATAGGTTTCTATTAGCATACCAAATATGCTATCTGTCCTTTTACTTCTACAGGCACTTACCTGACCACTTACTTAAGATTTAAATATCCCTCCTAGGGGTTTTCTGTCAGTTCAGGGGCTGTTTTTCCACACCAGTGGGTGAAGAACTTTTTGCATTGAGCTTGGCTACCTTATCCATCAACCACATTGGATCTGTTCAAACTGGTTATTTGGAGGAGTTCAGCAAAAACAATAGAAATTTTTCCATACCTTATACCAAAGACTCGTGGAAAGGATAACACTAGTGGGCAAACAATGTACAGGGACATTTAGTAACATATTTATATTTCAATTGTCTAAACATATGAGGGGATGATGTTTCACAGGTAGAACAGAGGCTGGACTAGGTTTTTTTTTCATGGAAATACACCCCAAAGTCATGTATCATTTATATGCCATATGCTAACTTTGAAAAAGAAGTGTTCAGAGCTAGCAATGTAGCATTGCTGCTAAGGAATAAACTCTTGCCATTATTAACCACTGTTTTCAAGGCTGAAGTGTCCTAGTTCCAAAACAAATGCCTCAGTGTTGCTCAAGTGTTTTTAATACTGCAAATAATGTGAATTTTGAGTATCACACATTGTGTTGCCTTTGTGTTGGGCTGTAGCCAACAGCTGGCATAACGGAACGGACATTTTTGTCTTTTCTCTGTACAGTACTCATTTGTGTGCATGGCTCAAATGTGTAAATTGTTGTTTATGTGTTAAACAGAGGGACTGTCTGGATGCCCTGGACAAACCAAAGGGAAAGATTTGCCATTTTTATTAGTGTGAGTAGTTTGAGGAGGAGGGAAGACTTACATCAACAAGTGGTTTAAAGTGCAGTTGCCTAGTAGTTCATATAAATTTTACTATTATGCAGTAAATCTGTATTCTAGTGAAGATAAAAGAACAGAGGAAAATAATTTATGGAAACATAAAATAGGAGCTTTGGTTGTAGGAGACACTAATTTTTGGATTGTCCTTATTGCTTAGTAATTTTCTGCTTCAGAAATTCCTTTTTTGATTGCAAGGAGGTGTCTGGTTCTTCCCCGTGAGGAACACACAGAGCAAGGTGCAAGATAAAAAGAAAAATCTACTGCCTCTTGAAGGGCTGTGGTGGAAAATAGGTGTCTAAGTCCAAGAGAAGGAGGCACAAGACCACTGTCTAGTGCTTGAAAGCCTATATGTACTCAAATACCAATAAAGTCAACAAAGTCATCTAGACACCCTTGCTTCTAAGGGCCTGAACTGAAATGCTGGTTCATAACTGAGGGATTTGCAATTAACATATTCAAGTTCATCTTCACCAAATCTCTCACAATAACACTTCTTTGAGCTAATCTTAACCTAAAGGAATAGCTAGAAAAATATAACAGGACACTTTATGAGCAATCGAATTCAAATTTGCTGCAGTACAGCTAGTGTAAGGAGACAAAACACTGTGTGTAGTTCCATTTGTTCCCAGAAATGGCAAAAGTGTTTATAATTTTGATCAGTAATTATAAGCTGCCGTGATTTATTCAGTATTACAATGAAAGGAAGAATAATGTGAATTTCATGTAACAGAATGATCAATGAACATCAGTCTTGAAAATCGTGTGGATACTACTGTGATAAACACACCATTGCCCCCCACTCTAAATTAGACCACATCAACTACCTCCCTGGCAATTTCTTGTGAAAGGGTGTATGTTAAGAGGTCCATGGCACTTGGCCTTGGAGCAAAGTATTCGTTACTGACCCAATATTACATAGTGGGATGGGTATTGTTTCATTCCTCACTTTAGGGCCAATGTTTGGATTAAGCCCTTTTGATTTACTATTCTAGTTTAGGGACAGATTTGTTGTGGCAAAAGGGGATATGTAGTCCTTATCAACCAGCACTGCCTGATCTCATGTTTGTAATTACAGTTGCATGTAGCACTGCACAAGATCTTGATCAATTAAACAGGGAAATTTTCGTAAGATAAACTCTCCTCACACAGGCAAAGACCTGTCTTTTGTGAATTCTGCATTTGTTTAAGATACATAAATGCTTTAAATTTAATATTAATATAGTACTTATTCTGTTAGGCTGGAGACAAACAAGATTACCAAATTACCTGAGTTAACTTGGACAGCAGTGGCTACTGGTAGTTTTCATGGTTTCCTAAACTCACACTGGTCTGACATACTATGTTGGCTAAATCTAGCCTTTAACTAGGTTAGAATTTCATACTTTTTCCTCAATTATGAACATGAAAAAAACCCTCAAAACATCTATTAACCCCTTTAGTATATGGAGAAGCAATCTTCGGTAGTTTACAGCTATGACAAATTTCAGTACAGGAGGATTCTGTTGGGCTAATATAAAGCCAGAAAACACCAAACAGTCCCTCACTGCACCAATGCTACAGCAGTACTTTTCTGCATTTTAGCTGTTTTCCAGAGAAAAAGACTAGCAAGCAGTACTTAGGCTAAAATATAGTTCTATCATTTTTACATAAAATATTGATGAGAAATAAACACTTAGTATCCGTAGCGTGAATTCACTAGACTTCACAAAACCCTAATATATGGATTAAGAAAAGTTAACATAATCCTTTTATGGGAACCAAAATCAATTACACGTCAGCTTTGTAGTATTATAAATATATTTAGTCAGCATAGAATTTTTCCACCAGCACTCGTTGCAGATTGAAATTGACTAACCAGATGTTAAATATTAAATAGAACTAATCAAAGTATGGTTCAAGAGATTTTAAAAACAATGATCAAAGAGAGCTATTTATTACCTGATTCATGTCTCTATTCAAACACTGCTCCTAAGATGTTATATCTACCTGAACTTAGTTTGCTGCAAGCTCTTAATTTTTTTCAGTTTAACATGAATGAGAAATATAAATCAATAAAATTATGTTAATGCAGTACGGTAGGCAGAAAGGCACAAAGCTCAGGGAATTACAAGTAAAATTTTGCTGGAACAAAGTGTATGTTAGCAACAAAATGAACCGTAGGTCCAATCTGAAGATGATCAAATGAAGAGATCTTCTTTCCATCAATTATATATGGTTTGTCTTAGGGTCATTGTGTAAAAAATAGATTTTATATTGCTTGCATGATAAATTTCATACATAACTTGAACAACATTGAAACAATAGCAAGAATAGCTGCTGACTGATGTGAAAGCAGGAGGGGCTCAGTCATTGTAAAAGAAAATCATGGGTTATGCTTAATTGCAGAATTATTTTAACATAGAATGTGTAAGTTTAGGCTCCTAAATCCACAAGAAGTCACTCAATTAGTCTTTTTGTTCTCAAGGGGACTGAGCACTTCCCAGTCTCACTGAAGCCAAGAGAAGTGCAGGTAAGGGGGTGGCTGCTCCCCTGCCTGGCACTGCACAAGAACGAAGGAGCTCTCCATGCAGTCAAAGAGCAACATTTAAAATGGATCAAAGGAAATGTTCTGTTATACAATGCATAATTAATATGTGAAACACATTATTGTAAGAGTCGACAGGAGCCAAGGACCTGGTATTTGTTGCAAGAGTATAACTTAAAAGCATGGTTGCATAAAATGTCTACATGCACTGTTGTGTTTGATAAAATAATTCTGTCCCTATCCATTTTGTAATTTAAAGTACAAGTCATCAGAGATAGCAGGAAAACTTATTTTCCAGAGGAAATTTTGTCACTGTCTGTTAGTTAGATTATGTCTTGATTTAACCAGCAGTAGATGCTATCAAAGGCAGATGACTCAAACAGATGGAATATTGTGCTGATTGTGTGTGGCTTCTCCTGCACTGTGGTGGTTTCCTCACATCATTACAAACACCACATTAGGAAAAATCACAGCAAATATCACGCAATTATCTGTGATATTTTTTGTTCTTGGTGCCGCTTTCCCTCTTGAAACACCAGTGAGTGAGGGAAGTGGATCCTCTATGTGAGCACAGACCTCCAGGTCCACAGCCAAAGGCGCTTTGTGTTGCTGAGAGGAGGAAAATGACTCACAGATCCCTAAAGTCTCTCTCTTCCTTCTTTTGTGTTACAGAGAGCCAGCTGGGCACCTAGTTGAGAAACTGATAGCTCTGCCAGCAGCTGAGGGACAGATGTAGATCCCCGACTAGAGCAAGGCTTCCAGCCTTTTGATATGGAGGGCAACAAGACCTGGACTCTGCTGGATCCTTGTGTAGCAAGCTTGCAGTACAGCAAGAGTGGTAGGATGCACTTTTGGGCTTCCAGGTAGTAAAGATTGGTTTGGTTAAAATATATAATAATAGCCTGAAAAAAATTTCTGTCCTTAGCTAGTATACTCAAAATAAATTTGAATATAATATATAGTATATTTAAAGTAAAAAAGCTGAACACAAATATCACTCTCTGTATTATGTCTTTCTGGATTGATTCTTAGTTTTCCCCATCCTGGCTTTCCAGAGTGGCAAGAATAATTTCCTCATAAGGCTACACAAATTCCATGCAACCCACCTGGTAATGAAAAATATCCTGCCTTCTGTCAGCCCTAAGGCCCGGATGTGGCTTCCCTCACCTTCCTCAGTGCAGTCAGGTCCTTTGCTCCTTCAGGAGCCTCCCAGCCCACTCTTAAGATACCTATGTCTTCCCATCTTCAACTACTTCAAAAACTTCCCCAGGAAAGAAATCTCATTCTCTGGAAAGATAAAGCCCTCTCTTTCCAAAAATTTCACCTCAGCCAGGGTGGAGATGATGGAAAGAAAAAGAAATACACACACATACATATATATTATTTGTATATGTATTTGCCTACACATATGCATACACATATATAAACAATATAGACACATAGGTGTGCATATATATATATATATGTATAAGCATACACAAAAGTAAGCAGAGAAAGAGCAAATCAGACCCTATACCACTTGTCACAAAGACGTGTTTTTTATCCAACACTAGGGGTTATGAAGGCATCTAAAAAATACAATTGGTGCCCAGTGGTCCTTAGCTAAATGGGAAAATTTGTGGAAGATGTACGCAGTCAAATAAAGTTTTCATGAATAAAAAAATTTCTCTAATTTCTTTCTTTTTTGTTCTGACAAATTTCTGAAGTCCTTTGCTTTTTTGCTGCTTCTTCTCCAACAAACATTCTATAACCAGGCAGAGGCATAGAAAATTGCAGTTTTGTGATTTAACTCTGTCAAAGTTACGAGCAGCTGAAAACAATGTTGTATTTATGGAAAATGCTAAGCGTCTTACATTCAAGGTGGCACTACTTTTGCCACTGGTGTAGCAAATGTTTGGCTAGCCTTGCACTGAAAAGCATTTAGAATTTTCAGTCTTTATGATTAACCTGAAAATAATTTATCTTCTGAGTAAAGGATCATTTTAGACCGAGTTTTATGTTTAATCAGAACAAAAATGATTTTTTGGGGTTATTTTCTCTGTTAGAGTTTAAAAATAAAATTAAGTAATGGATTTTTTTTTTCCAAATACTGTGGTAAACTTGATAAGTCAAAACTGTGTACTCCTCGGGAAGCAAAAAGCAAACTAACTACTATTCCTAAAAGCTACAAAATGGTTTACTTTTATTGCTCTTGCACAAAAAGCCCCCAAAGCCTCAGAGCTATGATTCTCTAAATCACTGCTTTCTAAGCTTGACTGATTGATTTAAAAGCTTGCAAGAGATTTATAATGATTCACTGTGTAAGCCACTGATTTTATATTTAAGTCAGAAGACTGCTTTTAAATGACAGAAAACTTTAGACCTAACATTGGACTCAGCAGGTGATCCACTGTTCAGAATTAAAATGGCAGCATTTTGCTGGCACAAGTGTTTGAAGTAGGGTTTTGAAGCTCAGGCAGAATGCAATTTATCTAAGATTATTGCAGAGAGCATTGAAATCTATGCCAGAATTTTCAAAGCTCCCCCCTCTCTGTGTTTAATGTGGTAGGTATGCAAATAGCTGGATGATCAGTATTTTTCCACAGGTATTCTCAAAGATAATTTTAAGCACCTGTCTTTTGAGATTCTGTACAGATGGCCAGAATTTGAAACAAGATTAATTACTCTAGTAATTTTGTGTTGGTCTAGAAGCAGAATTATTTTCACAGGCTGATTGATTGTGCGGTAAAGAAACAAAAGGAAACTCTGCTGTGCAGTGGATATGACAAACCATGGATACCCTTGTACTCATGAGCACAGAAAACAGAAAGGAGAGTAGAGGAGGAAGGAAGGAGGGAATAGAGGTTATTGCTTCATCTCTTCTAAGGCTGCATCGAGGACACAGCGACTGACCTCAGCTGTTCTGTAGGGTAAGATTAGTTAGACAAGACAGCATCTTATGAGGACACTACAGTTTTTAGCCGTGAGGAATGGCAAACTTGCTAGAGATACCTTGTCAAAAGCACTTCATTGATGCGGTACGGATTTATAGGGAAAGCTAATGTGCTGCATTTGGGGAGATTTAGGTTTGCATCTCAGGTGTCCCCCATCTTGATCAGGATGTTAAGAAAATATTTGATGTCAATACTCAGTTCAAACAGGATTTACCAGCAGTAACCTCTATTGACTATCCCCCTGACACTTCTTCTATATTTGTGAAAGTGAATATTGGTGTCATTGCCAGCCTGGCATGCAAAGACACCTTGAACCACACCAATACAATAAATCAGGCACTAAAACCCCAAAAGCTTTTCCATATTATTTCTACAGGACATCCTGCTTGTTCTTGCCCTCCACTCTTCAGGCAGTGAGCTTGTCTCTGAGGTCCCAGTGTCTGCAATTCTTGATCAAGTGAGTTGCTCACTGAACCTCTGTGTTTAGGGACACTGTCACAGACATTTGCTTGAAATTTCTTTATCCACAATACCTGTAAGCAAGGTAGGGATTGTATTACAGATTTAGGCCTGTAAGTGCAGGATGGAAAGTTAAGCCATAGTTTCAAAAGAGGAATTAAACATTTTCAAGAAACTTTACCAAAAATAATGTGAACAGCAAAAGAAGAAATTCCCTGTAATATTGATCTCATCACAACAGATCACACATGCTTAGGAATGATGATACAGCTGTACAGAAGCAAGCCATGCCCAAAAGTGTGTCCCTTGGTAATTGTGACAAACAGAGAACACTGTTTTATTGCTTTACATATCAAAGTGCTACTTATTTCTGACACAAAGGTTGAGGATCAGGGTCTTTTTTGATTTCTTTTATCACATAAGCTTACTGCATGACAGTAAGCAGGTTGCTTCTCTGCTAGTTAATATCATCAGGCCTCTGTACTCTAAGAGGTACAGACTGACACAGTATAAACAGCCTTGGAAGGGAATGGCCTAGTCGTGGTTCCCTGTGCATCACTGAAGATGAGTCTTAAAATCAAAATGTGTGAAAAAAATGACAGCAAGCACCAGCGTTCTGGACCAAGCCGTGGCTGTGAAGTCCTCAGCTGGATGAGGCCAAGTGTAGGGAAAGCAGGACTTCTGTGCTACAGGTTTCTTGTATTTAATTCCTCAGCAGATGGTGAAGTCCTGTCCAGAGCCACATATTTATTCTTGAATACTCTTTCTTGCTGGTTCAACATTCCATAGATTTTTTTCCCAACTGTTTGTTTCTGTAACCCAAATCCTAAAATATCATACAAAGATCTTGTCTTATGACCATTTTGTGACTTGATGTCACTGGTATCTCATTTTAACCTGTGGCAAAGGCACACTTTATTAATCTCCCTACAATTTTTCTGTAATACCTTTTTCTTTAGAAGGGAGATTTTAGTCCTTTTATCTCTTTTTAACCCAGGGACTAATATTTTAGACTTAAAACTTAAAAGCTGAAAAATGAAAGCCTAGATTAAATACTTCTGGAAAATCAGAAGAGAATTGATTTTTTTTCTAAATTCAAGAGCTTTGCATTTTCAGAAAAGTTTTTGAAATGTATTTTCTGAAATGTTTATAATGTGCCTGCTGCCTGTGCCCCTGCACCTCAAAAGTGAGTTGATGCTAAGACTTGTTAGTTCTAGGTTATGTATATTTATTTGAAAAAAAACCCAAACCACCAGGATAATTATTTATATTAACTGTTTTATGCTGATCGTTTTTTCTTTTCCTTGTTTAATGTTGCATGTCTGTTAGAAGAGATGCCTGAAACAACAATTCAAGACCTGTTGTAATCTCAATCCATTTGTTAATATTTTTTTGTTTTAATTACTGATGGGAAGCCAGTCCTTTTATGTGTTTGGTGTAATTCTTCTACAGTCACATCCCAATCCTCATTGGTTTGTGAACATTGGCAGTACAAACAATACAAAACATTTGTTTTTAATTATAATTCAAGATTCAGGTTGCAAATAATTTTCATCATAGCTCTTAGCATAGGCTAGATTTACAGCAAACACATTAAAATAATTAGCATTGTTCTTAAATACGAGTCAGTAAAATTGAAAGTGACAGTAAGTTGATGAAGGTAATAAAAAACCCTTAATCTGGTTGAGAGTGGCTGAGCAATAAAAAAATACACCTTTGCAGAAAGCAAATGTTTCATGCCAGTAAGTCTGCAGAGAGAGTGTCCTGGGTGTATTCAGTTGGGGCAGACACTGCCACTCCTGCACCTGCCCAGGTTAAGTCCAGGCTCAGTCTCAGCTGACCCAGTCTTTCTGTATTAACAGGTTTTCAGGAAAAATGATGGCACAGAGCTACTCAAAAGGCTCTATCCTTGCAATGCCTTGGATCAATACCTGTTTTCAGAGAGCTCTGAGGCACACGGTGAGCTACAGGGCAGGAGAGGGAATAAAGCTGAGTTGTCAGCTACTTGAGGATAGGGAGACCTCTGATAGATGGCACCTGGCTGATGCTTTTGCTGGCTAGTTTTTCATCAGTATATGTCATCTTCATTTTCTGCCAAGAAAGGCAGCCAAAAAGAAGCCATTTCTTTCCTTTATTTCGGTGGGTGCACAGGAGTTGTGCAATACTGTGTAAAGAATGGGGAGACCTTGGCTCATCCCTGGGAGCAAGTTCTGGGAAAACTTCCCCAGGTGTTGCTACTGGCAGGCAGGGAGAGAGGCACCACAGGGATGGAACTAGTGGGGCACTGGGTATGATGTGTGCCCACAGAAAGCAGGAATTTGACAAGCAGCCAAAGCACTGAAGTGGGGAAACCCCTAGACGTGGAAAGACACAGTTGCTGCAATAGGAAGGCTGTTGGCCAAGGTGCAAGCCTGAAGAAAGTAACATATCCTTCCAGGGGACAAGGAGCAGAGTGGCTTATCAACCCTTCAACCCTTAAATTTCTATTGTCTGACATTTTCATGGTTTTATGTCAAAAAACCCCTGTGCTGGAATTAATTTTTTTTTTTTTTGAGGTGGAAGTAAAGGGCTTATGAAGATTCACCTGAAAGGTGAGTTGAGGTCCTGCTTCAGGTTTCAGGGCTGCATTAGTTAAGAGGGCCAGATATCCTTTACACAATGATATATCAGCATCTTTCTTCTTTAATGGTAGCCTTTTATTTATATGAATGTTTATTGCAGTCTTACTGCACAGAAACTTCCCACAAAATATGCAAGGACAGGACTTTGGGTCTGTATATAGCATTATGTGTAAAACTCTTTTAATGACACTGTACAGAAGCTGCTCTGTCCTGTCCTGTTGTCTCACCTACATTGCCCTTTCTGGCTGCATGGATCTCCTCCTTCAAAGACAGCAGCATATTCACTCTACCACCAGTTTTTGAGCTAGTTCATCCCGCATAAAGTGAGAGTAGGGACAAGTGACAGCCACATCTTAACCTTAGCACGAAATAGAAAATTGAGGCAGAACCTAGACATGCTTTTTGTCTACTGGTTATTTTGCTTTAACATACATAGCAACAAACATGAAAAGTGTGCGGTGTTTTTGCTTTTGAACTGGGCTGCATTGAGGATTGCTTTCTTTGTTCCTTCTAGATTTCTGTGAGTCAAAATAATACCCAAATGTCTCGAAATCCAACTGGTGTAAATACACCATGGTTGATGTAATTCAATCGAACAGCTCAAGATCCAAACACCTGATAAAAAGGAGAATTGTTGTGTGAGTCTTTCATATCCGTGGAGATGCCAGAGGCTGATAGTGCGAGCCACGAGCCAGGAAACAGTGTAGCTGCAAGGAAACGGACCCACAGAGACTGCGCTGGCTTATCTCACCTGTGCAGAGGTATGAGCACTTGGAGCAATGAGTGTTGAGAGGTTTGAAAACTGTATGATCAAACACAGAGCAGAAATCACTCATACTTTTCCCATGTTTTACATGTATCTAAAGAGTCTGTAAGGAGCTCTGCTCAGTTTCGGTGATAAGGAAGACTAACTATAGTTTTATGGTCAACTAAAAATATGCATGAAAGAGTGTGGAGAAAACCAAGTAATTATAGTTACCAGGATAGGTTATGGCTTCCTTCAACAGCTTAGAAACTCAGTCTGTGGGATATGAGCAGTTAATGAGAAACACAGACAGGAGCTAAGGGTGCACGAAAGACATGGTTTCAAGATCAATTTCAATGTATTTTCAGCAGTATAGAAAATAAAAATTGGTGAATTTTGAAGGTGATATTTACTCTTAAATTCTGGTTGTTTTTTTGCTGCATGATGTTACCATAACCCCTAGGTGGTATTCAAACTTTATAAATCAGATTTGTCTGTTATTTATTCTATTTGTCATGCATTTGATGTGTAGTGCAATTTTCAGAGATTAAAATGATATATCCCTAATTCTTGGATGCTCTTTGATCATCTTTATTTCTTTGCTCCTTTAAACATTGCTGAATAATTGTGTATGCATTCACTAGCTGACAAGTGCATTCCCTGTTTGATGGGCTAATTATGGAAACATACTAGTCTCTCCGTAGTTAAGTTTGTAACTAGCTTTGAGCTGTAAGGCCAGTTTCGATGTGTTGTCTAACTATACTGGAATAAATCCCAGGAAGAGAAACTTGAGATACATGGAATAGTTGGAGAAAATTTTGTGAAGTTTTGTGGCTAACTGTTGCAACAGACATAATTTAATATTTTACTGCTAGAAAATTCTTTTCTACCTTGTTGACCTCTCAGAAATATTGCTTATCTCTGTGGTTGGAAAGTATGACACATTAACATTGTTACTACTGGATAGGTTTAGCTGGTTCTAAATGAATTTGTGAGAGCCTGTTAAATCTATCAATCATGGGGAGGGGAATTTCAGCACTTCACTGGCAATCTTTAGAGGATTTTGTACAGGTTTCTGCAAAATTCCAAGAATAGCAAGCACCCAGACTCCACAGAGTGGGTTATTCTCCTGCATGACCTACCTGTCCTTGTATAGAGTTATACTTCCCAGCTCTGTGGAACAGAAGAGCTAAATAAACCTTCCAGAAATGAGTTCAGAATAGCAGGGTCACAGAAAAACCTTCAATATCCCCTGAAATTCCAGAAGAAATGTGTTATTAAGGAGCTGCTCTGTGAGCAGAGCCAGCCCCGACTCTATACCTGGTTAAGAGATGCACTGCTTGGCTAAATGGGGATGCTATAGCTGCATGTAACAGCTGTTAATCTCCCTGGAGTTAAACCAGCTAATGTTTCTGGCAAAATTGGATTTCACATGGGAATAATAAGTTCTAATGTGGTATATAGTAACAGCCATTCTTCCTCTTATCCATCACAAAGGACTGCTGGGACAGAAGTCACAATGAGACATGAACCAGGTAAGGTGCAGAAACACATTCCTTGTCCTGCTACATGTATATATGTGTGTATATATATATATATATATGTATATATGCCCAGGATTCACCTGCTGGTGTCTTATGTGATGCAGAGCCCTTTGGGCCCTTCCAACCCTCTCACATAGCAGAGCTGCCCAAGGTTTCAGGAATGCTCGCTTAAATACCAACAAAACCAGACCAGTAGAATGTAGGAAAGAAAACCCCAAACTACACAGAGCAGTTTGTTGGTATGACAAAAATCCATCCCATCCCTCACACCTGGCAATCAGCCTTTCCATCTGCAACGCAAGAAAGCCAGCAATTAGATGCAGGGAGAGGCTGAAGCAGGCAATTGTAGGCAGCAAACCTTCTGAGGATAGAGGCTCCTGTCAGGAAACTCACTGAAGGGGAACCAGTAACTGGCCCAATTACAGGGAAAGCTGTTTCTAGGAACTTTCATCTCAGACTAACATTGTAATTCTGATACTGTGCAAGGCTCCACTTCCCCTTGAAATCTGTGTTGCTCTTTGCCTGGTGGAGGGGTCGTCTGTATTTTGTGTTAATATACTTACACTAATGCAACTTAACTATGGATTCAGTTGCATATACACATATGGTAAATGTGTGTGTTTATATGTATATGTGTAGAGAAGAGTTAGCTAGCTAGCTAGATATAGATTAGACATAGATGTAGATGTAGATATTGATATGGATATGTAAGTTCTGTGCAAGAGTAATTTTCAATTCCATAAGGAGTAAAGCTGTGCTTGTATGCATACATGCATATATTCTGATTGTACTCACCCATTTCACTAGGGTGAGGGCTATACTAGAAATTTTGGCTTGTATTTTGTGCTTGCCACAATGGTATTTTACTTTTCACAGTATTTCCATTTTGACAGAAGGTGAAGCGTAGACTCAGTGACAATAATGAAGGAAAAAAACCTGCGTTCACTAATAGAGCTCCTGTTTGAAGACCTGGCTTAGGAAGTTTTAGTAAGTAAAGCACTCTTTTGTCAGGATAAGCTCTATTTATACTGGAAAGGCTTAGTGGAATAAAACAACAAACCATACATGATTTGGAAGCCTCACCAGGGGTTGCACCACTGATAGTGTAGCTTTTCTGGGGACAGAAAACCCCAGTGTAGTATGCTTTCATATCTCTGGACAGGGGAAGGTTTAATAAAAAGGAGGCATGTATGGGTCTGTTGGTTTGGCATTGAATAAACACATACCTAATTATCCTTATTATAGTTTTCCTCCTACTTTTAACCATTTTTGTGTCATATTACATGGTTTGTTCCACAGACATTCTAAGTGATTTCTACTACCCTGTTTGCAAACCCCTCTGTTCTTTTTCTAGGAGACCAAATATGAAAAAAAAATATTAAATTTCAGTTTTCCAAGTGGCAGTATCAGTCTGACACAATGTTCATTAATACAGGGTGTGGTGGTGTGGTAAGAGCTATTAATTCATTCTCTTTCTCATTGTCTTCTTTTTGTTTCCCAGGGAAGCTCAGTCTGTTTCATCTTCTGAAAGTCTAATAAGTGTTTTGAGCAGGTTAGAGCTATAAATCTAGTATTGCTAAATCCTACAGAAAAAAAATTGCTCATGAAATATATTGATTACAACTGATAATGATTTTTCCACCCTCTCTTCACTGGAGGCAAATAAATAACTATGGAAGTACAATGGCATTGTCATGGCTGGAGGTTTTGCTTTAGTACATTATAGAAGTCTGTGAATACCAGTAGCAATAAGTCTTATTTTTCTGTGTGATAATGTTCATTGTCTGTGCTTCTAAGTTCTTCCTGAATTTGATAGTGAATGCTAGTGATTAACAATTACGTGTCCTCAGAATTCCTGATTTGTTTCCTCTGTCAGGACTGTGAGTCTATTAAGAAGCGATTAGGGAGGATCTCCTTCAAGTCTCCTTCACATCAGGATTCTCCCTTTTTTGGTTCAGTTAACTTGAGGTGGGAGTTGCCTGTGATATTTTCTACATTTCACCTTCCGAGGTTATGGGCACTATTCATATGCCAGATCTCCCTCTGAGATGAATAAGTACGACTTTTATGAATTTTTCTTCACTTGTAGAATTTAATTTACATGAATAATTAGAGAGGGATGAGTTAAAACTACTGTTTAAAGAGGTAGCATCCTTTTGTTAGTTTATTGTCCAACTTTGGAACCCAGTTGTTTTAAAAAGGATCTGGGCTCTTCTCCATAGGGATTTTCCTCTTTGTAGTTTTGCCTTGATCTAAATCAGCCTGTTGTAAAGCAGCGTTTGGGATGGAGTTTGACAAAGAAAAACTGTTATCTGGAGAACTAAAGAGACTTTCGGTTTTCCCTCGGAAATGTTTGCTGGCTTCTTTTTCTGATGTGGCCAGGATTTGCTACCAGATTTATGACAATGTTGTTTAATTCATACATCAAAATAAATAAATTAAGTGCTTAACTTCATTTAGTTCTTTGTGCTGTTTCCTGTGCTGTTAAGGCTTTAATGAGCCCAGCTGCTCTGTAGAATTGCTGAGGGTGGAAGTTGGCCTGGGAGGGGAAGGAACAGCTTCTCTTTGAAGTGCTGTAGTGGCAGGATCACTAAAGCAAGGCTTCGAAGGGGAAATTCCTGTTTCCCTTCCTATTCTACTTCAGTGGTCTTGATGGCAGCAGTTAAATAAGGAGCAACACTGAGGCTTTCAGACTTGGCTTCTCAGCCATTTGATGCCAAGCTTCCAGTGGGAACTGAGGGGGACAGAGAAAGAAAAGGAAAGAAAGGGAAAGAAAAGGAGGTAAGAGGAAGGTGTTTATGAATGCTCTGTACAGGCACTCATCCCAGAACAGCACCCACCAGCACTCTCTATGTCCATCCAACACTCAGTACTGGAGCTGGGACTGCCAAGGTTACCTGTATTTGCCAAAATTTGTTTTTCTAAAAACTGGTCTTAGGCCATGAGTGGAGAGGGAGCGCAGCTTTAACTGTGAGGGATAGGGGAGGAGGAAGGCGATACCTCATGGTAAATGGTGCTTCACTGACATTCGGAGGGCTGCACAGTGTTTCATAGGCATTTGAAAGTCAGGTGTTAATTCCAACTAAATTCAGCTACAGCAATTCTCTAATTTCCCCCCAGTAATGTATTTGCTGAAAAATTATGGTCAAAGTCATTGGCAGTCTTGTACTTGCTGAGTGCAATTACCTGCTCTGAGTTTGTATGTACACATGTGTATGTACGTGTCTGAATGAAACCATATGACACAGCAAGACACCGGATTAATCCCCTTTGTCCCCGACCTCCTTCAAATTTGGAAATGCCCTGTAAGTCACTGGCATCCAGCACTATGTATCCGATGGCCAAAAATTGTGTCCTTCTTAAGACTGGTTTCAAAGAGTCCCCTTCTTTGCATGTCCTATGCATTTATTTTAGGGTGGCTTACCCTATGAATGTGCTTTTCCTCCTCATAGTTAAGGAGACGATGCTGAATATCCACTTTGGGAGAGAAATTTAATTTTTTAGATAGCTGAAGTTAGTTGAGATAAATCCCTTTAACAGTACCAAGCCTGAAGAGAAAAAGCTGCAATGTTGAATTAGCTGTTCTCAGCAAAGTACCTTCAGAAGGGTCCTTCTTACATTTCAGGACAGAACAATTATCCTACTGTTGTGGAGGAAATGAAGGAAAATAAAGATGAAAATGAGACAGTAGTAATAGTGTTAGGTGTGCGCTGAGGAATCTTAGCCAAGTCTTCCTCCTTTTTCCTGAAGACAGTCATCTTCTTGGGCACCTGCAAAGCGGGTACTAAGCAATAACAGTGTCTTACTACAGGAAAGCTTTTTTAAAATTTTAAACTTTAAAATTTAATTTTTTAATGCAATCTAAAACTCTATCACAGCTGTAGAGCAGAGCGCACTTGTTTTCATAATGCCTTTGAAATATCTTCTGTACTTGGACTGTGTGCCTATCTAAAATATTTAGGGCTAAATCAGCTACTGGATTTAACAACAATAACTGATTCTTTTTCTCTGAGGAACAACGTTTCATGGAAATATGGGTTGTTTTGTACGTCTTTGTACAAGTTTTGTGGCCAGGTATCTGGAGGATATAGGCAGTTAAACTGGCCATGACACTGCTCTTTGCAAAGACCTAGAACTCTGATGAATCTCATCCACTCTCTTGGACACATTATAACTTGGATTGTATTTTAATTTTACAGTTTATGACATGGGGAAGGGACCTGTTCTGTGACCTCTTGGGTGTAGTGGTTTTGAAGCAGGTGTTCAGCAGACCTGCTGGAATCCAGTGACTGCTACTCTCAGCTGTGGGCACTTAATGTTAGTGACCTACCTGATCCGTTTTAGTCCTGTGTTCCTAAAAACAGATGGCTGCATTAGCACTAGTGAACTGATGCCTCTTTCCTGGTAAGTATATTGGTTATGTTTAAACACATACTAAGTGTGGGTTGCTTTGCAGTTATTGCAGTAGTCCTCTGTATATGAAAGAGGACTCAGTTTAAATAGCGGCGTTCAACAGTGTCATGTATTCTGTAAAACTGTGGAGTAGCACTGGCAATTCTTCTGTTCTATTCTTATGGCTGTAATAGTCAGGCAAGTCCTTGGAGTGCTTGGTTACATAGCCAAGACGGTTAGATAATGTGAGATTATTTGTATTATTTCAAATAAAATACTCTTCTTGTGTGCTTGACTTTGCAAAGCTAGGAGATCTAAAAAGCTTTTTTTATCCTGAGAATTTATGCATCAAATTTGTTTATCAGAAAAATCTTTTTTTTTTTTTAAATGGCAACTGTATTAGAGATATCAAATTGCTCCTAACGGAATATTGTTTTCTGAGCCTTCTAAGGGACTTCTGTCTTCTAATGGAAAGACCTAAAGGCATTCTGAAAGCTCAAAGGAGTGAATGGAAGCTCTTTTCCTTTGATTTTTACACATCTGTAGTATCAAAAACTACTCAACTCATTCTTTATTAATCTAAGTTTGCCCAAGAATCATGAAAGATACCTTAAATGTGTTCTTTGACCTGAATTACGATACAGATAATACTCTGAAATATAATATGCTTCACCACACAGTAACCAGCTAGCATCAATTTACATCATTGCTTTTGTTAAACATGAGGGTTCTGTATCCTTTTTCTTTTTTTTTTTGCCTCTAACTCTGCTTCTCCAGAAAGAGAGAATCTGTTATTTTTGCATTCTATTGTGATTCATACAGTTTTGAAAAATTTCATTGAGAGTTTTGTCCTGATTCTTTTTGCTTGGTGATATTTTTAAGGGAAAGGTAAAAGTTAATACTTATTTTCTTCTTCAGAACTTCAGACAACAGAGTAAAGAAGCCAATAGCTACCTCATAAATCTTTTCATTATTTGGAGAGAGGGGTGAACCAAAGCAGTCATCACAGACTGGATACTTCCTCCTTGGACTTTTGGTTCTACATGTATCTGTTTCTACAAAAAAAAAAAAAGAAAAATAACAAAAGGCACTAAATGGTACATGTCAGACTCTACCTTCATTTTAGTTTTCCTCTTTTTCTTCTAGCAATGTTTCTTATCTCTTCTCTGTCCTATTTTATGACCTGTTCAAATTCTCAGTTTATAAGATCTTTGATCTTGGCCTCACAGATTTGTAGTCGTCCATAGATTCTCATCATCTTCTTGAAATCTCCATGTGGCTTCTATTAGCCTTTTTTGTTTTTTCCATCCTCCTAATCCAACTGGAGAAGTACCAGTTTCTGAAAGCAACTACCTGTACAATTGTCTCAGCAAACATTTATCTCCCCTCTCTATGTATAAACCTGATAAACCCCACATTTGCAGGTGCTGTGTTAATCTTCATTCCTCTACTCACATTATTTCTCTTTTATGTTCAGTGACATTGTTTACACCCACAGCTGTAACTTTTGCTCATCTCCACTTCTTTTGACCATCTTCATAGGCTTAGCTTTTAAGTTGTTTCCACACCCCTGCTTGTCTTTGCTGTTTCAATCACTGTTATACACATCCTCAATTATAACTTCAGTGCTCTGGCCTTCCTTGACCCTTTTAACTGTTAGTGTGTTACTTACTTATGCTGAGTCACATCCTCTACTTTTATATCTAAGCCGTGTTCAAGTCTAAAGATCTTCTCTTTCCTCCCTGCCGCCAAAAAAAGTCTATCTACCTCTTTCCACCTGGAGATAAAATTCTTGCTTTAAAACAAGAACAAATTCTCTTTGGTACCTGCACAGTTTCAATCCATGTCATTAGGTAACCGTTAGCACACTGTACTATGCATGTGTTGCATCTTCAGTTGCTGGTTTTAGCTGCAAGATTAATGATTAACTGTTCTAAAACACTTTTCTTCCTTGTTTTTATGTAATTGCTTTTAAACCTATTTTGTTTTAATGTGGTTTTGTTTTGATGTGGCTTCTAAAACATACAAGTTTCATAATTTAGTTCTGTTGTGTGGAAGAATGCTTCCTTTCTGCATTGCTTTTTCTCCTGTTGTCTAAAAATTAAAAAATGGCCCAACACTTCAACACTGTGATTAAGCTTAGAAAGAAAAAGCAACACTTAATATGAAATTATGAAGGGTACATTTGGTTAAAAGTTTAGAAACAATTTTGTGTTGTTTTGGTTCTTAAAATTCTGTACCAGGGTATTGTAAATAATATTTCCAGTTAGAAATCAGATGACGATGATAATTTATGGTCAAGTTAAAAACTTCTAAAAATAGGTCTGACACAGCATTAACTGCTTCAGGAACCGATATTTTATACCAATTATCCACTGATTATCTTTAGCCATCACACAATGACAATTAGATAGAGCTAGTAGAAACTGAAAGTCTTTGGTAATCTCTCTGGAGGTATGTCAATGAGGGGCAGAAACAGACGAACGTTTATGAAGATTGTTAATGAAAAAATTATTTAAAGAGGGAAAAAGAAAGACTATAAGTAAATTTATCAATAAGGAGACAATGGTAATGAAAACACTTTTTTTTGATTTTAAAAAAATCTGCTTTTAGGTTTTATTTGTTTGGTTGTGTTATTAAACAGATGTATGTTCTTGCATCCTTGTACTTCAGCAGCAAGTGGATTCATTAAGATCATTTGTTTCCCGTGGTAGTGTTACATCAGGTACATTTTCATCAGTACTTCTGCTACTGTTATCAGCTAAAACGAAACCTAAGATAAGCAGAAAATTATTTCCTTGTATAGTGAATATGAATCTTAATTTCAGTGAAGAAGAAGAGCCAAATCCCAAGAGGGCCTGAGAAGCTACACTTCCAGTTGATTCACCCTTTTACAGACCCTGTCAGGATCTGGGTGTAGTAATAATGTCACTACATATGCAGTGTGTTAACATTCTTCATTTGTCGACAAAGTAATTTATTTATTTATTTATTTGTTTGTTTGTTTATTTATTATTTAACCTTTTTAGTCCTTCCAGTTCATTACTGAGTCAGAAACATCACTGTCTAGTGTATTTCCTCACTGTTTTCTATCTCTTCCTCTTGCATGTAAAGAAACAGTTACTGATTCACTATAATCGCTGACATTTCCTCTGCTTTCATTTGTTTCTGTACCGCTAGCTGTTTCCTCAATTTCATTATTATCAAACAGCTCTTCAGTGATAGACTGCTGTTCCTCATCTTCATATTGATAATTTTATTTTCACATGCATCATCCTGATTTTCAACATCTTCAGTGCAGTCCTCAGAAGATGAGTCATTTGCAACAGACAGATTTTCATTACTGGAGTCATCTTTAGAGTCAGAATGTGTTGGTCTATTCTCAGGGATATTGTTTGCTCCTCTGTTCCTTTCATTATCTCTTAGAAGAGATGTGCCTGATGTACTTGCTTGGTCATTATCTAGATAATTAAAATCAAATGTACTTATTTTGTAGATTAAACAAGAACATTTTTTATTATGATTGTTTGTGTTTGAAGCTTTAAAAACATCTTAGTATAAATGTTGAACTCAATTTCACTGGCTATTTAAACATTTAATGTGAGAAGTATTTTCATTCAATAGTTAAAACAATGTTAATTTTTAATAGGTTTGCTTCATGTAAATATATATGTTGACATAGCATAATTTGGTAAAAAGTAGAGGAGGAAGACACATAAAAGTAGAGGTTCTGGTAGCTTCTGTGTAAAGGTTGTCATTTGCATGTGTTACAGCAGTCACTGGTCAAGGCCAGAAATGGTAGAAGGTAAGAAAGGTCAGTGTGGCTGCAAGCTGTATGTGGGTAACATTTCTAGCCAGTAGAAGGCACAGAGGAAAAGGTATCTATGTTATAAACCAGAGTTTTCAGAGCCTGAGACTGTCCCAGTCAGCTTGCCCAGCCTAAGCAAGTAATGTTGACTCCCTCCACAGTCTATGGAGAAAAGTTCCTGGGGCAATGTCTCTCCACATGTTGGAGGTATCTGAGCCAAAGATGAAATCTTGTCTGGAGCTATTTCTCTCCATACACTGACAATTGATTATGTTATGAAAAGGGGGTATTTGCCACCACTGCCTGGGTGCAGCCTGTCAGCCAGTTCCCACCCACCACACAGACCACTTGCCTAGACTGTCACACACCAGTTTCTCCAGGAGGAGGCTGTGGGAAACCATATTGAAAACCTTGGATAAATCCAGGTAGACAGTGTTCACTGTTCACTCCAAATCAACCCAGCAGGTTACTCTGTCACAGAAGGCAATCTGATTTGTTGAGCACGATTTGCCCTTGGTGAATCCATTCCGGCTTTTCTCAGTTGTGTGCTTCATTTGGCTGGTTATAGCCCCCACAAGGATTTGTTCCATAGCATGCCTAAGGACTGAAACAAGACTATACTATAAGTTCCTTGATCCTCCTTTAATCCCTTCTTGTAAATGGAGGTGACCTTAGCCTTCTTCCAATCCTCCAACCTCCACAACTTTTCAAATATTACGGAAAGTGTCCTCTCAATGACATCAGCCAGCTCTCTTAACGCTTTTGGGTGGACAACATCAGTTTGCAGGAGTAAAGCTCCCGGGACAGTTCACAAACCAACTCTTCCTTCACTGACAGTGGGTTTGCGGTTGCATTAACTCAAGCTTCTGTCCTGAAAGCCAGGGGCTCAGCAGTGCCATTAAAGACAGAGGTGAAGAAATTGTTGAGAAACCTCTGTCTTTTCGGCATTATTGGTGACTAATTCTCCTTTCCCTTTTTTTTTTTTTTTTTCTTTTTTTTGTGTGTGTGTTGTTTTTGTAGGCTTTTTGAAATCTGGGGAAGTAGACTTGACCTATGGAATTTTATTATGCATATCTGTAACACTGTTCTGAAATTTGAATCAGTATGTGTTGTAGTACTTAATTCCCATCAATGTCAGCTTCCCTAAAATCACTGTGCTTGTATTTCCTTGTACACATTGTGTCTTCCTGACTTAATATTTCTAATACTGTTTGTACAAGGTGTTCTGTAGATGCAGCCTTATGGTGCTAATCACGCTTGGCTCATTTCCTTGAACTGGATCCAGAATAACCTCATTTTGCATTAGGGTTGTCCCCTTTGAAGAGTCCTTATATCTGATGGGGGGATTCAGAGTCTCAAAGAGTGTGATCTGGTTAAGGCCAACCTTCTTCATATTTGTACATAAAGTAGGGTGGGAACTAAAACACTGTAAAGTTTCAGTTCAGGGAAGGGACTTAGGAGACGGCAATAAGTTTTGCCACCATTGTCCTGTTATTTTGCTTTTGGACGTCTCAGCAGTTTCTCGTCTTCTTTTTGTTCACCAAATTTCTTTTGTGCACATTTTTAGGCTTTCATTAAGAAAAACCATCCAAAATCCAACCAAACAAAAACCAACAAAAAAGCAGCAGCTTTAGACCTCTACACTTGGAATTAAAACAGGGGAAAAGATTATCCTGTAACCTTTAATGTACATTACCATCCTGATTTGGTTTCTAAGAAATGCATTTACTGTGGATTGTGAAAATAAATTCTCCGGCCTCAATGTTCCAATATGTATTTTGAAGAAGAATGTTCATTTCTGTGTACAGATACCAAGTTTTGAGGTGGATTTCTGAACCTCCCTTGAGTTTTGTACATAGGCTGAAAAACATACTTAATTTTTCCTTCTCTATTTTTCTCTCTAAAAAATCTGTAGTATCTGATTCTTTGTAGGTTGTATATATAAATGTAAAGATGGTGTCACTGAGAGTAATAATATAAAGAAATCATGCTCATGGAATTGACAGTGCTTGAGAATTACCAGCAGACATTTTGTTTTTCCTATATCATCTTTAACAATACAACAAATGTCCTTTTCTGAAAATAATGTAGAATTCAGGAAGAGAAGGGGACATATCTTTCAAAATATGCATAATTTGAACAAAATAATTTTTATGTTTCAAATTTTTGGAATAAGAATTTGTTACTATTTAAAAAAAATAAAAAGAAATTTTAAAAAAAGATAGTTAGGAGGACAAAAAATTGGAGCCTGAGCCAACTGAGTGAAAAAAATTTGCACAGCTCTAGTTACAATTCAAAATTCATATGAGTCTAATCTCATAGCAACTGGGAATTGTTTTTATGTTAAAGTTGATCAGAGGCATCTGAAGGTCACTTTTTTCCAATCTGGACAGTAAATATGTTTCCAAAGCACTCTGTTAGCATTGTTATGCCAATCTGACCAACCAATCTGGTCAAGGACTAAGCAAATACAAAGGCTTAGCTTTCAGCTTGGCATGAGAGGTTGTTCTAGAGCAAGCCAGAGACATTTGGGTGGGGCTAACATGACTAAGACACTCAAGATTCAGCTCCCTAGTAGCACTTAAAACATCCCAAAAGGCTAAAATACTTTGGCATATTCTTTATTCTCTGCCTCTAAGAAAGAGTGACTATAGCCAAAATAGTACTGAAAAATGCTTCCTTGCAAATATTCCTATGTGTTATCCTTGAGACGAATCCTTGTTAGAGTCTGGAAGGAGCCAGAGTATATATGGTAACAGACAGTGTGGAAACTCATGGGAAAATTTTTGAGCTTTTGTATTGGCCCCATTTTATTCACTACAAAAGTAAATCCACGTTGTCTGGGGCAAACCTGAATCTTGAAGGTGCATAGCATTGGTGTCTTCAGCTATTTCACTGGTTGGATACCCAAAGGAAATTTTTGCAAAATACTGGGACATGTTCTCAGGAAAGATTTTGGGCTCCAAACAGTCAATGCTTGCAGGTTTCACGGAAAAATCACAGAATATTCTGAGTTGGAAGGGACCCACAAGGATCCTCAAGTCCAACCCTTAGCCCTGCACAGGACCATCCCCAAGAGTCATGCCATGTGCCTGAGAGTATCATCCAAATACTTGAACTCTGTCAGGCTTGATACCGTGACCACTTCTCTGGGGAGCCTGTTTTCCAGCCACCCTCTGGGTGAAGTATCTTTTCCTAATATCCAACCTAAACCTCCCCTGACACAACTTCAGGCCATTCCTTCGGGTTCGGTTACCGATCACCACAGAGAAGAGATCGGTGCCTGCCCCTCCTCTTCCCCTCATGAGGTAGCTGTAGACTGCAATGAGGTCTGCCCTCAGTCTCCTCTTCTCCAGGCTGAACAGACCAAGTGACCTCAGATGCTCTTCATATGGCTTCCCCTCAAGGCCCTTCACCATCTTTGTTGCCCTCCTTTGGATGCTCTCTGAGAGCTTAATATCTTCCTTATATTGAATTGTCCAAAACTGCGCACAAGATTCAGATGAGGCCACCCCAGTGCAGAGCAGAGCAGGACAATCCTCTCCCTTGACCAGCTGGCGATGCTTTGCCTGATGCCCCCCAGGACACAGTTGGCCCTCCTGGCTGCCAGGGAACTGCTGACTCAGATTCAACTTGCCATCAGCCAGCATCCCCAGGTCCCTTTCCACAGTGCTGCTTTCCAATATCTCATTCCCCAGTCTGTAGGCTTTGGAAAAAAGCAGAACTTGAGTCTCACCCTCATATAAGTATTTATTACTGTTTTGGGGACCAGAGACATAGTTCTAGATAGGATTCTGGATGTCTGAAAGGTGAAGGTGCAAAGCAGGAGGAATTTTGTCCTATGTGGTACTGGAGAAACTTTATCAGGTAGCTATTGCTTATTTTAGTGCAGGAGCCCACAGTTACCAGATCAAGAAGGAAATTCTCTATTCAGAAAGTGACATCAGACTGGGATTATAGGGCGTGGGCTTGGAGAGGGAGAAGTAAGGCATGAAAGGGGTTGCTTGTTTTAATGAATATTCCTTCCTCATTGTTCTGCTGCTGGCTTGGCTAAAGTAACACGTCTTCGTGACTGATCCGGCACTTTGGAGTGCCTGGCTAAAGGCACTGCAAGTGCAAGATATTCTGAGCAGATGACTTTGTGCATCCGCTTCATTATCCTGTGAATCCATACCTCACTTGGGAAGGGAGCTGCTTTTGGTATGACTGGTGAGATGATTGATTTTCACCTGTGTTTGAAAATTTCATACATTTTTGGGAAATGAAAAATAAAGTACTTTCACGATGGTCTGCTGTAAAACATTGTAGCTATTTGCCATGATGTTGACTTTCAATAACGGAAAATTAAAGGTCTACTGAAATAATTTTGCTCCCCAGTGATTTAGAGAGACCCAGTCTTGCCATAATTTAGACTCAACTTTTTGTCCCTGCATAGTTCCGTGATTTGCAAGCTGTTTCTGGCAGCCATCGCTGTCAAACCAATTATATTTCTTCTTCTCCTAACTTTCTGGCCCTTTTCCCTCATAATTAACTTCTTCATCTGATTTACATCTATTTAGGTCTACATTTCTAAGGCATAAAAACTCCTGAATGAAAACATCGTGCTAGGAGTACTTTATTAACCCATTCACTTGCCTGACATGATTGTATTTTTTATATACAAACTTCAAATGGAAAATTCCTGTCCTCACAGATGTTGCATTTTGTTTCATATCCTTCGAATATGGAAAGAGCTAAGCATTTGCATCCTCAAATTTCAGACTAAACTCCATGTTAATAGAACTTAGAAACACAATTAACTTTGTTCATAAGTTAATTGCAAAATGCTCTTAGTTTTTAGGCAAAAATGAGGAAAACATTAAGTTAATGCTGCAGCTTTGATCAAAGTGTTTGGGAAACTGCAGTTAACCTTAATCTTGTTGAATCTCTTCGTAACAAGGAAGTAGCCTGATGCACTTGTTAGAAATAACTGATGTACTCTATTTACTGCTCTCTCTTCTGTCTCTTGTGTAATACCTAGAGCTGCCCATTTCTTCCTGGGATTTTGTGTTTCAAAATAGTAACAAGAGAAGAGGTTAAAATCAGTTTTAAATCTGGTAGGGAAGGGACAACTAAGTCCTTTGGGGTTGTTTTACTTCCTGGATCTATAGAATGGCCCTATGTTTACATACAGTTGTATGTTTTTTCCCTTCAAAACCTTCAGTAAATTTCTGGATCCAAACCCATTGCTCTTCACTGAACCAAGTCTTTTTTTATTGTGATAACTGGGTTCATGTTCCAGCATTTATATTGCCTGAGGCCAGTTGATTCCTGAGGTTCTCAAGGGCCTACCTGTGCTCTGTTACAAATCCTGGTTGAGAAGCAATGTTTCTATGATTGTCTTTGATATGTCAGAATTTTTACTTTCATTACAACCCACAGATGCTCACATCCATTGAAAGAATGTGACCTAATCAACTGTGAAATAAATCTGATAATTCCACGTCAGGTGGTGCTCTTGAACAAAACTTATCTCAGAGAAATCCTCTTTCTGTAGAGTCTGTTTTGCCACCAAACTCAGTGGAAACTGCTGCTCAACAGTATGTATCATAGAGCACAATGCTACTCTGCTGAGATAGAGACCTTTGAGCCCATTACTCAGTGGCTGATACGCTCATTCATCTCAATCAGCACCATTTGGTATCTTACAACTTTCATTAACAGACCTACAAATTTAACAAGTAGGATGGTTTACCAAGATACAAAGCTGTATTAAGAGACAGAAGCTTTAATCTGTTTTCCATCCCTGGAGATGTTAGCATGTGTGTTCTGTAATCTGAAAATTAGATGCTTATAATCTCATCAACAATGCATGAAATAAAACTTCAACTTGTTCTCATAGAGGTGAAAAAGCTGTGTTCTGTCCCCATTACCTGAATTGCTATAAACCATTGCCATGAGCCATGTCCCGGTTGGGCTAGGTGCTGGACAAAATCAGAACAAAAACTTGGTGATGAATATATCAGGTTCTGAAACAAAACTAAAAAAACACAGCAGACTGATACAGGCAGATGGGGGAGTAGAAGGAAACTATAAGTCAGTGTGATGAGAAGATGCCAGCACTACCAACCTCACTGCTGCCAGGTCTTTCGAAGGCCTTGCATCAAATGGATTTGAAGCTGGATGTTTATGGAGAGCTCCCAAGCATGAGGGGTAGAACAAAAGAAAGTGTTTGAGGATGCAACAAATGAATGATGAACAACAGCCTAGAAAAATGGGAGGCTTGCATTTGTCATGAAATGTTACCATAATCAAAGAACAAGAGGATGAAACTCTGGGCAAAATTTCCTAATTGTTTGAATATGTAAGAAAGGCCATGTCTTTAAGAAGATATACATGGAAAATCTACAAAATTTAAGTATAACTTCGACCAGAGTGATAAGCATGATATTTGGGATCTAGACTAAGCCCATGGATGCTGAAAATAAATAGCAAAGGAAGAATAAGAATGTATTGGCCCTGCTGAGCAGGACTTAGATACTTAGAAAGTGGTGTTGAAAAGAGGAAAACCAGTTTTACTGGCCAGATATGCTGGCTGTGACTTAACTGCACAAACATCATTACTGAATTCGCATTAGTGTCTGAGATTTTCTTAAAGTTAGTGTAGCAGGGACCCTAATCATTCTTCACCCTCAAAGCTGGAGGTTGAATGAGAGACTCAAGAAAAAAAATCAAAACCAAAACAAACAGAAAGACTACCAAAGAAATAAAAGGACTAGGACAGCACACTGTTTGATGATCAAAGGAAGGCTTGATCTGAAGATGTTTGACGAGTAAACAAAGGTTGAATGTGAACTTCACCAGTGAGGAAACCAAGGCCACAGGGAAAGAAGTTTCAGCAGAGGGTAATTCTAGAGATCTAATATGGATTTGAAAAAAAATTCTCCATACTGCCTGTAAACACTCTTTGGTGAGGTTACAGATGAAGAGGAAGAGCGATGCCAAGCAGAGATGAGTGGGAGGCAGAGGATGTGAGAAGTTTCAGCACTGATGACTGCACATTACAGAAGTTCAATGGAAGCATTAGATGTGGTCATGTTTGGATAGCAGCACAAAGTAATTCTTGTCACAGCAGGTTACAACTAGTTTTGCTTTGTTCAAACCCTGATCCCACAGCAATCCCAAGTGAAATTCATTTGTCTAAGATGTATATGGTGTTAAGTAAAATGGGTTTTTCAAACCAAATACTGAAATACTGGAATGTACTAGCGATTCAGTAATAGTACATTATCCTTTCTCTTTATAGTTTCACTATAATTTTTTTCAGAACTTTATTGAGAAAATGAGGCTTAGTGGGATCATTTGTTCTAGTCTTATTTATATTTCATAATAGCTACACTTAAAATTCCTGCTTTTCTTACAACAACTTAAAAATAAAATCTGAAAACTGCTAAAACCCAAGAAACTCTTTTTCTCTTGCATAAAAATTGAAGAAGCCAACTTAAAAAACCCCCACTATACTGAAGTTACACAATTAGCAGCTTTCAACTTGACATATTTCATACATGGAAATGTTTCCTTGAATTTTTTTTTTTTTTACATTTTATATAACAAGTTAAAAACAAACCTTCATGGTGATTTAGTAGCATGAACTGAG
The DNA here is from genome assembly GCA_013399855.1 of Oxyruncus cristatus. Classification (NCBI taxonomy): domain Eukaryota; kingdom Metazoa; phylum Chordata; class Aves; order Passeriformes; family Cotingidae; genus Oxyruncus; species Oxyruncus cristatus. The sequence goes on from VXAY01003992.1 coordinate 188,846, forward strand.
ATTAAAACTTCAAAGGCAATTGTAAATGTACTGCAGTTACTGAGCATGTGACTCTTTGAAAACATCAGTCTGGAATATCAGAGTTAAATGTCAGAGCTCTGTATTTACCCTGAATGGTATAGCTGGCCCATGTTCAATGACACAAAGGGAACAATGCTTCATTGTATCATTTTAAGTATATTTTCCTTGTGTTTTTTTCCCCCCCTCCATTAAACAGACCTATTACTGTATGGTTAACATGAAATGTACAACAAACTAAAACTCCCACCTTCTTTCTGGGAACAAAATAATGAACTAAGAAGTTGAGGCAGTGTTCAAGATAAGGGACTTGCTTGTTGAATAACCGGCTTGATAAACTACTGCTGAATACACATTACCAGAGAAAACCTAAGAATGCTGAGTATGCTAAATATAAAATAAACCAAAATCTATATATTTGTTTTCCAATTTGCTTTTGAATATTCAAGAATAGAATACGTGAGTGCATACTTTATTATCTACAGAATTTTTTTTTTTTTCCTTTATTATGATCCTGGATTGCTACTTTTTATCTGGGAACCCTGAATGAAGTTTCTACAGTGATCATAGATGAGAAATAGATGTGGCAATGTTTCCCCAAAGTCAGCTCTTGGGAGATAAAATTTATGTAAGTTACTGCCTGACATGCTAAGGATTTCTGTCTCCTTTGTAACATCCAAGTTTATCATGCAAATATTAGGAGTCACAGGGTAAGGATAAAAGCTGAGGAGCCTTTTTTCCGTTCCTCCTTTTGAAGGAATTCCCTAATCTTTTCTTGGCACCAAACATTGTTTGTTTTCTTTCCATTTGCCATTCCATCCGACAAATTCCTCCACAGAATTCCATATTAGTAGAGGGTGTTTTGAGATCACGACATTATTCAGCCAAAGGAACCCAGCTGCAGATGTTCCTAGGCGGGACACTTCACTGCTCTAAAATTGTTACTCAACCCTCTTCTGCATCATGCCAACGGGAAGATCCGGACTCTAGGGCTGGGCAGAGCCACAAGCCATGCAACTGTATCATATCACCTAGCACAGGGCACACTCCAGGTGTTGCACACTGGGCACAAGGCAATAGTCATGGATACCTGTACACGTGACACATGAATACCACGGAGACCTATTTTCTCAGCATCCATGACTCTTTTGAAAGCTCACTTTTTATTGTAATGTAGAACATAGGCTCTTTTGCTTATATTTTGTCCTGCTCTTTTATAAGTGCTTTAAAAGGTCGATCTACAGTGATAAAAATAATGAATAATGAGAATGAGATGTAATACTTTCTGTTAAATGTATAATTTCCATCCATTCCATCTTCACCTCACCTCCCTCCTCATCACTGACCTAACTACTTATCATACTAGCCAGCACAGGAGAGGAAGGGATGACACTGGCTCCTTCCTTTCATGTGTAAATATGCAGCAAGAGTCAAGTGATCATCTGTAATCTGCTCTTTTTTATTTATTATTATTATTATTATTATTATTATTATTATTATTATTATTATTATTATTATTATTATTATTATTATTATTATTATTATTATTATTATTACTACTACTTCTTTTCTACTTAATGAAGCTGATAATAAAGCTTGCTTGCTGGAAATACAAATGTTGCTTTTTTATTTGCAGGTTTTCCTCAGAAGGGGAAATTCTGGAACTGAAATTCTCTAAAGAGTAATAAGTGCATTGGCCACAGACAGTAAAGCATTTTTTCCTGTTGGTGTGACCTATGTTTTTGGTCAGTTGCTCCTTCATTTCCCAAAATAATGATTACATTGCTCCATTGCCAAATCTGCGCAGGCTGAATTCTGTGTAAGACTTCTGAACTCACATTTGACTGAAGAATGTGAAATCTGTGGTGGTTCTTCTTTCTGTGGATGCTGTTTTATGACTGTGGAATTGCCAGAAGACTTCTGAAGAGTGAAGTTCTACTTATGTTGAAGGAAGTTCAAAAGTTCTATTATGCCAAAAAAGAAAACTATCTTCATCCTTTTACTTTGCATGATATTCTAGTATGCCGGAGTCTGAACAATACGGTAGGGAGCTAGAGAAAAATAAAATGTGTTTTCAGTGATCTGTATAATGTCAGCAATGTGTGACATGTGTTGTTACATTCCTTTTGGATGTAGGTGTTGAAGTCTTTATGTCCAAATATCACGTTGCTGTAATGTAGGGAAAATATAACAAATATGAATAATTGAGGCCAAGCTGCACCTTTCTAGGATGAAATGGAGTCACTGAGCCATCTGGAGAGGGAAGAAAGCATTTTCCATGAGCTTTGCCAGATATGCTCTAAGGAAGCTTTCCTGAGGCTGCACCAGGAGCCATCAATGTCTTTGCTGGAATATAAGGTTTTGAGTATCTCGTATCAACCCTTTTCAATAACCATCCACACTGTCAATCATGGTCATCTAAAAAATCATGAATAAGATCCCCAAACAACTTGGAACTGACTTAAAAAGTATAATATATGGGGGAAAAAATGGGGTTTATGGATCTTACTGGTCTCCTAGCTTGTTTCATGATTTCCCTTCCTTTAGCTTTCTTTAAGGGGATTAAATTTCATTTAAAGAAAATGAAGAATAAGATGATTTTATGATAATATGGAATCATGAGAAAACCCCAGAGTTCTGGAGGCTGCAATGAAAAATGTGGGGTTCACTGACACTATAAAGGGTCCTGGACATGTCTGAGTTCTCTGTCATCAAATTAACTAGTCCTTGGGTGGACAGCCCACGGAAAGAGAAAGAGTAAAATTGTGAAAATAACAAGAGGGGAATGGCTGCTCATTTAGAGGGCATAAAATTTTCTATCAGTCTTCTTTCACAAATTTTATAACTAGGTGAACAAGGGTTGAAAAGCTGGATGATCATGCTAAAGCATCTCCAACGCATTCAGACTTCTGCTGCGTAGTTTGAAGCAATCTAGCTGACAGTGAATTATGTGAAAACGTATTGTCATGACAAAGACCATAAAAAATGGAAAATGAGACAATTAAAGACCCCGTGACAAATTTTATAACAAGTATAGAAAATAACACAAAGTTAATCCATAGTATTATCTTTTCAAGATTCTTCTTACATGTTGTAAATAGGGTTTATAGTACTAGCTATTTCTTTGTTACTTGGCCATCAATCACCCTGAGGCATTACTAAACTGTTACTTATCTGCTGACAGGTAAAACGAAACTTTAGTGCTGATATTACTGACATTTTATTAGTAAGCATCAAGAGCTCAATAGTCACCAAAAGCAAAAAAAAGTAAACTTTGTTAAAATAGCATACTGAGATTTTTAGGTTGCTTGCTTTTCCTTTGCACTCATGGAAATTATTTTGCTTGACACCTAGAGAAACTTCATGTTTTGGACACCTATGTGTTTATAAGGGGTGTGAAATGTTTGTGCTTCTCTTTTAGGTTCCCAGGGTGTCCAAATTCTGGGACCAGGAAAATGTTATGGTACTGGAAAATTAATGATTTGAAATTAAAGTATCTTTATGACATTAATTCTCATTACTAAATTAACAGATTTCCGTATGAATCCTAAGTTTCTCTTTTCATGTTAACTTTGACAACAATACCTACTCAAAAGTAGGTATTGCAGAGAATATCAGCAGTTTAAATAGTGCCATCATATGAAAAAGAACCCTGAGACTGTGAATTGTATGAAACATAGTTGAATTGGGAGTGAATTGCTAGTTTTAACCATCTAAGTTGGTGAAGGTCCCCTTAAAATATATCTTGCCCAATCTTCTCCTCTTGTTCAGCACAAAAGGAAGTTGGATGAATTTCACCAGAGTCTGTCTCTGCAAGCATAAATTTTAAATATATTGAAGCTTTATTTTTGCTTCATATTTTTCTTTGAATAGAGAAGACCAAAAATCAATCATATATCTGGGATTTAGCTGCTTCAAATAGAGGTCAACTGAATAAGAGCTGCCTTGGTATTAAAGATAATCTACAATGTCAAGGCAAATGTTTAAAGCAAGCAGTTTTTAAAATACTGATTTTAATAAGATGCGTGACCCTGATGCCTGTTATTTAGTCTTGCACATCTTGCTAACATTAGCTTTTCTAGACTTGGCCTACAGAGAAGCTACTGTCATTTGCTTCAGCAGCAGATGTTTGTATTAAGCTTCTTCACATAGCAATTTCTCAGCATGCCAAAATTCTATTCTCCTGTTTAGTCCAGTGATGGGCTTAGCCTGCCAATATGTCTAACTGAAAATTAAAATTATTTTAATGTGGACTAGAATGGACTTCATTCTAGAAGTCCAACTTTTAACAAGTTTAGTTGTTTCTTTGTAATTTACTATTGATGTGCACATATGATATGTTGCAACCCTTACAATATTTTTTTTTTTTTACCTTTGACTTCTGATGCTTCTAAAGGCATGAAAATACAAAGATTTCATAGGTAATACTAAATTGAGATGGCATATGAAAATTAGAAGGTACAGAAGATAAAGCCAAAGGCCATTATAGTGGTTCGAGTATCAGCAGGAAATAAAATTCAACTAATCTTGTAAAAAGCAGTTTGAAATATAAAAAGAAATAATCTAAAATGCATGGATAAGAAGGCAGTTTGGATGAAATCCTGAGAATGCTGAATTCTTTGGGAGCTTTGTCATTTAATCAACTCAGCCAATACTTAGCCCCTGGCAAATAATATTCAAAGAGATCAAGGGGTGGTAGATGGTTATAAAGTGAGTATGAAGTTGTTTGAAAAAGTTTGCTCATGTAGGCAAGTTGGCATGTTGGATGTGTAAACACCCATGTTAAAGAATCCAATCCAAAAAAACATATTCTGTAGTTAGTGTCTCATTACACTTTAACTCCAATTTCCACTATGTCATTCATTAATTTTGAACAATGCACTTGTCTGTGACTCATACAGTCAAGGGTGACACTGGAGTTAGTCTGGAGATGCCTGGCATAGCATGTGAAGAATGTATGCCTTTGTGATCGGTGCTTTCTATCACATTTGCTGTGCATTTTGGAGTAGATACCAGTCTGCTATGTAGATAGTTCACCTTGCGTGCTTTTCCTGAGGGAGGACTTGTGGTTTCTTTTCACAGAAGCCCATGGTTTCCTTCCCTCGTAGGGATAGATACAGTTCCAGAAGAATTTGTATCACAAAGTTAGGAACTCAGTTTTCACTAGGAAGGCTTTCTGCCTAAATGGTAACTCTTTCTCAAAGGCAGTTTCCCCCCTACCCATATAGCAGGAGAAGTTCTCAGCCTCTCTGATATTTGAGGGGAAAGATATGGCCCCAAGAGACACGTACAGAGGTCTTGGGAAGGTGGGAGAGAAACAGAGAGGACAAAAGGGGTCCTGAGGAACTTGCCTTTTGCCCCTGAAGGCCCGATGCACTGTATTGTAAAAAAGTAGTCCTGAAATAAACCTTTTTTTTAATCCTTCTACTGCCTTGGCATTCTTTGGAAGAATACCTGCCTATGTTTACCTTACAACATGCTGTTCTGCCACTCCCTGTTTGAACCTATACGTTGAAAAAGCTAGCAAGTCATGCTTAGTGCACCATGCCTTCAAGATGATCTTCAAACCTTTTCATCAAAACCCAGAATCGTTTAGATTGGAAAAGACCTTCAAGATGGTTGAGTCCAGCCAGTAGCCCTGCACTGCCAAGTCCACCACTAAACCATGTCCCCAAGTGCCACATCTACATGTCTTTGAAGTATCTCCAGAAATGGTGATTCAATCACTGCCCTGAATTTCAATGCCTGACAACCCTTTCATGAAGAAATTTTTCCTGATATCTAATCTAAACCTCCTCTGGTGCAACTTGAGGCCATTTCCTCTCATCCTTTCACTTGAGACAAAGCAGAAGAGGATGATCCCCGCCTCACTGCAGCCTCAATTCAGGTAGTTGAAGAGAGCAATAAAGTCACCTCTGAGTCTCCTTTTCTCCAGGCTGAACAACCCCAGCTCCTTCAGCAACTCCTAAGACTTCAGCAACTCATAAGACTTGTGCTCCAGACCCTTCACCAGCTCCTTTGCCCTTCTCTGGACACACTCGAGCACCTCAATGTCCTTCTTATAGTGAGGGGCCCAGAACTGGACACAGATTTCAAGGTGCAGCCTCATCAGTTCAATGGGGGAGACAATCACTGGCCACACTATTTCTGGCCTTGTTGGTCACCTGGGCACACTGATGGCTCATGTTCAGTTGCTGTCAACCAGCATCCCCAGGTTCTTTTCCAATGGACAGCTTTCCAGCCACTCCGCCCCAAGACTGTATGCTGCAGGACGTTGTTGTGACCAAGAGCAGCCTCAGCCCATCAATCCAGCCTGTCCAGATCCCTCTACAGAGCCTTCCCACCCTCCAGCAGATCTAAACTCCTGCCCAGCTTGGTGTTGCCTGCAAACGGACTGAAGTGCACTCGATCCCTTATCTGGATTGTTGATAAAGATATTAACCAGAACCGTCCCCAATACTGAGCCCTGGGGAACACCCACTGATGACTGTTTCCCAGCTGTATGTGACTGTATTCACCACAACGCTCTGGGCCCAGCCATCCAGACAGTTTTTACCCAGAAAAGTTTTTATCTTATTTTGCTGGGCAGAGATACAAGTAGAAAGGTGAAATGGGGAGATTTAAATAACATTTATTTTCACATATGTCTCAAAATATTTGGGATATATTCTATTTAAAAGCAACTAGACTATAAATGTAGAAACCCAGTGAGATTTACAGTCATGTTGGAGAAAACAGGGGTAGAAGAGGTTTGCCTGTCATAACTAGAAAATGTATTAATATATTGCTTACATCCTTGGGCTGAGGAAGAATTGAGTAAACTTTTTTTTTTTCAATTTTTTTCTGTAAAAAGGAAAGGAAATAATAATAGTTGTTTGTAGCAAAGATGTGTTTACATCATAATCCTCATACCAACAATACTGACTGTAGAAGATTCACAAAACTTTTGTGAAAGAAACTTCTAGCTCTTGACAGTGGGTAGAGTAGGTAGGATGCTCTTCTGAAAAAAGGTCACTGGGTTAAGGTGCAGATTAGAATTTCAGAAACTGCTACAATTCCTTTGAAAATTCCTTAGTCACCAAGCTGTTGGGTTATTTTATGTGGTTAGTAGTTTTCTTTGAGAAAAAGGAGAGATTTTAAAATGGTAAATGTTGAATTTTTAACAGATAAAAAGGTCATTTTATTCCTTCTTTTACCTGATCAGAGACAGGATTTAATCCCTTAGATCTAAAAAAATGAATATTTGGTCAATTTTTATCATAAATCATTTGATTCAGCATAGTAATTGACGAGAAATGCCCTTGCACAGTAGTTCAAATAATCTACTTTCTATTGGGGGTCTAAATCAGAAATATACATAAGAATTCAAGATCATAACTTACAAAGAGAAATTAATTTTTGAAACTGAAAATGCAATGCGATACTTGGGACATAACATCCTGAAATAACTGTTAGATTCACAAGCAGCTCAAACTTAATGTCTCATGCTAGGGCCATGAAGAGATTTAAGTGCGTCTTGTGCCTTTTTTTGACAAGTCAGAAGTATATCAACTGTGCGCCACAGCAGGACCATATTAGAGATACTAGGAGCCTAACCCGCAGAATGATTTGAGGTCCCCACCTGTAGAAATGAAAATGCATAAATGTCGTAACTCTTCTTGTGCTCTGCAGCGAAGGCAGCTCCACTGCGGTACCTCAGTCTGCCATTTGCCATCTGATATATCTAATCTGCCTCAAATGTCCAGTCTCTTGCTATGATTCATTTCCTCAATGTATGTTTGTCCTCACACACAATTTTGCTACTTTACATAGAGAATCATCTCTTTCCCATACTCAGATACAAATACTGGAAAATCTGAAGTTTAAAAATTATATTCCAAAATACTGAAATTAATAAGTATATTCCATACTTGTGAGAACTGCTAGGCTTTTACACATCATAAATTTGTAGAGGACCTCTGTTTCTTTCATTGTCTTTGGAGAGCTCTGATTCTCATTTTTCCCTCCAGCTTTATGCCATATCTCAACATTGGCCTTAATCACAGTTTGAGTTTTCTTTGCCTTCAGATTCTACTCATATGTTTGTTTTCCTTCTGTTTCCCACATTATCTACCTTTGCTGTTCCAAATATTCCTTTATAAGTCTGAAAAATATTAATTTTCTTTTTTGCACAACTTTTGTGGTAATCAGGACTTCTTAGGTGTCAGATTCTTGTATTCAAGCTCTTCTGAGCAAATCTGAATTTTCATTCCTGTTACTTAACAGGAAAAATGAAGAAAAGAATAAGTCTTCACCATTTAGGAATCCAGAGTAAAACTGAAAATTCCAACTTAAAAAAGGTATAAGCCTGAAGTTTGTAAAGAAACCTGAGAGATATATTTAGACTAAAGTGTCCTTGCTCCTGATCATCTAGAACTGGGACCTACTCAGGGTATACTGAAATTCCTTTCCAAAGAAAGTGCCTAAGGAGTTCTTCCAGTGGGAAAGAAAGGAAGAAAACATATCCACTTATGTCTTACCTTCATACAGGTTTGGAATATGGGTACAACATGGAGCTCTCACAGATTTCACTTTATATTTAGCCAAAAATTACCACCTATGCCCTCACACAGAATTCTTGCTTTAATCTTCGCCACCACCATCACCAGTTCCTGTCACCCCTGCCTTCCAACCTTTCAATTACCCCCACACCTAACACTTGTCCTAAACATCTTTATCCACATCTCCTGACATTGAAATCTCCTTTACTTTAAATGAGTTTAAAATTCAAATGGCTCCTTAATAGATGCTGGTGAAATGCAATATTGCCACCATTTGTCTTTGATAAAACACCATTTGTCATTATTGCTGAGGCCTCTGTCCCTCCTTCCCAAAGTCTGCTGACAGGAAGATGTTACTGCTACCTTTCTGCCTTTGCTTCTGTCATGTGTTTTGTTTTGATTTTTTTTTTAGTGGTTTTTTTTTTAGTTTTTCCATCTTTAGGGCTTGCTTAGATGATGTCCGAGGGTGGTACTTCTTCAGCAGTGGAAGTTCTGTCCTTCTACTTCATCCATCCCCAAATTTGTTAAGAGACTGAGAGAAGTAGAACCCATTCCTTCTTTGCTAACATTTTGCCCTTCACAAAACACAGAGCAGGAGCAGCACAATACATTAAATATTCTTCAGCATTTTAACGCTGCCCTCAGATGTGAGAAATTCAGTTGCTCTATCACCTTTTTCCCAGGGACGGATCACTCTGAAGTTAGGACACTGCAACAAAGACAAAGGAACACATTGACTTGCTTTGTCTGCCCAGCTACTAGAACTGTTTGTGCTTTTTGTTAGTCTATTTTTACAGAGAAAAACATATGATCAAAAGTAAATAGTAATGTAGGCTAGACAGGTTGGGCCCCCATTGACTTTAAGATAAAGTCTTCACAATTTGGCATTAGCAAATGGGTTTTCTGAAGCAGTTGCTACAGCAGTGTCTTCTATGGGAAGCAGCCCATAGAACCATTTCGTGAATTTCTCTTGAGATTCCTGGTTAAGGGAATTTTAGTGAGGGTTTAGTGTTTTATATGAAAAGGTTTCAGACTGAAGTACTTTGAGTAGAAAAATTAAGCATTCCTGATCATGTAAAAAGAAAACACATAAGAGAGGTTTTAAAGAGTAATTTTTCAGTTTTTCCAGATACCATTTTCAGTATAAAACCACTTTTGAAAGAAGAGAATCCAGGCAATGTTTGGAAGAGCTCAGAAAAGTCAGATCAGGACCTATATAGGTGTTCCATATTTACTACCGGAACATGTCTGGAGACCTTGGCGTTTCTTCTTTTATTCAAGTATGTCTGTTAAAGTGATCTGCCAACTGATGTTAACAAAATACTCCCACCAGTTTCACTGAGTGATGGATTGAGCCCTGAGGGCTCTGCGTGGTTGTGCAGGCAGGTACTGACTAGTTGTGTGTCTGCTAATTTATTTTTTTTACCCATCTAACCTTGCCACACAAAGAGTGTTGGTAAGCCACATTATGGAAAGCATGTAAAACTAGTTTTCTGTAGAATATAGCCCTTGTGGGTAAATAATCTTACTTTCCTCCTCCAAGTACTGCATTAGAAACAATATTCAGTATAAACTGATTGTATAGATAGCCTGATTGTAAAGCAAGATTAATATGAAAAGGCAAGAAGTCTGCAATAAAACCTACTAACTTAAATCATCCGTATTTGTGTACAAGCATTCATATTTAGCAACAGTCCCAAGGCTGAGATTAAAGCTGTTTGGTAGGTTACTTCAAGGCCTTTTTATTGCTAAATCTTATTATGTCTCTAAAATGTAGAAATTAATCACCTGTCATCAAAGCTACAGTGGATTATTGACTTCTAAATGTCTCTGCGAAGTGATTCATGACAGAATGAAACAGGAGACTGAACTAGCACTGAAATTCTTTTTGCATGTGATAAAAAGGGTCTATTAAAAGTGTTTGAACAAATGCTGGCTATTAGGTAATCATCACAAAGGATTTTGTTATCAAAACGTGGTGCTTCTTGAATAACCTCATTCAGTTACATAGATTTGCAACACCAATCCTCTAATGGGGAAGTTATCTGGAGAATTTAGATTGTTCATCTGAGAAGCCTGACATTAGCTAAATTGCAGCAGGATTTTCTGATCTACCTGCAAGACAGTGATGGTAAAGTATTGTTTGCACTTACTCCCAGGTATTTTACCCAAAATCATGTGGGTATTCCAATTAAGAATCATTGGGTTGTGACAGGAAAATTTCTTACTGCTTGGATATTTTGCTGTATATTCGGTGTCAGTTCTTCTTTGAAACATGTCAAAAAATGCCATGAGGATGTATTGCTGAGAGGAAGAGCAATCTGGCTTTTGATTAAGGCAAAGTCAGTTTCTTAAGGATTTATAATGGCCCCCATTCAGTTATAGGTATCATGCAGCGGGACAGTGGCTGCGGGATGTGATTTGGGGATGCAAGCTGCGTTGGCTAGTGCTTCTGGGGAGAAGTCTGTGTATCCCAGTCTGAGAAACCTCTCTTTGTCCTACTCAGTGGTCTTTCTGGAAATCTGAAGGGAAGTCCTCAGTAAAGATGTGTTGCTAAACACATCTTTTTCAAAAGGAAAATGCTTCATTCTAGAATAAGGCTTTTTCTAAAATTATTTTCTAAGAAAATCAAGATGGAGAACATAGAGATTCTGGACAAATATCCTAGGTGGTTTTGATTATATTAGAAGGCCAGGTTTACAACAAATATCTTTGGAAAGTTAATTTTTTAAATGATTTTTCACTGGTCACATTATAGGTCTGCAGACAGTGCCTCAGTTTTTGCTTTTAATAGGCAGGGGTTTTGGCTGAAAATTTTGCAGCACTAACTCTTTGTAGACTGGCCCCAAGTATACCCTCATTTGTCTGTTGCTTACATGCATTATAATAAAGACTCACTGAATTTTCACTTAGGGTCACTTTTCTCTCTATTACAAGTTAGGGAAAAATGAAGGAAAGGTATGTTTGGAAGTGTGGCAGTTATGCTTTTACGTGTGAGACTGGGGAAAAGAAAGATTATAATTGCAAAAAATAATGTAACAGCAGCTTTCTTAATCCATGTGTAAACCTAGAATTTTTCTTTAGCTGTTTTTGGTACCCCTCATCTGCAAGTTTTTTGGTATGACTTTTAGCTGCTAAAGTCAACCAACTTGAATTCCTACAGCCATCCTTGTGATGACTTCCACAGAGCTCACTAACTGCATCTTCCTCTGCTCTTTCTTCCCTATTCCTCTTGGTTTTTTCCCCCAAAAATGGTGACATTGAATAAAACTGAAAATGGGCTTTTGATAGCCCCATGTGGAGTCAGTTAATTTGGGCGCTTAAAATGATTACCCTCGTTCGATCCAACCTGCTCAGAACGGGATTTGTGTGTGCATGTGTCTGTTTTTTCCTGCTTCCTATGTGCTATGAATGGCTCTTTTTGCAAGCCTTAGGGTGTGCAAAGGGTTTTCTACCTTTGATCCTTGTCAGCTTGCTGCTTCTGTCCTCATTGTCCCAGTCGGTTTGTTCATTTTGAACTCCTATGTCTTCCTTGTAACAAAGAGTATTACGTGAGACCTCCTTAGATGTGCATACATGTCGTGCTTGTAGACTCTGTGCCCATGGTCCCTGCAGAGACCCCAGATTATTGACACAGAGAATAGAAATATCTTGCTCCAACTGGGTATGATAGTGTGAGCAAATGTTTTCTGTTCTTATTCCCATTCCCCTCAATTTTAACAGACATTCCTGTGTTTAATAGTTAAACACAGATTAAAAAATTGCTGACACTGAGTTCTTACAAAGGTGCTTGCAGTCTCCCCAGCTGATGTACACTTTCAGTCACAGAAACAACTGTGAGGGTCACAGACCTGTTGATTGGAAGAGAACTCTGGCAGTCATCCAGTGCAAATCCAAGGGCTTCAGGACTACGCCTCACTGAGTGCTGAAGATCACAACTACTCTGGGCATCATGTTCCCTCTACACAAAGTTTTTTCCTTAATGCCCATCTGGAAACTCACAATCCACAACCTGTGGCCCTTGGCCTTTGTTATTATCTGCCACTGACAGAAGAGCTTGGCTTCCTTTTCTTCCTAAACACCTCTCAAGGCAATTGTGGGTTGCTGTTTGATCATCCTTTAGTCTCCACCAGAATAAACAAGCCTACCCTCTCCTCTCTTCACAAACTGCAAGCTATAAGTCCCTGACCACCTTCACAGCCCTCTGCTTCCACCTTGGAATCTTTCCTCGGTTTCCACGTGTCACTCTGGATCTGTGGGGCACACACACTGAACACTGTGTTCAGAGTGCAGCCTCATCCTCACTGTGCAGAGGGGCCCACTGCAGGGCACGCTCCTCCTCATGCAACTTACGTGTGAACCTGCTGCTGGCTTGTATTAGTGGTGTCTTCTGTAAACTGACTGAGCAGCAGATACCTGTGGATCTGTCCACTGGGCTGCTGCACTTGCAGCTTAGCAGTTTCCTTGATGAGCATCATGAGCTTTTTGTTGGTCCAGTCCTCAGGCTTCTCAGAGTGTCTCTAGACCAAAGTTCAGCCGTTCATCATTTTAGCCACCGTCTTTAAATTGGGCATTGTCTGCAGATTCACTGGGGGTGCAATCTGTGTCATCATCCATGTTGTTAATGAAGATACTGCAAAACATGAGCCCCAGTACTGACCTCTGGGGTACTTTGCTTGTTACTACATACCAGCCATATGTTGAATCATTGATCACTACCCTTTGGGTATGGTAGTACAGACAATTTCAACACACCTGACAGTTCAGCCCACACAATATTGCTATTCATATAGAATAACATATCCTTTGGGGATTTTTTTTTTTTCATTCTAGAATAAAAATGCAGAGATTTTGACTACCTAAAATGTGGCAGGTGTGGCCAGTGATCCAATCAGAGCCCATGTGGACCTCATATTATATTCAGTACAGTTTGGGTAAATTTTTGAGCCAAGTAACACTGTCACATCAAAGTGACTAGAATAACCTTTTTTGTTTTCTTTTTTTTTTTTTTTTAATATGCATTAGTTGTCAAATTTGTACCTTTGTTTGTTTATTTATTTTTCCCTAGAACTTGGGGTGCACTTAAAATGAATAAAAGCTTTTCTGAACTCCTAGGGATATTGCTGGGTCATCCTAAAATATTTATCACTAGTATTTGCAAACATCTTGTGGCATAGCTGTAGGAATGTAGGTGAAAACAAAAGTTATTAAGATTCAGAAGTGATTGATGCAGATTGATTCAGAAGTGATGAAGTAATATCTTGGCAAAAACAAGAAATTAATTTTCTAGAAATACAGCCCTCTACCATTTGAAATAAAACACCGTATTGTTGCCTGAAAAGCCTCACACTGATGTTTCCAAATTCTTGTGCACTTCTAGACAAGAAAACAGAGGATTTTTTCTTTATTTTGAATCATCATCTATTCTTTCTCTTAGAAATATGTTAGAAATATGTTACTACTTATGTTATGAAGCTATGATTTTTATTTTCACTTGAACTTAACTTTTAATCAAATCATTATTGAAGAAATATTTTCAGCATTAAAGCAGAAGTGGTAATTCAATACTGACCTATGAGTACACAGAAGCAATAACATGACCTGCTGGTTGAAGAACACTCTCTTCCAGAGACTAGCTAGAGAGCTTGGCCTCAGATGAGCATGCATCTTAATTCAGAGAATGTAGAAACCTTACCATTATCTCCAGGTCTTTTAGGGTCTTCTGTAGCTTTTTCTTTCTGACAGGTGCTAGCTTTCCTGGTTTTTTATTCCTCTTTCCTGTAGATGCTAAAAAAATTGAAAGAAGATGTAGGATAGAAGAAAGCATAAACTCAGCTCGGCTACAATTGCAGGGACAGGGGAAAAAAACCCAGCTATTGGAGAAAGGACTTGAGAAGAGAGAATGAGGATGACAACAACAGAGTGAATGACTCCTGACTGATGTTTTCATCTTTGGATTAAAGTCTATGTGTGTGTATCTATCAGGAAAATGGGAAATACCTATTCCTCTAAAACCCTTGTATAACAGGTGTATGATTGTACTTAAAACTGCCTGTGCTGAGAATAACGGGAAGTCTCCTTTCAGTGTTCCATATGAAAATGAGGACAGTGAAAGCTCCTTGTGTTGTAGTCTCAAATGCAAATATAATTCTTAATGAATGTATGTAAAAAAATGGGACAGGTTGAAATTGTGTGTTTTGGTTTTAATAAGATTCTTGTTAAATACTTTCTGTGTGGAGTATTTAGTTATAAGTTCAGATTCACAGTCACACTGTGCTGACAGAGGTTGTTCTCCAGAGCAAAACTCACTTGTAAAGCTGCTGAATTTCCGAGACCAGATTCCTTATTATCAATGAAAGAAGGTAGGCACTCCAGAGAGCCTTTCACTATTTTCTTTGGCTAAAGTAGCTAGGCTCCTATGTAACACGAGAAAACCTCTCAGACCTTGTCTATCTGAAAGAAGAGGCAGCTTTGTATCTTGTGGAACACTGAAGACACACCTTTTTCTCTAATCCTAAGATTGCATCCAGTAAAAAAGTTTAGATGAGAGCCTCTAAATCACAGTTATGCCTCTTTAATTATGGTATACCTAGCTCAATCTGGATACATCACCTCTGCAAAGGGAATCTGCTGGCAAATGCAGCATGAAGGTGCAGTTCATGAATGGCTTTCCTGAATGGAGAAATTGTATTATGGTGGTGTAAAATATGTATAAGTGAGATCATAATTAGGTTGATTAAATTAACTAATAGCTAACCTAACATCTCATAGTCTCATGGCATCTGGCACTTAGATACATGTTTTATTAGATAAGTCGAGAGCTGGGATGTGTTTTTGTGTTTACTCACAGTTCAGTAGTTCAAAGGAGAATATCTGTGAATGTATTGTATATATTTGTGCCCCCTGGGGCACATTCTCCTTTGTTTCCACTGGACTAATCCATTGTAAATTCTCTGATGTCAGATGACTTTCTTGTCCAGAGAGTGGTGTTCTCTGCTGGATGCCAGATTTATGGAGAACATAATTTGAGCCCTCATTCTTACATTCTCTGCTTTACTTCTTTCCAAGTGAACTTGTTGCTTCACTTTTGGTGCACAGTTGGCGATTCCCAAATCCTTTTGCAGAACTACATTTTCATTAGTAACATATGGCTATCTAACAGGTGGAGCAGACTCTGTATAAATGAGAATTTGCCTTTGGGTCTTTTCATACTTTAACTTCCGTGAATGTGGCTGTTGCATATTTTACTGATTTGCTATTTTAAACTTGGTTATTTTTTTTTTTTTACTCATCTTAATCCAGCACATTTCTAATGTGTCTGAACAAGTTTAAAAGATTGTTACAAACTGAAACCCCCACTTGCAAAATTTTATGTTTCTTGCTCCTCTTGCTACTCCTTTCCCTCTACTATCCTGTTGTTTTGGTTCATGATACTCTTTTAGGTGTGGCATTCTTGTCTTATGCCAAGCTATCTAGGGTCCTTCCTCAACGCCTTTCATTACCGATTTGTGTTAAGGTGCCTGCCTTGCCTTAAGGTTTGATCACCATTTGGATGGCATATATTTGCCTTGTCTCCGGCTTCTTTAGAGCAGAAAGGGTGGACAAGACTCTTAGCATCTTACAATAGCTTAGGGGAGCCATTGAACTTGCCAGAGGATAAATAGGGTGGGTTAAGGACTATTTTGCATCGCTAGACTAATGCTAAGTAACCAGTGAATCCGATCCACTGTGTTTATGCATGCATACAGCATCAAGCACACTGCTGAGACTTAGCAGACAATAGGATAATGGATGCGTTAAAAATACCTATGACAAATTCAATACAAGAATTGAAATACAGGGTAAGTGGAAAGGTGAAGTGTTGGTTAAAGTCTTAAATCTCAGGCTGACCTTTTTTTTTTTTCACCCACAGGACTTGCTTTTGCAACTTCTGTGCTGTTCCGTGGTTGCTTTAATTTATATGACTAATGACATGAAAGATGTAAAACCTGTAAAAATACAGTGTTTGGCTGCTTAAATTAAGTTTATGAGCTTTTCTTAAGCCTGCCAAACAACTTAAATATTTCATGGCTTTCACAGGCTACAGTTCTAATATTTATAACTCTTGTGTGCAGATTTCAAAAATTATAATTACAACTCCCAGGATCCCAGATATAGCAGATGTTCAATATTTTGTACGATGTTGGCAGAAATGCTTTTCATGCTCTTTTTGATCTCAGTACCCCATGTATTGTATCTGCTACAACAAGCTGTTGATAAGAGAGTTTATTGTTATTTCCCTGTAAAAGACTCTGTAGGGCAGATTCAGGATGGCATATAAAGGAGAATGAATGAGGATTCAGCCCTAACGAATAATGAGGAACCCTGTGCAGTGCATTCTTTCAAATGCCGCCCTAGTAAATGGCGTCTAGGTTGTCTCTCATCACACAGATCCACATAGGACGTTTGGAGTTACTGTGACCCTTTCATTTTAGGCTATACATCCTTTCCCCATTTGCCTGAATTGATGAATCATGTCATTTCTCATTCTCTCTTGAGTATTCACCCCCATGGTGCCTGTGTTCCCTCTATGAGAGTGCAAGAATAGCCTTGAGTCAGGTGCCAAAACCCACATATATGTTTTAATCAGTGAGTTGAAGTGCGAGATAAAATTGTAGCACTGACTCAGACTTTTCTAATGATCTGCCTGGATAAGGAGAAGTGAGCTTTAAGCAGCCGGGCTTGTTTCAGCTCTTTCCATGTTTTAGTGATATTGTATATCTTGTTAGTATAATTTTTTTTTTTCTCACAGCTATGTTGGGTACTCAGTTAAATAGTTAAGATTTGCTGTCACTCAAATCATTGCTCTAAATTTACAACACTATGACTATAATCACACTCTACCCTTTAACAGGGAGATTTTACTTTCAGTCCACAAAGGTTAAAAAAAAAAAGAAAAAAAAGAAAAAAAAGAAAAAAAACACATTAGTAGGTTAATACAATATCCTACAGTATTACTGTATTGCATAACAGTAGCAAATAGTAGAGGTCATTATATACATCAAATTATATAAATTTAATTATAAAATTATTCATTAAGATCACAATTAGAAATGTGCAGAAGACATTACATTTCACAATGTTTTTTAAGTTTAGATTATTAAAAAATTTAAATTAGTACCTGGCATTTGATTTTCATTATTACCTTAAAAACGTCCATACAAATATAAAAATTAGATTGAAAATGCAATAAATTTTGAAAAAAATAGAGTTTACTGATATACAGACCTCTTCTACTATCCATGTCTATAGTACAACTGCAAGAAAGCTCAGGAAATTGTGTAGTTATTTGTGTTGAAATTTGTTTGTTTCTTTCATAGTTGTTCAAACAATGAAAACCTCAAACAACGAGAAATGTTGCCATTTTCTATTTACAAACAATGAATCTACCAAAATCAAAGTATGAGATGCATCCACTATGGCAAACCCTTGAATCTTACTGAGATTTTCTAGAGCAGAAGATGGCAAACAAAATGATGTTTCCAAATTGGTGACTTCAGATCTGATAAAACTACTCTGGATGGCAAACAGCTGTAGGAGATTGTATGCAAGTTAATACACATCACTTTGTGAGTTTGAACACCACTACTCAGGCAATAGCAATAGATTAAAAGTTGTATCACTTAAGGAATACCTTAGGGCAATGTTTTATATACCAAATGTAAGTTGAGTTTAAAAGAGTGGTTCCAGATAATTGGTGAAGTTAATTCAGTTACATATGTTGTACTTGTCTGTTTATGGGGCAATATAAAAATCAACACCGAGTTACGGAGTTGGATGTCTAGAACCACAGCAATGCTTTTTAGCATGCTGGTCAAACCCTTTCACTGGTTTTTCATTCTCATAATCATGTCTTTAATCCTCTTGGAAGTTTTGTGCTTTTACTACCTTTCACATGTTTGAAATTAGTGCTCCTTTTGCTTCTCCGAGGTACAAAAGTACACAGATATAAACATCAGTGTTTGCTTTGGCACACTTTCACTGCTTTTAGTTCTGTTGTTTTAGTATCTAGTATTTGTAAACTGAAAATATCACTTGTCTTCTGAGCTGGGAGCGCTGGATTCTCCTGCAAACTCTAGGTTACAAAAGCATTTTTAACTCTGTGTCTCTCCAGCAGATACATTACCATCCAGAACTGATGCAGAGGAGTTACTCAAAAGCCTGTAAAATTAACAGCATAGCCATGTGCAGTGGACTGAAAATGCTAATTAATATTGCATCGTGGACTGTGGGATGAGGTAAGATTCATTATGTCCTGGCTCTGCCACTTAGTTCATTCTGAAGATTTTGTATTTTAATGTAACTATACCTACATTTCTGAATGAACTTTGTTAAATAGTCTGTTCAGAGAACATTTTCACATACTTCTGTGGAGATTAAATACCTTACAGAAGCCTCTAATTTTCCCTGGACAAAGTTGTTATTTATGGGCATCATTAAACCCATGCTTCACTCTAACAAATCCTATTGTTTCCACATTTTATCTTTGTCCAATTTTAAGTTACAATTTTCAGTTGATCATTATATCAGACTTGAACTTGCTGAACTGCCCTTTGCACAGAAGCAGGTTTTTCTGACATGTCATACCAGAAAAAGTTCAGATATCTTTAAAAATCCAGATAATGGGGGTTTTATTTATAATTGTTTAAAAAAATCACCTAAGATACAGTCTTAAACTTTCTTTAGACTGATGTCTCATGCCAGTAAGTGATTACTGAGAGCTGACATTTGGAAAGGAATAAGTCACGTTTTGTAGCTTCTTAGGATCTTCAAAATGTATTTCTTGCTTATGCACTGAATTTTTAACAGCAAGATCTCTCATTTACTACAAATGCTATGTTAGTAGTAGTAAACACGTATGGTATCCGGGAAAGTCTGTAAGTTCTGCTACATCTTTGACCACTGAAAAATGTGCAGACATGAGGAATGCAGCCACAGAACTGTGAGGGAAGGCTCTTCCATGCATTGCATCAAAAGGACCACCTGAAGTGAAACAGACACTCTGTTTTGGTGGAGGAAACGATTGAAAATGGAGAGTGCATTCCTGTCTCCCAAAGTGTTGTAAGCATGCATGTATCCATTAATGTTTGTGAGGTTTTCTGACACTTTTTAGATGTGTCATAAAAACAAATCCTAGCAAAGAAAAAGATACTTTTCTTAAACTGGGGCTTGGATGTTGCTTGGTAAATAAGGTATGAGACTGTATTCTGAAATATGGCATTAGCAGGAAACAGAGAACAACTGTCTCATTCATGAACCCTTGTCCATTTTGTAGACAAAATGTGGCAATATTTCCTATGGAAATACATTGTGCGATTGTACAACATAAGACTAATTAAAAAAAAAGATGGCAAAAGAAACAATGACTTTTTTATGATTAATTTCTTGACTTTTGAGGATTTCTCTTTGCAACTCTGAGGTAAAATTTGTCAGAAGAAAAATATCCCTCTGAACGTTGCCTCTGAAGTGGGTGAAGCCAGTGTAACCAGTTAAGCTGGTTTCTTGGAGAGGTATTCGGTCCTTCAGAGAACATACTCAATTGTTGTGGAGATTTAACATTCCTTTACTCTGGATAGTAATTAATCATGATTCTTCAGCTCCATTTTAACTATATGATTGATGATTTCTGATATGCCAGAAGAAAATTAAACAAACGGAAATCAATTGGGAAATGGGACTGGAAAAAAAAAACAAACCAACAACAAAACCAACACTGTGAGCACCTGGAATGCTGCATACAAGCAGAAGGTGTGGAGTAGGAGATACATTTTTATAATAGATGGATAGAATCCTTCTATTATTGTAAGGGCAATAGTTAAAAGTTAGAAGTGCAGCTAATTAAAGTCCGTGTCTTCTCATGGCTTTAATCCTGGTTTATGTAGATGAACTCATTCTTCACACCTATGATTGCAGCATAGTGAGTGACAAGGCATTATATGGCACGAGGGACTTGTCTGGAACCTGAGACTGCCGTTGAATATTAGTTGACTCTGCTCTTAACATATTTTCATTATCAGTTTAAAAAGAAATGTTGGGAATATTTATCTATTGTGCCTGAAACAGGGACCACAATATATGGTAATGGGTGAACTCCGGGAAACAAGATTAATATCTCCCAGAGTAAGAACAGGAAGAGTTTTGTATATGATGAACTTTGTAGAGCAACCAATAGGAAGCTCATGAATGCAAGAAATTCGAATGGGGCTGTATCCTAGGGAGCAAAAGAGAGGCCAGCAGAGCCATTGTTGGCTTGATAATGTGATCCTTAAAGGTAGAGGAGTAGAAGCATTTCAGGATGTCAGACACATGTTGTGCTCTCTGTTTCTCATAGCTTCTTTGAGAGAGAGGTGAAGGAAAACAAAAAAAGAGTAGAGGTCACAAAGACCAATGCGCACCCCACAGCTAGAAGGCAAGAAAAGGCAGAAGTGCAAAAGGCCATTGGCAGGGCACATTTTTCTATTTCTAAATAGGAGAGTAGAAGTGATGAGCAGCAGGAGTCCCATAGTTGTGAGACAGTGATCAGCAGGAGGAAGGGAACCAGCTCTGGATGGAATGGGAATCATCAGCTGGCCAGCCAAACTATTTCACTGTCTGCTGTGAGGTCTGGCCTCCTCTTTCGTCTTGAGGACCTTGTAAGAAAAGTTCTGAAAAAAAAATGACAACTGGACAGAGAAGTTACAAAGTCTTTCCTCAGTTCTGCTGGGACTACTTTAGCTTAGGGTTTTGTGGGTTCATATTTTTGAAGGACTTTGTTTGGTTGGGTTTTTGTGTCAGGGTGGGGTGTGTTATTTTTCCTTCTCCCTCCTCCAAGGTAACCCAAAACCTTAACAAGAGATTTGAATCATGTTTTGGAAAAAGATGTGTTTAATATGCCTATATCTATCTTAATTTCTATAAGACAGCATGTTCTGAAAGTTTCTGCTGATGCACAAAACGTGCAAAGCTTGGAGGAAATTTGATTCAAATCATTCACTTTACTATTGAGATGATATTATCAGTGGTTTCACAAGCAAAAATTCTTTAAATGGCTATATAAATCTAATAAATGGGAAAACAGTTGCTCTGATTTGTATTTGGTATAACAGTAGATATTCTGTGAATAAAGAGGTTGCTTTGCTACAGGGTAGATATCAGATCATTGACATTTAACCCAATAACTCTTGAGCCTAATAGGAGGTCATTGATGAAAACACAATTGTTAATTTCAGCTTATCTTCTTTCTGATGGAAGCTTGTATCATCCAAAACAATTACACATATACTGTGTGTACATACATGCATAGCTGGCATAGAGTTACACACGAAGATCACTCTCAGAATACTCTAAATTCAAAAGGTCTACAAAAGCAATAAAACTTTATCATTGTCTGTCATTGCCCTAGTGCAAATGCTGGAAACTCAGGGGATCTGTAATTGACAGCAAAGCCTCTGCAGTTGAAGCCAGGGCAAACACTGTCAAGTCAGTCTTTTACAGGCCTACGGCTCCAGGCTGGATATGTTGAGATCCAGCAACATAGGAGCTGCTTTACTTGTAGCTGGAGCAGTCCCTGCAGGTGTCTCCAGTGTGGGGTCTCTAATTTTTAGTGGAGATAAATACACTTTCACAAACTTCTCCCAAATGCAGGCACTAATACTGATTGTTTTCCACCTGAATATAACCTCTAGGTGCTTACCAATAGTATTTGATTGAAACTGTCAGTGCCTCCAAACCTTGAGGGGCCCAGATAGTGAGGACTCATGCTGATACACAGATTAGATAGACTGTTCTTTTGGATATTGAAAGGAAAACTTCCCATTTTACAAGGCTGGATGTATACTGGTAAAGCCCTGTAGGCAAGATTGAACTTCTCTTGATTTTGTAAAGTTTTTCAGTGGTCTGTAAAAATGTCTTTTTCTGTCATTTAGTTCAAGTGGAAATGCATGGAGGGACACCAGGTTCCCCTCAGCAGGAAGTAACGTTAGGTGCAGTGGCTTCAACTAACTCGTGTCACTTTGTACAGGGGCAAGAAAATGTACAACTCAGCTGATAAATGGTTCTGCAAGCTGATGAGGTAGTTTCTTTAAGCCCTCCAAAGCAGATTGCTGGTATTTACACTCCAGCTTTAATTCTGGGTAAATAAAGCCCGAGGAACAGAGAGGGAATACCAGTGTATTGGGTTACCTGGTTCTGAGAGAATTGGGTCAGTTTCTCATAGGTCACTTTGACTCTTCACAGTGGCAGGTTTTCTTATTACTAAAATGAAGTAACCGGAGCTGAATAGTATCCGCTGAAATTCTCTTGACTGGCTAACGATTGTGAAAGGCAAAAAACAGCTAGTAGCTGGTTTGATGACAGAAGCCAGAGGTAGTACTATAGCTAAAGACAGTGAGAAACAACAAAACAGAACCAACAGTAACTTCTAAGAGGTTTGTACCCAGCAGTCCTTGAGGTGTAAAATATAAAAATTGAGCTATATGGGGGCAGCATTTTATGACTTGCTTACATAGTGCTAACCTGGTGTTTTGATTAGAGAAGATGCCATAGAAGGAGATGGGAGAAAAAAGGTTTCAGAGCAATTTGCTAATTTAGATCTGACGAAGTGGGGTTGAATTCAGCCCACAATTTGATAGCTAAATGTAGTTAAACAGGAGTGAGATATCTGAGATCCTATCACAGTCAGCCAAACTATCACTGCAGTCAGTGGCCTCTACAGTGGCATCTAATGCCTTTTGAGACACCTCAATATATTTCACCAGTCCTTGGCTCTCTCTCCTTAAGTGTATGGGTCTTCTAGAAGTGCTATGTCATATCTGCCAATCCCAACAGTTGTCTTGAGCTTTGCATGGTATCTCCAAACATCCTTGTTTAAGGAAGTGAACAAATCCTTGTCCTCCACTGAGTATATTGGGAGTTTTGGCACCTAGTTTACATGTCTACGGCTGTGATATGATTTCAACTTCAGGTATCTCTTTATAATGAAAACCATATCTCTATAACGAAAAACAAGGCCATGAGTTTTCTCGGAGCTAGGAGAAGGTTTGGAAATTTCCCAGCTAGGGAGTCCAAAGCAGAAAGTGAATGTAGTGTGGTTGTCAAAGAAACATTGCTCAGTGATATTTACATGGGCAAAATTTACAGTAAAGCTGAGGATGTGATCTCCTGTTGTGAGTAAGCTAATGCAATGTCAAGCTCCCTCTGAAAGGGGTAGTCTTTGTTCCCTAGCCCTCATTGTGCCATGGGTTTCTCCTTTTTTATTTAGGTGAATCAAATGTCTGTACCAGCAAGACAAATAAGTTGAGAAAGCTGAGAGTACAAAAAACTGTACATTTTCTAAATTTTGAATTTTTCAGAGTTTGTTCTGTAAAGCTATGTTTTCTGCATATGATCTCATCCTCATTCTGGCAGTATCCAAAGTATTTAAGTATACAAAAACTTTTTTTCCCCATCTTCCTTCCACGTCTTGGGGCAAGTAGCTTAGTTATATTAAGTTGATTTTTTGGTCTTTGAAGTGTTTTGTGAATCTGTTTGAAGAAAGTATCAAGAGCGATTTGAGGTAGCAAAGGGGATCTAATCACTGGGATCTGTGTTTGTGCATCTAACCAAAGAAAGAAAATACAAAGGAAATGAGATGAAGCCAATAGCTCTCTTCTAATGTCTTTGCTTATGTATCAATATCTTTTTTAATGAAAAATCAAAGCTGCTATTACAGCTGTAATAACAGCACTTTCGGGGGACAAAAAGAAAACACAGAAACCAATATTTCTTTTTGGAGAAGATTTTAGAAAGAACAGTCTCAGATTTCAAATTCAGTACTAGTTTTTACGTGCACACTTGGGAACTTAAAAATTTGCAAAGTAACAAACATTTCTGTACATTCAGACAATTTTATTACTTACATGTCAATCGAACTTTGGAATCACACTGCTCAGTAAAGAATGTTTGCAAAGATAAATAAAGGTACAGTGTTGCTTTCATTGCAGTCTGAGATGCAGAAAATGCAATTCAAGCTTGAATGTGTAAGAAAAGAGACTTTCAAATCTGTTGTAAAATAATTATTTTTACTACAACTTATAACTCTCTCTCTTTTTTATATGTATATAACCTACTGCTTTTACAATATGTTGATCCCTTCATGTGCCAGAACATAACTGAAGAATAGAGTTAAGCATATTTTCATCACATTGCTCTGAAGAACTCTTTTAATCATATTTTGTTCGCTGGCTTGGGGAAAATTTCCATAATCTTTGTTGTTAAATTGATATTTGATAAATTGGTAATCATGGCTATCTTGATTAAAACATGATTAAAATACTCTTCAAAGTAGGGAAAAATACGTGTATTTTCATGGCTTACGTTACCTATACATTTTAAGATCATTTAACAAGAAATAAGTTTCACATCCTGAAAAAAATCCCTGGTAATGTACTGCAAATTATTATACATCATTATGCTCAGCTGTGTTCATTGTAGGCATGGGTTTCACAAGCACTAAAGATCTCCAACATGTTTAGGTGTATGGGTCTTTCCATGTACAGAACTGCATAGGTCAGGATTGACTACATGAACTTATGAAGTATGACCTGTGAAACTGAAAGAAACATGTTAATTGCAGGTAGTCCTTGTGTTCATTTCTCCTTGGACCTAAAAAGGACAAACTATATGAACTAAATATGTTTCAGAGGAGTTTGAGAGATCCAAATTTTAGAGCAGCCACTGAAATCAAATGAGAAAATGGAAGACAGTTACACATCTGTAGCTTTGCTATTCTCTTATTTTGGGAGAGTCTGTCCATTACTCTGTCTGTAGCCACATCTAAATTAACAAATGCAGTTGATGTTGCATCATAATTACTACCTACCTGGCAATATATGTTTCCCCTCTTCCCCCCATACTCAAAGCCCCATGGTGACTATGTTCGTACTGAAGTCCGCGGCCTCACAAAACAGACCTGACAACTGGCTGGAAGAACTCTAACTGGGACAGATCAAACTTGTGGTTTTGATGATCCATTGTGGATAAGACTCAGCCATGCACTCTGGCTCCATTCACTACCATCCCTCTGACCACAGCTTTTGCCCCGGACCACCTGGGTTCCTGGGTATTTTTTCTGAGCCAGCTACACAGTGCTCTTTGGCTGGCAAGGCAGGGAAGAGATGGGGAGTATGTGGAAAAACGTGTGAATCCCTTAAACTAGGAAACTGAAGGAAATCCCAGGAGGTAGCAGGGAAAATTTTCTATCAACTCAATTGAAAATGAGTTAGCAAACTAGACAACGAAGTTCCACTTGACCTAAACTTTCAGCAACAATAAAAGCTGTGTACTCACATTATAGACTCTGCCCTTTTGCACAATATTCTCTGTGAGAGATACTGTATCAGTCACATTGTAAAAGACCTAGATCAACTTAAAAAAATAAAACCCAATAGAATGATTACAGCCGCTGCATAGAATGACAAGTATTATCAACAAAAATTAATCAGGCGCATCTTTTAGTGAACTCAATTAATAATGTGCAACAACAGGGTCTCTTTTCTTAAGATGAAAATTAATTAGTGGAGGGAAGGTCACTTGGAGATGCTGACATCACTCATCAGAATGCTCTGGCAGCTCTAATTATTTGTCTTCCAGGCTTGGGTGATCAGAAATTATTGCAATACCTGAGCAACATTTTGAAAAAGCTTTGTGCATGGCTCTTTTAATTAGACCTGGTATTTGATTAATGTAGTGGAAGCATTTAGATCAGCCTCTTATCATTGAGTGACTTAGAAATTTTAGGGTATACTGTGCAAGACAGGGTCACTACAGTAGGTTTTTAATTCAGACTTAAAAAAAAAATCAGCTTTAACAGTTTAAGTGAACATATATGTCCTTTCCCTCCTTTATCATTACCTTGAATGAAATTACATATTTTTTAGCATCAAATGAGGTAAACTGCACACTGTATGAAAATGTAATTTGTGTGTGCATAATAATACATGATTTACATTCATATGTATAAATTTCAGAGCACCTGCTAAATTTGTACAAGCTGGATTTATATAAGATTATAGCAAAGCAGAACATCGAGCTACACTGTGTAATCTATATTTCATTGACTTTTTATTTATTTTGTTTTTATTTATATATAGAAACACACACACTTATGTGTATGCATAAATATATAAGAATGATTTCCTGTTAGAACTGTGTGAATAATTTAGAGCAATTTTCAATGTCTTTGGGGCCAGGCACTGGCTCTGGTTCTACTGAACCTATGTAGTGGTACAGGTTGTACTGGCAACAGAGTAGTAGGCAAACACAAAGAATGTGAATATTATTAAATGCAATAAACACAATAAATAAATAAATAAATAAATAAATAAATAAATAAATAAATAAATAAATAAATGAACAAATAAATAAAAAGATTACTCAGAATAAGAGAACAGTAGTAAAAATAATATCTATCAAAGACCTCAATCAAACAATAAAAAGCCACCATAAGCAGTTAGGGTTGACAAACGCTCTTAGCAAGTGACAGTTCTCCACTTCCTGAACTTCTGAAGACTTGCCAGTCATTCTGGAAACACAACTGGATTTTTCTGTCCATGGTTCCTCTCTGGCCAACAGATCTAATTATTTTAGTGTTCATGAGGCAAGTCTTAGCTTCTAATATACTGATTGTTACACATGCACAAAACGTGTGAAATACATTACTTAGTGTTATAACTTGTTCTTTTTATTAATCAATTTTGATTAGGAATGAAGTTTAAATTTAAAGCATGTACTGTTGCAAATACAGAATACCATTTCATAGGCAAACAAGAAGGCAAATCAGTGATATGTTTTTCCCTTCTTTTTAAATCAAAATAAACTCTCAAATGAGCACAATTCTCTGAAGCTGATGTAATTGTTCTGGCTGAATGCTAGATTTGGCCCATTATGGTGCATTCTCTCTCTGATTTCCTCCCAGCATGGTTTTATTATGACACAGCTTTAAATCATAAACTTATTCACTCTAAGAGACTATAAAATAGAGTAATCAATTTTTATTTTTGATGTATTTGGTTATTTACAGCTTCATTGTCCAACTAGGGAATATGTAGCACTGATATACCACCACTGACTTCAATAGAATTATACACTTTTATACTGAGGCTGAATTTGGCAATAACAGCTAAAAACGAACATATCCAGAAAAGGTAATAAATTGCAATTTCTCATAAAACTCAGTGAAATATATTGCTTGAAATCTCCTATTACTTAAATTTTTAAAAAATTATATTGTCCTGTTTCAGGTATAATTTGTTAGTATCATCCAGATGGTAAGGGGCCTAGAAATTACTTTCTGGGTGGAAAGGATTGTATCCTGAAACCAAAATACTCTTGCAATATAACCTTAAGATCAGTCAAGGCCACAGAGTGTAGTTTACCTTGAAGTTTATGTTGGGGTAAGTCAGTATTGTTTCACTTGCCAGTTGAGCTGACTTGCAGGATGAAGGGGTGAGCTTCTGTTGCCCAGACCTACAAAATTGTTCCAAACATTGATTTTTCATTGTCCACCAGCGCTATTATCATAAAGAAAGTATAGTACTTCTCTGCAGCAAGGTGATCCTAAGGAATAGATTTTAGCAAGCTTTTAATTTAGTTTTTGTGGTCAAAAATTAGTATTGAAATAAACTTTCTGCTACTAAATGAAAATATATTGAAAAAATCAAGAATATTTTCAGATACAGCAAGTACTTTGAAATTTATTTTCTATGAGGAAAGAAGCTCTTCCTGGTAATTTTATTTAGGCTTACACTGTGTCTAAATTGGAAACAGCTGTTTGGCTTTTTAGACAATGCCCTAGAAAATTTCATAAACATTTGTGGAGGCAAATTCTGGAAGATTTCATATTAAACGATGCAAAACATAAACGTTCCATTTTTTACATCACATGGCCAGGTACTAAAAGAGATGCAAGGATGTGCTAAAAGTTACCTTTGAAAGAACATAGGAAAGCAAATAATGAGGTGAAAGAACACAAGTTCATTTACCTTCACTTATAATTTTGGGCAATTTGATTGATTTTTTATTTATGAACCAGTACATAGCTTACCAGAATTTCATAGCTTTGTTAGTAGAAAAAGTACATTTTACTCTCCTACTGATTTTAAGTTATTGTAATTCTCCAAGTAGTACACCATCACACCTGTTTGCAGGAAACCTGTTTCAAATTTCTGGGTGAAATTTGTCGCACCAGAGCAGGGGCATGATTTAGTTGCCTACTCAAGGAGTCTGACATCATGTGAGATGCTCCAGTTGCTGTTCCTACAGATCGTCATATCTGTAGCTCAACTCTTGGCCCAGGCAGATGCAGACATTTGGGGTATCCTCCCTCAAATGGTATTAGGTTTCTGTGCTAAAGCAACCTAACCATCCTCTAGCTGCCCTGCATGACAAATCCAACATCTTAGAATGAACAGGTCTATCCTCTGTGAACATCTGTGGTAGATACAGACACTTTGGTAGGGCAATTAGGTCCTTCCTAAAGTACGTGAATGAACCTTTTCCTTAAAGTGACTGTTTCTGACCACTGACTTCAGGCCTTATGTACTGGCAGTCAGCTGAAGTTGCGCGATGTAAATCCCATAGCACATCTATCTGTTATTTTATTATTGTTTTGAGATCTGAACTTCAAAAGAAAGAAAGTAGTCAAGCAAATGTCAAAAGTATACCCGAAATCCCAACACCACTGGACGCTTCAGAATAAATCAGTTATTGAAATCTCCTTGAGCTGTGCACAAAACAACATCAGGTCCTTGCAAACTCAGATAGATTTTGTGGCAGCTGTATTTAGCAGTTACTTACAGTCATTTCCTGTTTAGAAATGCATTGCATGTCTGTATTCATTTGTAGTTCTCTTATTAACTTATTTTTATATTTTTTTGTCACTTATCACTAAAAAGACAAACACCTAGGACTTTATGGCTAAATATTGCTGTCAGTTTACATAGTGAAATTCTGGGATAACATTAATCAAATTTACAACAGTAAACTAGAGAACATAATTTAATCTCAATAATGTGGAAAACTTCATAGGCACATGCCCGTAAAAAATAAATGTCCAAAAATGAACTGCAGTTAGTCAAACACTTCGGTTCATTTTACAGTCTATTATTAGAGCTAAACTTTGTCCATTGTGCTTCCCTGTTTTCTTTTATAGAAAACCATACTTGTTGATTTTTTTATGAAAAAGTTGTGTATAGAATATTGTTACTTTCAGGTTTCAATATACCGTAGCTGCAATTGACACATATTTATAGGAATGTACATTTTTATGCTTTCTTGAAGTAAAAAATCTATGAAATTTTTTGAAGGACTGGCTTTATTTGTTGTTCAAAATGAGTTTCTTTGTACCAGATGCCTGGTGTAATTTATGTTAATGTTAATTAACAATATTTGAAGCAAATAATGATAAATAGATACCCCCCAAACATTATGCATCTAGTTGTCTAAGTAATCTGATGAGTAACGAATCAAATTAGCACAAGCTTTGCCAGTGTTGAGACATAGGTCTTTATTAGAAAAAGTATACATCATTCCAGCTGTGATATTTCTTATGCTTATTATTTTGATCAAACCTGAATCACATAATTACTCTAAATAAATTTACTGCCTTTAGAAACCGTATTTATCTCTGATTCTGGAGGCTAAGCTTTATTTCTCCTTCTTGCAAATACAAGATTAAAAGAACTCTGCATTTAAAAAATAATACAAAGTACTTTTTTTTATACAAATCCTTTATTAAAAGGCCCTCAGCTTTCATAACAACAGTAAAATCAAATTTTACCATCTAGGTGTAAAATATGTAGTAGAAGTCTCTTCTTGAATTTCCTCAGAAGCATAACCATACCATGAAGTTAAATTTTTACGTGTTTTGATTTTGACCTCCATGCCAAATCCTAACTGATGGATAAAGTGGAAGATACCCACTTACAGAACTATTAAAGTTGTGTATTGCATTTTATAGCAATTAAATATTAGACAAATCCCTACCACCCTTTGTTTAGCTATGTAGGGCTCAGCTGTGTTGCTTCTAACCCTAACTACATCACTTCAAATTACCAGTAAATTAACAGAGTAACACTTTCAACCTCAGAGCAGATTTGATCCAAATAGTCTTTAAATGCCATTTCTGTTCCTATTAACCTAGAGATCGGCGTAGCAGATATTTTCGTAAGGCTGCTCAGCAATACAGGGCATTAATGGCTAAGTTGTGACAGCACTTTTCATGATGATTTATGATTCAGTGTTTAACTTGATTACTCCACTGCTGACTCTGAATACTATTTCAATTAGTGCACAGAAGGTCACATCACAAATATTCCTCTATAATCTATTCCTATTAACACTAATACACAGAGTAACCAAATCTTTTCACCCTTGTTGATTCAAACCATCCATAGCACTAACTGCAAGCTTGTTTACCAGTTTACTGCTCTGGACACATCCGAAATGGTAATTTTCAGTCCTTTCAGTATCATTAATAGCTGTACCATGCCATTGTGAATAAGCATCCCTCTACTGCTGTGTGTGCATTAATAACTATCAAAGGCTTAGAAACTTTAAACAGAAGGTACATTTTTCAGAAAGAACTCACATCTAAATTATTAGTTCACAGCCAATCATGAAGGGGAAAGCAACAAGAGCAGATAGTTACGAAATATAATAGGACAGGTGAGAAAGTTAAACTCTGGACAATGTATAAAGGTGGGGGTAAGAGGCTTAGTAAAGATGGGGTTTAGGAGCCATGCTTTGCCTGATGGTTATCTACTGCATTCCTGCATACCCCTCTGGTGTTATTGGCAGTAAATGATGAGTGATTAAAGTTTGGAAATCTAAAAAAAGAAGCACTGGAAAGCCAGACAACTCAACCAGAAACCTTGATTCTCCTGGTCCTGCTCACACCTGCCTAGAAGTACTTTTGTGACTCAGACTTCAGTAGGAGAGGCCTGCTAATGCTTTCAGTTCAGGTTCTGGCTGCCTCTCTTTTGGCAGGAGGGGCTGTCTTTTAGCTGTTAGGATCACTAAATTGAATTTTTCTCTCTCTGTATTCTCCAAGGAGCATTGCACCAGTGGACACTTTCAACAGGCAAAGGTCTGTATCCACCAAAACCACAGCAATAGCTGCTGTTCCACATTCTTTTGAAAATGTAGACAGTGGATTTGGTGCTGTTAATTTACTAGCTCAGGGGACAAAGCACTCAACTAGACAATAGGAAATTAAAGTGCAAATAGTGTGCCTGCCACAAAGAATGCAAGAAATGCCTCCTCCCAGCAGATTATTCTCTCTGACAAGCTGTGCAGAGAATTTCTCCCTCAAACTTCAGCCATCCAGTTGTTGCATCTCTCTTCTGAGTTAACTCCCTAGTTCCCTCATAGCCACGTGAGACTGTGAGAGCACTGCCTGCCACGTGAAAATAGTTCCCAGGTATTTAGTGTCACTTTAGGTGCCTAGAGACATCCTACTCAGGCCTCTGTCTACTGCCTTAGTAAGGCACAGGTCTCTTGTGATTCCTATGGTACTCCTGCTAGTCCTGCATGCCTTGGATCCTCTGAAACCCTTCAAATGCTGAATCCCACTAAAGATTCCTAGCTTTTGGTTGTTCCAGGTTGAGTGAGATGATGGGCTTTGCAGAGGTGATACAAATTCTCTAGCTGAAGGTCTACAGCATTGCATAAATTATGACATTTTTACTGAGCAGAAGAGGAAACAAAATTTGCTGATGTCATGGACAGGGCACTAACTGGGCAATAGAGTGGCATTACTTCCCAGATCCTGCTCCACACACCATTTATGCATTTAAGACAAGCTCATTTCATGTTAATATCAGGTAGGATTAGACACCTTTCTCGCCTTTCAGGAGCTTTCTTGAAGAAACTTTTTCTGGGTGTGGGGATGCACTATGCTTTGAATTGGCTGACTTTAGTGGATGTGACTGCATTAATGTTTTAATTCAGATCAGAAATATACTTTAAAAGTCAGCATCCAAATTGTTCACACTTTCCACGTTATGGTTGGTATTGCGGAACAATTTTAAGAGTGCATGGACTGTATTCCCTTTTGGATGAAATTAGCACCGAGGATATCATCTAGGAGCCACCAAAAGAACTCCAGCTGCTAATTTATGTTCATCTTGTGGACCAGACAAGAAGAAATCCACAGTAAATTGCCCCCTAAACATTTCTGTGTATTTCAGGTCCTTAGTACCAGCCATTTAGTTCTATAGACATTGTGAGCAAATCAAAGCAAGGGCATCTTTAGCCAGTACAAACTCAAATATAAAACTTGAAGTTAGTATTTCATACTTTGATTTGTTAACAATGTATACATCTAGAAAGTAACAAGAGTGTTTTGAAATTGAATTAAATTACATCATCATTACATTCATTATTTTATAGGTAAGTTTCCTTTTTTTTTTTTTCCCCAAATATTGCATCCACAGCTAGCTTATACAAATCTGTTGTTAATTTGCACACAGATGTCACTCTCTGCAGGACATAAAAACAAAGCAGAGATAGCCAGCAGTACTATTTGTTGTGGCATCATACTTACAGAAGCAGCCTGGCTTTCATGAGTATTTTTTATAAAACAAAAGCAAGCTCTCCTGACAGTAAATGTACAAAGCTCGGATTTGTTGTTCAAGAATATTTATGTAGATACCTATTTATTTGCTGTATTGCGTGTACTCTTTTTGAAAAACATAAAATTGTTGAAAATTGAAGTGTTGGAATCATTTCTAGAACAATGGTACTGTTTCCCACTGTGTTGCAAAATGTGCCTGACTGCAATTTTGGACAATGTTTTTCAGGGAAAGAAAATTGTGGCTTTTTCTTTTCCAAGTTTTATCATGCTGAAATTTCCAGCAAACATTTAAAAATGAACCACGCTGCCAAGCTCTTTTCTCACATAGCTGGTAGGAACTGGATTGAGAACTAGTAGCTAACAGAGATATCTGAGAGTAGTAAGAGAAGAATTTACTTTCAGGAATTACTGCTTGGGAATAGATGTATAGTGGTGACTCGCAGATGGAGGTTTATAACAGCCACCTACTGACTTATACCTGTGACAAAATGCAAGTAAGCTTGGACAAATTTATTAAAGTCCATAAATCTATAGATAGCCTAAATAAATAGCCTAAACTTCCAGCACCTAAGGATGAAGAAATACAAAATCGTATTGATTACTATGTAGAATAGCTGTCCCTTATCTCTACTGTAAGAATTTTGTCTCTGCTGTAATCCGTGTGAAGAAGTATTGGACAGCATAAGCAGCACCATTTTCTTTTGGTATTTCACCCCTGATATCTGTGATTGTAGCACAAAGAGGAGATGTATTAAAGGAATAGTTCCTTACAAAATGCAAAAAAAAGCAGCAAAATTCTGCCCTTTCACAAGGGATTTCCTCTGATGCAGTGAGTACACGTACATAGGGATATGTGCAATGCTGTTATATGAATGAGTTTAATATCACATTATTCCATTAATTATTCCACTTTAGTTTTAAAATATAGTTCACTAGGCTTTTCATAGAGGAGGGCCTGGATTTGGGAGGTAGCCACCAGTAGGTACACGCGAGGTTCATGAACTGATATGTATACATTAAAACATCTCTCATAATAATGTTGCTTATGAAGTGTCACTGACACAGCATACTGTGTTATAAGTTTAAATTGTATTTGGAGTTTCTGTCCAAATTGGCAAGATATAAGTTCAAGCACTAATACTGTTTTCTGCAGATACTTCAAGACATAGGAATTTGATTTATTCTTCTATATTAACCTTGTCTTCCTCTGATAAAGGGATGCCAGTAGCAAAAACTCTTTTACATCTTTGGTACCTTTGGTGAACTATTGTTCAAATTCCTCTTCCCTGTTGTATGAAATGTCCAAGTGATCTGAAAAAGAACAAAACTCTACCAAAAATTTATGTGTGATAATTTCAACTAAATGAAAGAACATAATTTCCTAAAATTATTACTACAGTAGGTCTCGAATGACAATGGAAAACAAAAATAAACAAACCAATATTCCTCTATTTTTTGCTCAGTATGAATTCTAAAACATCTTCAGACAATTCAGTCTTCCATGTGATATGTACCCAAAAGCAGTATTTTTAAATACAACTATAGGAAAGGAACTGATCTTTATTGGGATAAAGTATCATTACTTCTAGTGCTTGAGTGTAGGACCACTCCTGGTACGTGTAACAGAAAGTCCTGGTCTTTTTAACTTGTATTTTACATCTAAAGTCAACCTTCTGGAAGGTTGTATCAGTTCCAAATACACCAATATTTTCAAATGTCAGAAGTGGTCTGAATCACTGCAAAAGAGAGGGAATGAGAGCTAGAGAAGGGCATGCTGGAGGGAACATGTACAGAGGTGGACAAAGGAAGAGGAAATTCATAGCAAGAAAGAGAGAAAGAACTGGCATGGGCAAAGCAGAGGACAAGCTGTGTCTGGACATTATAGAGTATGGGAAGGAAAGCCTGAAAGCACTAAAGGACACTTCTCTCCAGAGCCGTTAACAGAGTAGCTCAGTTGCAACACCCTTCAGCTGTATGGCACATGGCTGCACAATTGGAAAGCAAGCATCTTACTCCCTCTGGAGTCTAGGTCACGAGGAAGTAGACTTTGTTTTCACCCTCATGGTTTTAATGGTGTGCTTTCTGACTTAGTTTATTAGTTCTTCGGGTTTTTTTGTGTGTGTGATTTTTTTTTTTGTTTAATTGGGAAATCGCATACTTAGGCAATGATAAATTTTTGGCTTCTTTAGTTTACAATGTATGCACAAAGAAATAGAAATAGATAACAGAATTTTCTCAGATAGAGTAACTTCCAAAATTGACACTGTAGAGGTTTAGGAGATGTAGAATTTGCAAGTGACATTACCAGCTGCTTAAAATTTGCTTTTCTCTAATATTTGGTGTTATAGAAGTCCATTCATTGGTAGGTAGCATCAGCAGGAGAATTTTGGGAATCGCCAGCATTCAAACTATTTTAATGACCCTCATCAAGGTGCTGAATTAAGTTTAAACAGGTACCTTGCTGTTCCTTAAATCTGACACGAGTCTTCAGGAATTGATTTTTTCTGTGAACCAATTTTTGCGGGTAATTTTCCTTTCCGTTATTTTCTCTAGTGCAGGGAATACCTCAGCTAGGATTTTTGTCCTGAGATTTGGCATATCTGTTTCCAGTCATCCTTACAAACAGGAAACGAGGAGAATCATAAAAAAATATTTCATATTTACTGGATTTAGCTTCAAAATAAAGACCCACAGTATTTTTACTTATCTGGCTTCTGCTCATAACAATAAATAAATAAATACATAAATCAGCAAACAATGAAAATATTCTTTTTACAACATGAAAATCACCTCTGCCAAGAATTTGATTGTGCCCTAGAGACATGCAGAGATGGAGTTAAAAGGAAAGATCCTCTATCAGCTCCTTTTTGTTTGTGTATTGTTTGTCACTGGATCCGTTTATTAGCCTGCAGATAATGTGACAGTTGACTCTAGCAGTAACACAGCACTCATTAGTAAGCTTGACAGGGAGGTGCCAGCAGCTACTTGAGATTGCATTTTATCAATCTTCATGGCTCATTTGGGAGGCTCACTACACTGTGATCTAGTCCCAGTGCTCACTGGGACAGAGCAAGCAACCAGGAGAGCTTCTAAGAAGGGGGCCTTGGAGAAGTTCTCTGTGATGAGATAATCTCTTCTTGGTCAAAAAATGTAGTGGTGACCTAACAATTCTGCAACTTCTGCCTGACAGATTCAATGTCAAATGTAGAACACTTGTATAGAGTTTTTAATGTAAATTTTCTAACATTTCTGCACCCCTTAGGATAGTTACTTGCAGAATTCTCTCTAAAATGAAAATCGAAAAGATGGGTAAAAACACTCTTGAAACTGTGTTGTTCAATCAAAAGAAGCAGTGACAATACTTTACAGATTTCAATGTTTGCTCTCTCTTCCTTGACTTTTCCCATGATATTTTTGGTAGTTCATGACAATTTTGAAGTAATTTAATGTTTTCTTTATAATTTTAAGATGCTATTGATTTGCAGCACTATGATTCATCACAATGATGCCAGTTGCTAAATGAAAAGATTTTGTATTATTCCTTCCACAGATATTAAACTGTAGTACATGACAGACAATAATACATAAATAAATAAAAAAATCAGTGTTTCTTCCTTCCTCTCTGCATGTTGAGCTTTTCAGAGCCATTAGGAACGTGTTTTCAGTGCCCATGGAAAAGATAGGGACATATTTATAAAATACACACACTCTAAAATTCTAATCTATTTACGCTGTTTGAGAATGAGTACTCTGGGTA
The DNA here is from genome assembly GCA_013399855.1 of Oxyruncus cristatus. Taxonomy (NCBI): domain Eukaryota; kingdom Metazoa; phylum Chordata; class Aves; order Passeriformes; family Cotingidae; genus Oxyruncus; species Oxyruncus cristatus. Next base: position 225,789 of record VXAY01003992.1, read on the forward strand.
AAAAAATAACTACTGCAAGAGTCATGATAGAAATATGACTCTTGGCAAAACTGGTGCCTGTTGTGTGCACTGGTGAAATATCATGTGCTGCTGATATAGCTTCCTACTGCTGTGTGTTAGTAATGTCCCCTGGATTACCAGCCGAGGAAACAGAATGTCAGCTTTTGTCATGCAAGAAGAAATGTTTTAATCTGTTTAGGAGGTTAGTGCTGTATGAATTACTGAGATACCATATGTCCTCTAAAACACATGGCAAATTTATCTTGCCTGAAGAACAGCAACTAAAAAACACTTAGTTGTGTTGTCTGATACCAAGCATATAAAAAAAAACAAAAGAAACCCCAAGGAACCCCTATACACTGGTGTGCCATCTTTAGCAATAAATTGTATATAATCAGTTAAGAACTACATAAAAAGAGTAAAAAAGGTATATAGAACAGTCTGACTTCAATCCTTTTTGTGTATTTATATAATCTTGACATTTCTTTTTTTCTCCCACGTTTTTGATACCTCATCCATATATAGTTTGCTTATATCTGCAAAAATAATTTTCTTTAAGGGACTGCATCATCCCAAGCAATGCCTAACCACAAATTCCTGTAATAAAACACGAAAAATGAGTGTGCCCAGTCAGACTCACTGAGTAAAGAGTAGAAATACCAAAGGTGACATAACTCAGGGACTTGAGTGAGAGAGGACGAGCAGAGAAAGAAAGACGTGAGGCTGGATGCTCACTTGGAGAGTGCTTGTGCATGTAAAAGGGGAAGATGTTGAAAGGGAAAGAGGTAGCCACTCCTTCACCAAAGTTGAACTCGGACTGTAATTTGAAGCATAAGTGTAGCATTCACAATGGTGTCTAAAATTGTACCTTTTGAACAGATTATACTCCTTTTTATTGATAATTCACTTGTTGATACTAGTTACATATTTGGGTTTTGCATAATCTGAAAGGAATTTCAGTTTATAAACCTAGAAGTCAACATGTGAATTTATTTGCTCAATGATATCATCACTGAAGTAATGTTATGCCTGTAGCAGAAAACAATCAAAACAAGAAAATTCACTGCTAAGTCTTCACCATGCCATATGTCCCCTAATATCTAATTACAACAGGGGCACAAAAAAGCAAGTCATTAAACTTGCACCCTATTGTGCATAGGTATTAGAGGACATGCGGTGCATGTAAAATAAAAGAATGACATTCCATGTATTTCTTTTATTTGTGGCAACTGTTTTTAACATGTGAAACTTTTTTCTCTATTTTGGTTTTCTGGGAAAATTTCCAAGATTATAGTATTTGACAGAAATGATTAAAAAAACCCCAACCTCAAATCTCTGGAATTTGCTATAGCTATTTACAGTAAACATATATTTTGTTACAGAGATCTTGAAAGTTTTCTATATTGAAACATTTATGACAAGATTTTTCTTTTCCATCTAAAGAAACTGAATTGAAACAGGATGAGAAAAAAGGTTCTTTTATGAAAGTTGACAGGCCTCACTAGACCCTTTTTAGAATAGAGATAAATCCATACTGAAGTGGATATTGGTTGGATAGTTGGTTGGATCGGTTTCATTGGACATTTTAATCAATGATCCAGAGAAGGGACTAGACCAAGAATTCTCTTACTTTGTAGATGTTAACCTCTTCAGGAAAATGGTACACTGCTAGCAAAGAACTCCAGAATGACCTAAAAATTCTGAGTCAGTGGGCGAAAACACGGCAAATGAAGTTTAATGCAGATAAGTGTGAAACATCTAGGAAAAAAAAAAAGTTAAAAATATGTCTCTGTGATGCTGAACACAAACTTGGAAGTCACAGCTATTGAAAAGGTCTGTTGTGAAATCATCAGCTTGGTGGGCAGGAAAAGTTCAGAGAAACCTTCAAAATGATGGTCATCTCAAAGAAAGGAACCAAAGGGCAAAACAGAAGTTTTCATTTTTCTACTGTCTCAGACTTTGTTAGCTCAACATCTTGAGTTGAGCTCAACATCTACATCGTGGGTAGTTCTGGCCTCTCCATAGACAGACATAATGAATTTTAGGAGTATAGAGAATTAGGAGGCAGAGTAGCTGATTTATGAGGAGACACTTAAAAAGCCTGTGTTTTTCAGTTTGTGGAGGAGAAGGGTGAGGGTGATACAGCTGAAATTCACAAAATCATGAAGGTGGATAAAGTGCAAGTTGGTTAATTAAGTTTATAAATAGCTGAACATTTTTCTTTCTGATAGTCCAACAATTAGAATATATCAGAATTATTATAAGATGGCATTTCAAATCGTGATTTCAAAATTTGCATGTCCCATGAAGCAGAATGGCAGCTTGGAACCCAGGCTTGAGGAGTTTACTGTTATTACCACTTTAATTATTATTTTACAGCACTTTTTCTTATTTTTCCAATTTATTTTTATTTCTCAGTTTCAAAATTCTCACTTGATGTCCAGTAGATAGGTTTTGGTTCATGACTAAGTGCTGAGTAGTCAGTGTTAAACAAAACATGGAAACCAATACAGTCCTTTATGGTCCAAAGTATCATAACGTGAAGCAGCTTAGGCGATGCTACAGTTAACTTTTCGCAAGGCTCAAGTGCAACCCTCAAAAACCCATCGGACAGCTATGTACAAGTCAGAGCCAAGTTGAAACTCCAGATACTGTGTGTATATATATATATATATATAATATAAACCACACATTAAGACCATTATTGTTTTCTGTAATACTTCCACACTTTATACTTTCACTTTTCTCTGTTTTTCAACTGTTTTATGGGCATGAATCCATTTATCTTCCTTGTTTTTTTAAGATTTCCTTGGACATGTATCACTCCTTTCTCCTAATGCAACTCTTCCTGTAGTTTCTGTATGCGTTACAAGAAGGAATGTTTACTTTCCTGGCAGAATATCCTTAGCATGGTGTGCTGGGGTTAATTGTCTTCACAGTGTCTGTGTTTTGAATTTGTTCTGAACACCGTGTTGATAATATGGTGATGTTTTTGTTATTGCTGAGCAGTGCTTACACAGAGCCAAGGCCTTTTCTGCTTTTCATAAAGATACATTGGCAAGGAAGTTGTGAGTGCATGGGAGGCTGGAAGGAGACACAGCCAGGACAGGTGACCCCAGTTGGGGATGTTCCACGCCATATGACATCAGGCTTAGTATATAAAGCCTAAGGAAGAAAGAGAAAAGGGGGGAAGTTTGGAGTGATCGTGATTGTTTGCCCATGTAACCACTAGGTGTGATGCGGTCCTGCTCTGCTGGAGATGGCTGAACACCTGTCTGCCCTTGGGAAGCAGTGAATTAATTCATTGTTTTGCTTTGCTTGTGTGTGTGGCTTTTTCTTTCCCTATTTAACTGTCTTTATCTCAACCCATGAGTTCTGGCTTTTACCTTTCCAATTCTCTCCCCAAACCCCCTGGTGGAGGAGTGAGTGAGTGGCTGCTTGGTGCTTTGCTGCTGTCTGGGGCTAGACTATGATACACAGACTTTATTAGTGCTAAAGAGGAGGAAAATGGAAATGTTCAAGTCTCTTCAAAATACAATCAATAAAGCAAAAACAGTGTTATTAAAATGGACTCTCTCCTGTATTAACTTAGTTTCTAATTCAGGCTCTGTTTTCAGAGTGTTTTCTTTCTTTTTTGGAGGCCTGATACAGACATTTAAGATAACAGAACAGCAATATGAACTTTATGAAATGTCAGTAATTGCTGTGCATACACATAAAGTCATTATTTTAAGCAAAAAGGCCTACTTAGATTTCCCACCTCCCTACAAATAGGTAAGGACATTAGCTCACATTAAGGTCCAGTGGCTTGCAAAATTAAAACTGTTGGAGCAGAAAAAATCCCTTATCAGATATTTTAAAATCTGAATGATAAGATCAACAGTGGGCTACCAATGAACTTCAGAGGTTTGAAATCAGTCACCCTGTATCTTAAGTTTCTTAATGTTAAAAGGAGTATTTTAGAACTCGGTACGAAAGTAAATAACTAGGAGTAATATAGAAAACAATTTCTATATTATTTTGTCGATTAAGGTAAGGCTCCTTAGGAGTTTCATAAAAACTGGACTATCTCCAAGTTTTCTACTGCTACCGTTGTTTCAACATAATAGATTAAACGCAAGCACATGTACCTGTGTACCAAAACCACTTAAACTTTTCATTACTATCATGGAAGATGCACAGAGAAAGAAGGTGGCAGAAGTGCCTGAACAAAAAATATTGTGAAACTCAAATATCTGTAAATGGAAAAATATGAGGTCTTTAAGTACAGGAAATTAATTTACAGCCCGAGAAGCAGTAAAGTTAGTATTTCTTTTGCAGTCCACCTGTTCTTATAAATAAGACCTCTAATTATCTTGCTCTAGTCAAACACCTCCATGGATTACTGGTCTGATGGTGACATTATTTAGCGGGATCCTACTTTTCATTTTCTTTTTCATTTTCATTCAGCCTTTCTTGTGATATTAGTCATGCCATTGTCAAACAAATTTCTGCTTCTTATTTGTTTTCATATGGTTAGTTGCTACCAAACATAAAATTAAGATTATACAGTAAGAGGTAGCATTGTAGCTAAAGGCGTTGGTGCTGTTGTGTGTAGAAAAGAGAAGCATCCTGAAAAAATAAAAGTGACCAAAAAATGGAAATTCTTCCCATGGGAAAGTTTTCTTTGGTTTTATGATATAGATTTTTTTATTACATGGGAATTAAATGTCAAATTAAAAATGAATAAATATATTATGCAAAGCACATCACGATCTTGAATAAAACACACTAAGCTGATGTTGGAGATGACAATACCCAGATACATAGATAGCCCCAGATAACTAAACTGCAAAACATTACAAAGTGTTTTGAAAACTCAGTAGCATACGACTTAAAATTTAAGCAGAAGAATTTGTTGTTATTACAACAAATGACTGAATAAAAACTTAGACAAATACAAGTTTATCTAGTCATACTGTGGGTGAGATGCCAAAAACAAGTTAGCTGTGTCTATTATTTTTCTTCTGAATGCTTGAAAATGCAGCTGGCAAAACAAAGCTCTCTGAAATCAAAGAGTACACAGACTTTCAAGTATTCAAATGCTATTCATCCCTCAGCTCATCCGTGATAAACCTTGGATTTGTGTGTGTGTATATTTTTTTTTCAAAATCACTGCCACAAAAATTTTCACATTTAGAAACTACATTTTTGAAACTTTTTAGCTTTTGTCTCAGCCTTAAAACAGAGACTATACATGGCTGGTCTATAATTCATAAGAGAAATAATTCAAACTTAAGATAGATTCGAGCCAACATTAAAAAAAATGCTTATTTATGAGGTGAATAATTGAAATTACCTTTAAAATTTCTGTTTTACATCAAATATGCATTAACCTTTGTGATGTTTTCGACTGTTGGCCAGAAACCTTTATTCATCCACAAAACCTGTTTTTTTTCATTAGGAATCCTGTACAAGCAGCTGGTAATTGCAGAGTGTGTCAGGTAGAGGTGAATGCTGGGGTGCCTTTTCCAACCCTCATAGTTTGCTCTGTCTCACCTGGTAGACCAGATTTTTTTCTCTTTTAAAAGTTTTTTGTTCTGGTTCACGCTATAACAAAAGCATCCTTTAGAGATTCCAAAGCCTTTTTGTGGTTTTGCTGCACCCACTTGAAAGAAAAATTCCATGCCAATTCATTTGAATACTCTGACTGTGTTGAGTTGATACAACATGTTAAAAAACCTTGTTGTAACAAAGTTTTGAGATCATGTCAAGAGCATATTAAAATGTTTCATCTAATTCAAACAAAAGGCAGCCTTTGAGGAAACTTCTAACCCAACTTTCTGTTTTTTCATTTTGATTACAAAGGAAAAAGATCTTGTGCATTTCTACTGTCTTGGTTTAGAGCTGTTTGATTATTTCCCTCAACTCCTCCTCTCAATATCCTTTAGTTAGTTTTGACCAAATTTCACAGCAGAGTATATGTTTCATGGATCAGCGCAAATTTGTGATGCAGGTTGCAAAGTTGGAGAGACGGACCCTGTTAGTGATCCAGTTGAAGAAAATGTTCAATGTTCAATCATCGTTAGACATCAGACAATCCACACAAAGCAGATGTGCGTTCTGTGAGCAGGTAATATTCAGTGGAAACATAGCGTCTGTAACAGGAACGGGTGTCAGCTGTGACACACAAATCCATAGGAAAGTCAGCTTGTTTAGCTCTGGTACTCTCTAACCTATGGATGAGACTGCTGTTGAATCTGTTACATGTGAGAGAGTGCACATATAAGTTCCTTCAGCTAGATGAAAGCAAGCGTTGTTATTTCCTAAACACTGTTACAAGTACAGATTCCATTGTAAATTTTTTAAAAATATGTATTTCATTTGCTAGAGATCTTATGTTGCACTTTTTCTGCTCTTCTTTCTAATTCTACAGTAACTACACAACTCTATATAAAAAGATTTACTGTCACTCAAGTGAGATTACTGAATGTTCCCAGTTCCATAAAATGTCTACAACTGCACCATTGGAAAGAAGATAAAAGGCTGAGAGGGGCTTCTAACTGTGGTATATTCCCTTCTATTAAAAAAATGTACAGGTAAGTAGTATCACAAATTTCTTAGCCATTGATGCTGTTTATTAGAAAGTTTCTGTGTGTTATATCTAGCAGTGGGCATCTGAGTAGGGTAGTCATGCAGAAAAGTGCCTGCACCATTCTAGGATGTTTTGAAGACTCTGGTAGAATCCTTGTACTACTTTGCTTATTTCCCAGTTATATACGTTTGATTTGCTGCGTGGTGACTATTAATCACTGCTTTTGTTTTCCCTTTGGAGGAAAAAAACAAAACAACTCCTCTCTCACCCTACTCACCTCTTTTGTTACCTTTGGCATCTGTAAAGTACTTAGAGAGTCTGAGCTGCCATGTGCTGTTGAACTAACAATTAATGTAGGGATTTTTAGTATATTCCCACTGTTTTAAACCATCTCAAAAAACTGCAATGTTTCAGTAAATTGATTAACTATACCTCAAGTTCCCTAAATCCACATCACCCGGCTCAAAAGAACAGGAAAAAAAAAAAAAAAAAATCAGTCTTTTCAAGAACTGTATTTCCTTCCATTAAAGTTCTTCCGTTTTTGGGCTCTGGCCCAATCATATTACTTAATCCTACCAAGAGGTTTGGTGAAATGTAACCAGAGAATGATCCAAGTATTATCTGTGAATGTTTTAGATTGCTTTTGTCTGATGAAAATCAGCTTGAGAAGCAAACTTTACTGAAAACAATGCCAAAAATTACTAGTTTGTAAATGGAAAACTTTTTACAGAAACTATAACAGTACAGTAGCTTCATTGCACCCAATACACTTCCTACAGTGCAAAACTGCTCAGAGTGGGGAGTCTGTATTTGGGTTGGTTGCATATATCTAATTAGTTCCTTCAGTGCATTTTAGAGAAGCAATTAATAAACAATTAGCATCGTAAGTCTTTGGTTTGAGAAACAGGGTTTATGCTGTAAATGGTAAAGGGGTGACCCAATGCTATTGAGCTGGACAGTAATGAATGTTCCCCTCTGTGTTTGTGGAGTCTCTTGGACAACAGAGAAGTATTTGGGAACCTTTTGAACAATCACTTCTTCAAGTGCTTAGCTGCATCAGAAATACCATAGTCTAATTTAACATACTCTAATAACCACATCTAAACCCTCTAGAGGGTTATGTTTTAGAAGAGATTTCCACAAAAATACCAGTCTGAAAGTATATATTTTTCAGTGGTGCGAGGACTGTAAAAAATTATTTTTGTAATGAGGTAGCATATTCTTTCCCCACATGAAACGCTGATGGAAATCACAATAAATAAATGTGATGTCAGGTTAGAAAAAATGTTGTAGTTTCATGTTGTTGGTTTGCAAATTGAATTTTTACATAAAATTTACACTAAATGGAACCTCATTATACAGTGATGAGGTCCAGTATGATCCAAATCGTTAAAATCACTGTACTGCTTAATGATTCACTAAGTGGTACTGCAGTGCCATAAATTTAGTACCAGTTTCATGATTCAAAACACCAGACTGAGACACCAGCAAATCGTATGTGGATCATTAAATTTACAATGAATGTCAGAGATGAAATAAGGGGGAAAAAACACTTTGAGAGATAGGGATAATATGTGCTCTAAGGTGACATCCATCAAGATAAATGATCTTGTACCACTTCTGCTTGGATAATAATGAGGGGTTGTTTTTTTGTTATTCTTTATTTCATAATTTCTAAAGGGGTTGAAAGTCTAAGCCTTTTAAGAATTAAAGTATCTGTCATTTTCTGAGTACCTTGTGATCTATTTTATTTGTATTGATACAATATACATATGCTGCTACATTCTCCTCTGACCCCATTGAGCCAGATTCTCCTGTTGGTAGGATCAAAATATGTCAGTTTTGTACATTTTACAACAGTAGATTAAAATAGTGTAGCTAATAGAATAATAGTGCTATCAGAACCCTTGAAAATAATTTTTTGTAATTTTATATACATATAATAGATGGTCAAATAAAGCAGTTCAATAATAATAGCAAATTATTTTACATAATATTATTAATAATATTCCTTTTATATTTCATTTGTATGCATGTTCTAACTTACATATGTAAATATAAAAAAATGCGTCCAAATGAGCAATATAGTTATAGTCAATAACACATATGGAATATTTGACTCAGTTTTAGGAGACTGAATAGTTTGTTTTTCCTCTGATTGACTATTTCATTGTTTTAACTCTCCACCAATAGATGTTCCCCATCATGAATCAGACATCGTCAAAACAGTAGATAACATTAGGCTGCATTTTTCAGAACCAACATATCTGAAGTGAGCTGTAAAGCATTGAGTTGAAAATAAAAATTATTCATAGATTGAAAAAACAAACAAACAAACAAACAAAAAACCCCAAAAAAACCCCACACAAAATCCCACAAAAAAAATGAAACAAAACAAACAAACAAACAATTTTATCCAGAAAGATATCAATTAGATAGAATGAAGATATATTATTAGATCTAGTGATACTATATGGAAAAGTAGAAATTCTGAAATTGCTTACCTGGGCAGGAGGCAGGTTTCCTAAAGTTTTGTTCCACTGTCTTATTCAAAATTTCATCTTGTTTCATTGCATCTAGATGCCAAACGCACATAAATGCTGTGTAACATAGAACTTCGTCTACAACCCCCCAAAAAAGTTAAAAGTACAGAATATAAAAATATAAACCAGAATTGTTATTTGAGAAACTATATTCTGGGGTTTATTTTTTAATGATGACTTTGTTAGCATAAAACGTGAAAAATATATGGAACTTGTTTCTTTTTTTTATTTTTGTGAAACTAAATAGAATTAAGCTGTTTGTCATGCAGTCAGAAATGTAGAATATAAATATTCTTTTACAAAAATTAGGCTATGCAGTCAAGGTGAGCTTAAGCCCACCTGCATTTTGAATTGCTATCCTGTGGAGTTAGTAAAAGGAACTGAAAATAGTAAAAAAAATAGGAAAATATAGGAAATATCTACAGTATTGGTCTCTGCCTCTTTTTGTGTCCCTCAATAATGTGACTCCTTCTTCTGTTCACCATTTTTGCAGTTCTGGCCTCATGAGCAAACTGTTTCTCTGTTGTCTGCCCTGACCATCTCTTTTTTAATTGAAAATATAAGGTTTTTTCTATTCTTACTTGCCTTTTTTGACCCTGGTCCATTGAACTTTCATCAATCCATAGGATTGATATCAAATACACTCCACACTTTTTGCGTGATGGAAACAGTGATTGATGTTATTACAATAATGCAAGTTTAGGCTGATTGTAATAGTTCCTTTTTGATCAAGTATCAAAGTGGAGAAGTAGGAAAGCTTTTGTGTTCAGATAAACTTCTTTTGCACATCCAAGAGCTTAAGCAGGAAAAAGTCTTCAAGGACTATGCTGGTCTTGGGTTGCTTTGAAATAATATTTTACACACTCATTTTAAATCACGGCCAGTGGTAGGATTTTTCTAAGATGATTGTTTACAAATATAGTATCTGTTGTAAGGAGGTTGCAGGCTGTTTGCACTGTGAAATGGTACGTAAAAACAATTTATGCCAGCCAACCTGGATTTATTTTTTTCCTTCACTCTACTCTTGTAAAAATGGAAAGTGAGATGAAAGGAAAATGAATTCATTTACTTTCAGACACAGGAAATGCTACTAAATTTGGATATGTGAAAATATTGAACTTTCACTGGGGAAAAAAATAAATGATTTGAGGCCCTAGTGATCACACAGAGGATCCAGACAATTTGACAGGTATGAATTTATCTCACTTGTGAATGAATAACCTTTGGTAACTCACTTGAGACTTAAATATTCTGAACACATTTTCCCTGGAACACTTCAAAAGACACAGTTCATTTCTGTCTCTACCAAACAGCCCCTTTGGTTAACTTCAGTTTACTGAGTTTTTTTGCTTTGCAAGTTTGGAAAATTAACATAATAAAAGCCTACCAGCGAGTTTTAGTCATGAAGGAATGAAACATTAACTCTTTGATTATTCTAAAGTCTACAAAATCTGTTTTTTGTATCAGCTGAGGGAGTCTTCATTGATCTCTAAATCTTGCTTAATCTGTAAATAGAAATTCACCTCACTTTAAAATACAGGCATGTTTCCAAAGCAGCACTTCAATATATTCAGTAGGTGACTTCACTATGAGATGTTTTGTGCAATATGGACCAAGGTGCACCTCCAGCAAATGCTGCATACCCTCAAAGGAAGCAGAGAGCTGAAGATATGAATGAAACTGGAGGAAAAGGAGTGCACCCCATGCTGAGAGCTGTGTATGATGGGTCAGAAGCGATCACAGAATGACTGAGGTCAGTACATATCTCTAGAGATCATCAGCTGGGGATTCTGAAAATCTAAATTTGGGTTTCTAAATGCAAGCACCAACCTGTGAGTTAAGTACTTTCATCTAGTCCATAAAAATTTCATCTTAACTTTCATCTAGTCCATAAAAATAACAGATGCTGAGAGCTCTTAAAATCACCCCAAAGTAGCTAATGATATTTAGTCAGATGTACAGCATTCTTGCTTTTATTGACTAACATTCACCTGACCATAATGGGAACTGCATTGGGTCTGGATGAGGTGAAGTCAATTTTCCCCACAACAGCCCTCTGCATCTGAGGAGATCTGTTCTGTAGATCTGAAGGAAGTACAGTGATGGCAGTTCTTTTTTACACGCATTTATGAGTCTAATTGTAACAATTTATTCATTGCAGTGGTGTCCTGATTGGGTAGCAATGTCTCAAGCAGAGATGTTTTACTTCTGTGAGTTACATGAATCAGTGCTGGTGTTCCTGTTGTCAGCTGAGTAATGTATCTGCTACAGCCCTGACCTTCTGAAACCACATTAATGAGATAAGTATGAGCTAGGTGACTAGTAACAGCTGATTCATGTGCTTGCTAGATCTGATGCTCTCTCTGCTTCATCTTTTTTACTGTAAAGCACTAAAGCTGAAAAGAAAACATGTCACTCATCTAAAAAGGATTATAAGCTTTCCTTGAAAACAATAGTGTAATTTAAACAGGTTAGATCAATAACAGAAATATATATGTCTTCAACCAGCGCTGTGACACACTTTTTTGTATCTAGAGTGCATTGTAAAGTAGTCGGCATACAATATCATAGCTAATACAAAAAGATGACATATCAATCACTTTTACTGTGCTCCATCTTCATGTGACATTTCAGCTCTTTGTTTAGGTAATAATTGTACACAACTCTGTAGAGCTTTGTTTCTTTAGTCTAACCATGTCTAAAGCATTGTTATGTTTAATAGGAGGATTTCTACTTACAATATAATTATATTCTGTGTATAATTACATTGTATGCATATAATCAGACTATTATTGTATCAGGTATTGATTGACAAAATGGGATGAAACATAGCATGAAGAGACTTCCTGGTAAATATCAGTGTTTGGTTTATAGCTGTAAAGAGATTTTAAAACCTACCTTAGTTAAAAATGGTAGTTGTGAATTATGGCAATTATAGTACTACACTACAACGGTTTTACTAGCTGGACTGCACCCACAGCATGAATCTACTGTATCAAGATACGAAACTATTTAGCTTTCAAAGGATAAGCTATTTATTTAGATGTTAAAGAGTTTTCCATATAAACACTCATACTCCAAATGCAACACATAATTTTAAAACCGTATCTTACAGAAATATACATAAAAGGATTGAAAAGAGGAACTCCTGTGAATCCTTTTAATGTCAAAAGAATGTCTGTTACCTCCTCTTAAACACTCACAGTTCCATGAGCAATGTGTTTAAAAAAGCCTGGAAGAATAGATGGTTGAAGATAACATGATCTTGTCTAATCAAGAGAGAAAGGAGCTCCCAGAGAAAAGTAGATCTCAAGGCACAGCTACATCTTCACCTTTACCTGAAGCAATTATAAACTTTGCCTAAAAAAGAAGTTTATTCCTTGTGATGCTAAAGTCTGGTCTGTAGCCTAACACTGAATAGGCTGAGAAACTAAAGTCTCTGCTACTAATATCCTATTAATTAGAAATGTTAACTGATAACATAGTAACAGTTTTTAAAAAAATCTAATATCGATGAACTCCCATGAGAAACTGATGCTATTGTTAATGGCACAGCAGGGTAAGTGAAAACACTTGTGATTAGATTTACCATGGTGATATCAAAGAGTGAGGAATAAGGGATTTCTCAGGAATATGTCTATTATTATTTATTGTTTTTATTTCTCCAAGTGACTGCTGCAAACTTTGTTCTGGTAATTTTACAGCTAGTGCAGCCAGTGTTCATGTATTCTCTCGGGAAAGTTATGTAATAAGGGGGCGCACCAAATTCTGTTTGTTTGGGTAACTCTGAGTAGTGTCATATTTGATTATTAAATCTGGAAGTGATAAAGCCATGGGTTTCTACAGGAAAGCCTTAGTACTAAAGAACTAAGATGTGAGCATCTTAAGTAAAAATGTTCAGTAAAAAAAGAGCTCCTTTGGCTGGAAGCGATACTGAATAATCCTTGAAGTAGACAGGAGTCTAATGACATGCTTTGTGTTGGAAACCTTTGTCTCTAGAAGGAGTGGTGTTAGGTGACTTGTTCTCTATACTTTTGCTTTCTTTAAATATTGCTCTTAATTTTTGTCACTTGTGCTCCATAAGGCCATCAATGCACCCATTTCTCCCCAAAGGGAAGAAAATAGGGAGCTGAATGTTGTCAATACCTTAGATATCCTGTGGCATAAGTTTCCTGGTGTTTCCCTGTGTTGACACTGAACGAAGAAAACTGGTGCCAGAAATTCTCTAACTAACTGAATACAGGGATTTCAGTGCTGTCCTCTCTTACCCCTCAGAAGACAGAGCCCTGTTGAAAGCTTTGCAGAGACATAAATATGATCTGATGTTTCAACTGGACACAACATTGCCTCAAGCTTACTAAATAAAAATTAAATATTCAGATAACTTATCTGACATTATAAATCATCAAACTGATTGCATGAGTTCTGGAACACAGGTATCAGTGGAGTTAGTCACCCATAAGGCTTCTCACTGACTCTCCCAAATGAAAGAAATGAGCCAAAGAAATCAGAGATGTATCGTGGGTTTTGACCAGACATGTACATCTACATTGTCCACAGGTGAATCAATATTCTAGAGGCCTGTATTGGGTTTACATGGCAAGGTTTTGGTAGCAGTGGGTGGCTTCTATGAGAAGCTGCCAGAGGCTTCCCCCAGAGTCAATGCCAGCCAGCTCCAGGATGGACCTGTCCCTGGCCAAGGCTGAGCCAGTCAGGAATGACAATAACACCTCTAAGATGGAAAAAAACAGTATTATGCAGAAGTAATTGCAGCCAGAGAAGTGCTGAGTTAGAGCATGTGAGAAGAGCAACTCTGCAGACACCAAGGTGAGTGGAGGAGGAGCAGGAAGTGCTGTAACCCCATGGGAACATGTGCTGGAACAGGCTCCTGGCAGGGACCTGAAGACCCAAAGAGAGAGGAACCCTGGAACAGGTTTTCTTGTAGGACTTGTGACTCTGTGGGAGATCCACAATGGAGCAGCCTGTGCCTGAAGGGCTGCACCCCATGGAAAAGTGACCCCAGCAGTTTATGGAGAACTGTTGCCCTTAGGATAGACTCACAATGGAGAAGTTCATAGGGAGTTGTCTCCTGTGGGAGGGACCCCATGCTGGTGCTAGGGAAGGACTCTTCCTCCTGAGCAGTGGCAGGAAAAACCTGCGCTGAACTGACCGTAACCCCCATTCCCTGTCTCCCTGCACTGCTGGGAAGGAGGTACAGCTTGGGAAGGAGGGAAGGGTGGGGTGAAGGTGTTTTTAAGATTTATTTTACTTCTCATTATCCTGATCTGACTTTGTAAGTAATAAATTCAATTAATAGACTCAAGTTGACTCTGTTTTACCCATGATGGTAATCTGTGAGGGATCTCTCCCTGTCCTTATCTCAACTTGTGAACTCTTCATTATATTTTCTCTCCCATGTTCACTTGTGAAGGAGAGTGATAAAGCGCCTTTGGTAGGTACCTGGAGTACAGCCAGGGTCAACCCTCTACAATGCCCCTATACAGTGCTGGGTGCTATGTATTTTCAGGATGTGATTGAGGGCATCTGAAATAGACCTCTAGAACAAATAATTGCATCCTAGAAGAGTCTGATGCTCTCCGTTGTCTGTAACTCAAATCTGGTCTAAAGTTTCTTTGAGTGTAGTAGTACTATCTTGTTCGATTGAGAGGGCATTGATGAAAATCACCAAACTTCACTGTCCCACACTTGCTTTCTGTCCCTTATCATCTAGAACAGGCAGATAACTGGACTGCAGGCTATGCCTTAGTGTCATGTTTAGGATAATAGCGTCAAGAAACCCTAGTAGATGAATATAATCCACAAATTGTCATAGATTCTTCTTCTAATTTGGCTATCTGTCTTCTCACCTCGGATCTTTGTTGCAAGGAACATTACATTTGGAGGTGTACTTCTATCTGCCTGTGATAAGTTTAAGCAAATTTCTTCAAATCTGTTCTATTTTTTGCAAAGCTGCATTGATTCTAATAAAGTCTATGTTTCCATTGCTAGGTAAGATTTTTTTTAAATTCCCTCACGAACTTTTTTTAGCTGTGAAAAGTTTCTGGAACATCAACAGATCAAGGAACATTCCCAGATCAAACTCTTCTTAAGTTCTGTCAGAGGAGAAGAAAATGGAATACTTTTGAAAGTGTATCCAAAGTCATTTCCAAACTTCTGAGAACACAACTAGTGGGAATTAATCCACTCTTCTGAATCAATATAAAATGTTTAGAAGTGAGAGTATATAGTAATCTGTGGGAGTTGCCAAAACTAATTTGAGATCATAAGAGTGAAACTGGTAGCAAACATGAAAGATAAAATGTTTATCTGAGTTTTCTGGTTTTATGGGGCTGCAGTTGTAGCTAATAATTTTCAGTATAATTATCTCATGGGAATGGTAGATACTAAATAGTATGCATGAAACCTATTTATGCAGGAATAAACAAAGAAGTATACTCATGTTGACCTTGTCTTTTAAGGTTAAAGTGTGCCTCACAGGATACTTTCACTCATGAAATTATATGCTTGCAGATGACCTTGTAAATGTTTATGCATTTTCCTCCATTTTTTCATTTTAGAGTTGTCCTGATTAAGTGCACTGAAATCACTATATATTAATATGACAGCTCAAATTACAGGTAGCTTGTAGAATAAAAAAGTAGATAAATTGGATAAATGGGTTATACTGGGACAGCTAAATTAATTAAGTTTCTAGGGAAAAACAGAGTCTCTCTAATACTTAAATATCTAGAAGGTGATTATTTGTAAATAAATAATGCATAGAGAATACTTTAATAAATGTGGTTGGTCAGATTTATTATTCTCTCTGCCAGCAAGTATTTTGCAATAATTTCAGCAGAATGTTCCAATCTGACATCTAACCTAAATCTTCACCACTTTGTTCATCCCTGTCCTCCATTTTCTGAATTCTTACATTTCTGAGTTGGCACATAATAGCAATGACTGCTATAGACCCTTTAGTATTTGCAGAATAATTAAACAGGGAAATAGAACCTTATTCACAATAATTGCAAAATGCCTCAATCTTGTTTTAGGATGGCTGTCTTGAAGGTGAAAGAGAAGCTTAATTTCATCAACTTTTCAGTTCTTACCTTCTCACTTAAGATCTTTAAAGGTTATTAGACTACTTGTATTTATGGTTTTGTGATATGGACTTCTGTCTGTCATGACTGGAACTCCTGCAGTAGCCACTGCTGTTAATGCATGAAAACAGATATGGATGGATTTAAATATATGACCAATGGTTGGAGGGTATCTTATTATTTTAACCTTCTAGCCTACTTGTCCAGTTCCAGTTGAAGTTTTTATATTGTGAGATTTGTTTAGAGTGTCAGACAATCCTAACAAAATCTGAATTTACAGCTAACCTGGCAAGATACCAACTAACTACATTGAGAAAGAATGTCAGAGTGCCATATGCGGAACGATCAACTCCTAACGGGGACAATTAAAATATTAGGTACCTAAGCAAATAATGTTTCACTGAGTTCAGTTGTGCCTTTTTAATGACACAGATTTACTATGAACTATTAAAATAATGTCAATGAAGATGGCTCTGTTTGCTAAGCTAGCATACAATTCTCACTAAGATTTAGTAATTTCTACACTTGGAATGTTCTGAAACACAGACTGTGTTCCTGTCATGGCAAATTAGGTCAACATGGAGAAACAGAGTCATAGGACGATGAAACATTAAAGACTACATTGTTAACTGATGTCTTTTTCATTTTATTTTTCTTCTGTGACATTTAACAAATTGAATGTTAAACGCTGAGAGACACAAAAATGCTTTGTTTGATTACTAACAAACAGGGAGAAAGAGTTCCCTCAACTGGTGTGTAATATAGAGATGTACAGCGGAGCTTATTGATAGGTTTTGGAGATGATGTTTGTGGTCCCTCATCCCCCAGGTATGTTAGAGTTTGTTGCTCCATGCAATCTACATGATTTATTAAGATTTTGTGTACTTTTATGGAGTTACTTCAGGAGTCTTTAATTTTACCTTTACCATATCTCATGAGAACTTCTTAGAATCTCAAGACTCCGCAAAAAGAAATGAAGCCATTCTGAAACCCACATACCTCAGAGAGTACCTCTCTGTCATCAGCACATATCAAAGTCTTTTTCATGCTAAGAAAGGTAAGAGAATTGATAAAGTTATGCAGAGCTAAACACTGACTGATTCCCCTTCCCTACTTGCAAGGGGGAAAGTCAAACCCCAGATATGATGAGAGCAAGAAAAGCTGACATATTTCAACCTTTTGTTTCTTAAGTGTAAAACAGAAGGACAAGATTAATTTCTGCATGCAACAGCAAAGATCTATATGGTGACGATGAGATTTGTGTATAAACTTCTAGGGTTTCAGCCAGGGTCTGATATAACAGCTTGCAAACTCATGATTAAAGAGCACATGTATTATATTTTAGACCAGCATTATAGAAGATATGTATTATTCAGTTCATGCCAGCAGATCATAAACCGCAGCCAAGTACATTGCAGTGCACTCTGAATGCTTCTTTGTTAAACACTCAGTACAATGAAGTCATGTAAAAGATTATCACAAAATGTAAATCATGCAGTCAGGTTATGTCTTGCTTTCCTGCTAATACCAACAATATTTATAATTAGTAAATTATTGATGATGTAACATCTCATTTATTAATAAAAATAGATATTCATAATTCTATTTATGAGACAAACATGTTTTGGGATCTGCTCACTTGGAAAGAAATTATGAAATTTGAAATAACAAATAGGTCTCCTAACTTCTGCCCTGGCTGCTCCTAACTAGATCACACTTTTGAATTATAATATAACTGTATGACTAACGTTATATCTGCAATACTAAATGAGACACTAGGGGCATGGGACAAAGGACTTGAAACTCTGTCTCTGTCTCAGGATTGTAATTGTTTACTTCTGTGTGATTCAAACCTTGAAGTATCCTGTTATAGCCCTGTGTTTTGTGATATAAATTTGGGTACAGATCACTGGATTTTGTTGAAGAAGTTGCTCTCTTTGTGAATGGCTCTCTTTGTGGTGAAAGGAGTAAACATAATTTTTGATCACAGCAATGCTCAATGCTTCAGGGATGTGTGATTTTTTGAGACAACTTGCCATGTAATAAATAACTCAACATATATTTGAAAAATTCTTTTCCATAGAAAAATCTGGCATTAAATTTGACAGTAAACTGAAGGAGTTAAAATGGAATAGAGCTGTGGCACTCAGTGGTGAGGTCTTTTACATATGAACATGAAATTATTTGCAGTCCTGGTGACTTATGTGAAATGCATAGGCTGTGTCTCCCTGTCCAACAATCCAGCTGAATGTGGTAGATCATTGTTCTTGTATTTCTCTCCTTACCCCTGCTCAGTTCTTTTCCCCATTTTCTGTCACCTCATCAGTGCAGCAAGTCCTAGCTCTGATATGTTGTGGTACTGCAGCTGCTTCTGTAACCCATACAGTTCAGAAGTAAGGCTTCAGGCAACAAGGACCAAAGAACATCTTACTTGTTCATGATGCAGGAGTTTGAGAAACAGGAACTATGGGAGGAGCAGAGTGGAAATTTATTCTGGGGACTGCCCACCCTTGCAGAATAGGAGCTGGGGGTCCTGGTGGATGTCGTGGATTTACCAGCTCCCCTGGGGTTGAAAAATAGTTAATTCCAGGTAGATTTCCAGAGCAAAGCCAATCACAAGTTATAGTAACGCCTCTGCGAATGACATATTTAAGAAAACGGAAAAGAAGCCTGTGGCGCAGAAGAAATTCCAGCCTGGAGGAGAACAGAGGAGAACAAGAGATAGCAATGTAGCCTCCAAGGTCAGTGTAGCAGGAGGGGGGAGAAGAGGCCCGAGGAGATCCCCTCTCTGCCTCCAGCAGGGGAAGAGACTTAAAACTAAAACCCCTACCACCTGTGGAAGATTATTTGGAATGAGGAGACCCTTCCGCAGCTCATGAAGGAGCCTGTGCCAGAGCAGAAAAGTGCATGGAGGAAGCTGTAACTCTGTAGGAGGCCTAAGATGAAACAGAGTCTTGCTGGAGATCTGTGGCCTTTGGAGAGAGAAACCTACACTGGAACAAGTGTCCCAGGTAGGACTTGTGATCCCAGTGAGGGATTTATGCTGGTGTAATTCATTTGTGACCCTAAAGGACAGCAGAGTATGGAAGAACTGTTGTCTGAGGGTAGACTTATGCTGGAGAAGCTCATCCAAACCTGTCTCCTGTGGGAAGGGAACCCACAAGAAACAGGGGATGGACTCGATGCCATTATCCCCTGTAACAGTGGTGAAGACCCTGGTGCAGCAAGTTGTCCCCTTGCAGTCCATGGAGGACCTCACAGGGCCCGAGTACCCCCCAACCTCCGGTCCTGGCCCGGCAGGGAGGAGCAGGGACAGTCCTGAGGTCGACGTGCAGCAGAGAGAAAGAGAAAGAGAGATTTCCAGCTACGGCCAATTGGACCTGTCACCCTAGAGATAACAGAAGAAAACTTTCAAGTGCTGCAAATTTGATTTAGAGGAACTGTAACCCTGAAGGCAGAGAAGAGGCTTTTCTCCTCCTGGACTGATATGGGGGGGGGAGGGATAATTTTGTAAATACATAAAATTTTCTTCATAAGAAAACCTAGTTAGAATTGTTGTATATATTATTCTTTAGTTTTTATTCTGCTAGGAATAAATTTAATATTATTCCCCCACATCAAGTCTCTTTTGTCTATATAAAACTTCTCTCATCTTATAGCAATTGTGTAAAAGGTTTGAAAAAAATTAGTCCACCCACGACAGTGGACAACAAGTTCAACATGAAGCAGCCTTGTGCCCTTGACACGAGGAAGGTCAATGACATCCTGGATTGCTTCATGTGGTTGCTGTCAGGGCAAAGGAGGTGATCCTTTCCCTCTGCTCAACGCTGGTGAGGAACTTCTGAAGTATTGTCTCCAATTCTGGACTTCTCAGTACTGGACAGTACTATGCAAATCTCCAGACACGCTGGAGAGAATCCAGCAAAAGGCCATGAGATGATGAAAGGACTGGAACATCTCTCCTGTGAGGAAAGTCTGAGTTCAGCCTGGAGAAGAGAAGGCTCAGGGAGGAACTTGTCAATGTATATATTTTCAGGGAGAGTGAAAAAATACAGAACTAGGCTCTTTTTCAGTGGTACCCAGTGACAGGACCAGAGGCAATGGGCACAAACTGAAACTCAGAAGGTTGCATCTGAACATCAGGAAACACTCTTTCACTGTGAGTGACTGAGCACTGACACAGGTTGCTCAGAGAGGCTGTGGAATGTCCCTCCTGGAAGATATTCAAAGCACTCTGGACATGGTCCTGGGTAACCAGGTCTAGGTGACCTGCTTGAGCAGTGGGAGTTGAACTAGATAACTTCCAGAGCTCTCTTCCAACCTCAACCATTTAGTGATTCTGTGAAAGGCTAAGAAACAACGGCTTTGTAAACACTAATCTTTGTGCTTTTCTTCAGGAGTTTATTACACCAAACTCTTTTACAGAGTTTTCTGAAAGCTCTGTATGCCTTCACTAACCTGTTGTCTATCTCTTTGTCAATTTTACCACCTGAGGAGATAATGCTTCCCAAATAAGTAAACTATTTTGTTTTGTCTACTCTTTTGTATGGGTCCGAATCATGGTCCATCTACTGCCACCACTTGCGACTCTTAGAACGCTTCCATCAGCGTTGCCTCTGTACAACCCTAAACATCCACTGGACTGACAAAGTGACCAATGTGTCTGTTCTTGAATAGGCTGCGGTCACGAGTATTGAGGCCATGCTGCTGAGAACACAGCTGGGTTGGGCAGGGCACGTCTCCAGGATGGAGGGCCACTGCCTCCCCAGGATTGTGCTCTATGGCGAACTCGCCACTGGCTGCCGCAAGAGAGGAGCCCCGAAGAGGAGATACAAGGACTCCCTGAAACAACATCTCAGCCTTGGCCATATTGATCACCATCACTGGTCTACTCTTGGCCTCCAATCGGGAGGCCTGGAGACACACTATCTATAATGTTGCTGCTTCTTTTGAGAACACACAGAGAATCATTTCTGAGGAGAAAAGACAACGCAGAAAGAACCAAGTTCTGTTAATACTGCCTAAGGAGACTTTCTGCTGTGCCTTTTGCAACCGGACTTGCCTATCTCGCATTGGCCTTTTTAGCCATCAACGCGCTTGTAGCAAGCGTGGGTAGAGTCCTCCTCAAATCTTTGTCTGCGAAGCCTAGCCACGATGATGATGAAGAAAGGGGAATGCAAGGTTAGAGAATGGGGATGCTGGGAACATGATGCTGGGCACCTGGCTTAGGAAATGAGTTTGAAGGGTTACAAGGGTGCTGGCTGTATGCAACTTCGTAGTGCAGTTCAGAAAAGAGTTTGATGATGTCTGCTGTGCTTAGATTGATCTTTCAGGTTGTGGGGCTAAAATTATTGCAGGCACAGGAAGGAGCCGATTTCTAACTTCACACATGCTGCAAAGGAGATTTAACCTAGGTCCTTTTGTGTAAAAGAGCCATCACCTTTGCTGCCTTCTCTTAAAGTGTTTCTTCTGTCTCATCCCCTCACACAGAAGGGGATAAGTATAGCTTCTTGGACACATGATCTGAAAGTACAGAAAGCATCTTCAGTGCCTTCTAATTTCAGAGTAAGCTGCTAAACTGTGGCCAGAAATGCAATTCAATACATATTTACTCCCTAGCAATAGCTAAAGCTTTATCATGGACAGAATAAAGAGGCTTCCTACAGAGCTTGCTGGCTGCTGTGAGACAGCTATGTGCTCCCACTGATTTATGCTGTTATTCCCACTGAGTCTTGGCTATCTAATCCAGGACCTTGATAGCAGAAAGGAAGTCAAGCAGCTTAAAAGTTTAGGCATTACAAATCCCAGCACAGCGGCACCCAATTCATTTCATATATCTTGCCCTTAGTGTCTAACACATACATTTTATCAGCAGCTTGTAGGGCATGCAGTCAGACAATTTCCATTATGGTCAGTGAAATAGCATGGTTAAAATCCTGTGCAATGCTTTATAAATTTAAATTTAAGCATAAATGTTCTGTAACAAGATTATTGTATCTGATCTGATGGTTGGAGAAAGCCCACTCATTTTGTATTGTCAGCACTTGAAGCAGTCATTGATGTATTAAGCTCTTACACAAGTCATGGCATCTTACTTGAACCAACGTGCAGTCGCAAGGGATTTCAGTTGAAAGAGTAGATGCAAGATACACATTTATAACAGTGAGGGCAATCAGCTTTGCAATGGATTAGTGAAGAATATGGTAAATTCCTCATCACTTGGAGTCCTTTTATCAATGTCAGGTGTCTTTCTAAAAGAAACAATCTATTTCAATAACACTTTATTAGGTTATATGCACAAATAAGGAGAAGAAATCTACAGTTTTCATGCAGAAAATTGGTTGAGATTAGCACAGTTTCCATTTCTGTTTTTAGCAATTTATGTTAAGTAAGGTTACGGAAAAAAAATAATTGAGACAAACTACCAGATTGTTTCTCTGAAAACTACTAAAACAGGAAGTGAGCTGTAACAGCATTGTCCTGAAATTGCTACTTTAACAATCAGAGAATCATGGAATTGTTTACATTGGAAAAGACCTCTAAGATCATTGAGTCTAATTGTTAACATAGCACTGCCCAGTACACTAATAAACCATGTTCCTTAGCATCACATCCACACATCTTTTAAATACCTCCAGGAGTGGGGACTCTACCACTGCCCTGGTCAACCTGTTTCAGTGTTT
Source organism: Oxyruncus cristatus (assembly GCA_013399855.1). Taxonomy (NCBI): domain Eukaryota; kingdom Metazoa; phylum Chordata; class Aves; order Passeriformes; family Cotingidae; genus Oxyruncus; species Oxyruncus cristatus. Next base: position 248,692 of record VXAY01003992.1, read on the forward strand.
GACAACCTCTTTCATGAAGAACTTTACTCTAATATCTAGGGCAACTTGAGGCCATTTCTTCTCATCCTATTGCTTGTTGCTTGGGAGAAGAGGCTGACCACCACCTGACTACAACCTCCTTTCAGGCAGTTGTAGAGGCTCACCCCCACCCAACCTCCTCTTCTCCAGGCTAAACTAACTCATCTCCCTCGGCCACTCCTCACAAGACTTGTGCTTCAGACCCTTCACCAGTTTCATTGCCCTTCTCTGGACACACTCCAGTACCTCAATGCCCTTCCTGAATTGAGATGCCCAGAACCGGACACAGCGTTTGATGTGACGTCACCAGTGCCGAGTACAGGGGGATGATCAGTGCCCTGGTCCTCCTGACCACACTTTCTGACTCAAACCAGGATACCATTGGCCTTCTCGGCCACCTGGGCACAACGATGGCTCATGTTCAACCAGCTGTCAACTAGCACCCCCCAGGTCCTTTTCTGCTGGGCAGCTTTTCAGCCACTCTTCCCCCAGCCTGTAATGCTGTATGGGGTTGTCGTGACGCAGGACTCAGCACTTGGCCTTAACTGAATCTCATATGATTGGCCTTGAACCATCAATCCACCCCCTCCAGATCCCTTTGCAGAGTCTTTCTACCCTCCAGCAGATCAACACTCTCACCCAACTTGATGTCATCTGCAAACTTACTGAGAGTGCATTCGATCCCCCTGTCTAGGTCATGGATAAATGTATTAAATAGGACTGGCCCCAGTACTGAGCCACTTATGACTGGCTGCCAGATGGATTCAGTTCCATTCACCACCACTGTCTGGGCTCAGCCATCCATCCCATTTTTTGCATAGCTAACAGTAATCCATTCCAGCCACGGGCAGAGAATTTCTCAAGAGAATGCTGGTACTTCCCAGAGAAAGTCCACTTTAAATCTGGGCTAAATTCTGGAATTCCTGGCTCCATGGGTGTACTCAAGACTTTTTCCTATTTGGTTTTCTTTCCTATATTTTAAAACATTGTCATCTCTGCATGCATTTGATAGATTTTAGCACTTTCCTATGCATATGATGGAGAAGCAAATCTCTTTTGGTAAAATGGGCTTTGCAAACATAAACTCTATTACTTACATGTGCGAATGCTTACGGTGACATACTTGAAAGTCCCTCTTAAAATCTATTAAATAAACGCGCAAATTATCAAGACTAGTATGGTTTTCCAGATGAAATCTTTCCTTTAAAATAAATGTGATATTTTACTGGAAGTAAATGGAACCACTTACAGAAGTGGGTTGATAGACAATATTGAGTTTGGGTAGATTTGTAGTAATTGGTGTTTTAACAAAATTGGAAATACATTTTAGCAGGCATTTTAGCTTGACTTACCTAAAATAATAAATTTCAGTAGCCTTGCCTAGACATGACAAAGATATGAATCAACTTCTCCACTTTTTTCAAGCAGAGATTTCAGGTATTTACTGTACCTGTGATGATGAAAAAGGTTTTGGATATTACATGAAGATGACCATCAAGAGGTAGCTCTTAATTCAATATCACATCAAGGTTTTCCATGGTGACAGCAAGAACAGGAGATTGTTGGTTCCAGAAAAATATCATAGAGAAATAGTTGCACTCTTTGTGTTCTCTGCAACAATTAGCAAAATTCTGACTTAATTTCTATTGTTATTTGTTAAAAACATAAACAAAAAAAGATGCTGCAAATACCCAAGTCTGTTCTGAACTAAACTATTTCAGATGTCTACAAATTCAGATACAGAAGATATGCCTACATCCCACTTTTTAAATGAAAATTTTCCATTCATAAAAGACCAAAGAATCTGCCTGTTAAGAATTTTATTGCAAAATTCAGGTTTCAAAGCACATTGAAGTGCAATGTGCTTCTAATGCTATGCTGTATTCACCCAAAAGGCACAACATTCTTGTTTGTTTGTTTTCCTCGTTTTAGATAGGATTCATGACTTCTGTTAAGTGAACTGAAAAAGACAAGTATACAGGGCCTGGCTATGTTAGCCATTAACAAACTACCTTTTTATTTTGGTAGGCATAAATCTTGGGTGACCTTTAGCTATTAGAAAAAGTATAGTAAAGCTAGGAAAGATTAGTACTGTGCCAGTTTCTAGATCTTGCATTTGCCGTTATCAAGACAAGATGCACATTAAAAAATACCTGAAAATTGCAACTACTTTCAGTAAAATCTATTCTTCTCCCATTCTTCACATAACTTGTGCTGATTCTGTCTTTAAGATTGGATCCCAATACATCTACATCCCTTCTGTGGCTTAGCAGTCATTTCTCTGTTGTCTTCCCTTCTCGTTGCAGTGTCTACGCTATACATACATGATGTCTGGGATGTTGCAGACTGCCAGAAGATTTCCTGATGACAGTTCTGATGAAAAATATTTCACTGGGGAAAATGGTTGGTTGTTTGGGATGTTTGTTTTAAGACAAAGAATACTGAGTGGTTATGCCTATCACAATTGCTTGCCAATATATAAGAATACTGTAAAGAGTTCTCCTTTCTCATTGACCACATGAACAAGAGTATCAGGAAAAAGTTTGCCAGCTCTAAAGCTACTGAAACTATTTGGAACAGATTGCATATGGGTGGTCTGCAATCCCCTTACCTGGATATTTTCAAGAATAAATTTAACAGATTTCTGGAAAGTATGGTCTTGACCATGTCTCAGAGGAAAAGAAAGGACTAGATGAAATCCAAACTCCTTCCTATTCTGTATTTAATGATATTTTACAGTCAGGATAAGTTTCTTTTGTAAGCATGATTTGTTTATAAAACATCTGCTTTGTGGTATTTGGTAATAACGTTGTTTAGTGAGTTGTTGTCAAATCCCTTGCAGAAGAGGTTCATCTCAAAGAGACAAGGTGTTCCTTTCTGATTTTTGCTATGTATTAGTTCTTTTTCAAATCTTTGCAGGTCAGGGAACAGCGTGATTTCATTCAGGTTTTATATCATGGAATCAAAGAATGGCTGTGGTTCGAAGGCACCTCTGGAGATCATCTAGTTCAATCTAGACCAACCAGGGTCAGCTAGGTAGTTTGGGTTTTTTTATCTCCTAGGATGAAGTCTCCATAGCCTCTCTGGGCAACTGTTTCAGGTGTTTGACCACCTCTGAAGCTAAAATAAATAAATAAATAAATAAATAAATAAATAAATAAATTATTATGTTTGAGTGGAATTTCCCATGTTTCAGTTTGTGCCCATCACCTCCTGCACTTCACACTCCAGTCTTACACTGGACAGCCCAGAACCAGTTCCATCACTCAGGATGTTTCTCACCAAGGCTGAACTGAAGTAAATAATCACCTACCTTAACATACTGGCAGTAGTCTTCTTAATGAAGCCCCAGGATATTTTTGGTTCTGGTTGCAAAGGCACATTGCTGGCCTAAAGTCAGTCAGATCCTTTTCTACCAAGCTACTTTACAGCTGGGAGTCAGTGTTATTCCTGGTGCATGGTGTTATTCCTCCCCAATGTAAGACCTTGCATTTAATTTTGTTGAACTTCTTGAGATTCCTTTTAGCAAAGTTTGTTATGCCTTAATAATTATTAAGCTTATGCACCTAATCCAACTGTTGATATATCAAATTTCACTTGTATACTGCTAAGTGTTGTATCAGTCAAGCACATAGTAAATGTAATTTCATGTACTTTCTTTACATATTTGCATATTTAGGTAATTACAAATTAATCAGTAAAGCTGGGTTACTTCTAATTTAAATTAACTGATTCAAGTTTTCTATACAGTCCAATTTTTAAGCTTAATTATAAACTTAGGTAAGTCTACCTAAGGAAGGAGTAAGGAAAAGGAAGGTTTCCAAAGCAGGTTTCATTCCATCCATAGAAATGCATCTAAAAACATATGTTGACTCACCATCTGGATATCCTATGTTTCATGACTGACTACAGATGGAATTTGCATGAGCAGTTAAGATTTGTCAACTACAGGGAAATGAGAAGCAGTCAACCTAAATGAGGGGATCTGGGGATATTGTCATTCTTCTCTCACATGGATGAAATACACATTATTTTTCCCATTAAGTAACTTTCCTGTACACAAGTTTAAATATTTCCCAACCCTCATACCATGAACTGTTTTAAAAGTAACAATGAAATAAAGTGTTGTAAAGATTTATTTTATTTGTATTGACAAAATGTCCCTACATTTTAAGAACAGCAGTGCTTTTTGCTAAGTTTTAAATGCTCTAAAGCAAAATTTCATGATTTTGTCTGCCCTTAAGACTAAAATATGATTTCTTCAAGTTATCATCTAGATTATTGTCCATACTGGTTTTCAAAGATTGATCCATTTCTCTCCTACAAGAAGGTAATAAAGAATCAAGTTAGATCTGGTTTGATTTCCCTGTAATGAAACAACCAATTGCCCCATGTCAGAAAAGATCTACTGTAGGTATTCTTCTGGGATTTTCCTGGCTTTTGCCAGTCAATAAAGAAATAAGATCTAACATTTCATTTATAAAACATGAATTCCACTGGGTTAGAAGCATCAAGAATGATAATAGGTTTTTACTCTTACATACAGAATATTTTAGCAAGATTTTTTTGCTAGCTACCATTAAGAAAACAAAACCTACCATCCTTTGTGATTTTTGGACTGGCATATTTATTTTACAATGCAATAAGATAGCTTTCTGCAGTATATTGCTTACAAGGACTGAACTGAATTTATGAGGAAAGAGTTAAATAAAATTACTGTAAAAAGCCTCACAAGTGAGATGAAGGATATTTCCAGTTTGCAGTAGGGGGGTTTTGAATGTACAATTACCATATTGTAACAAATTCCTCAAGGTACAATTTTTATTCTTCATTTATTTATCTTTCATGAATACTTCAATTTTTGATTTGACTCAGCTTTTCTCTTGTCTTTGTCTGTTGCCCAAGTTGTATCAGTTTTTTTTATAAATTAGACTGCACCATTCTTCATTCAGATCATGCTTTTGATCAGAGGTAGTTCCATTCAGCATTTGAATGGAAAAAATAAGAAGAAATTACTCACTCTCCTTGAAAAGATACTACAGCAGCTTTCCTGGAAATAATACTTTTGTCTGCAGACAATTTTGTTTTATCCAAAATTCATACCAAAAGTGTTACAATGGTCCTGGCAGCAGCACATGCTTTAAACTGAGCTGTTAAAGGTTTCAGTTTGTCTACTTCCTATATGCTTACTGGTCAGCCTAGTGCTTTGCTTGGCTCTTATATTCCCTGCTTCCTTCTAAACTTCTCAGTCTGTCCTATCTTAGTACCCCGAGTGACCTCATGCCATGATATCTGCCAGATATCTCTGTCTTCCTCCACTTCAGTGCATGTCATCTTCTTTGCTCTTGCAATACTCCAGGGACACTATTTGCCTCCTTTCTCCAGTTCTGTCTCTAGTCTGCAAACTGTACATGCTTGAGACCCATCTGGTCTGTTCCCCTGTCTGTCTCTTGGCTACCAACTGCCAGGTGGGCCAAAAAACTTCTCTGCCCTTGACAGGCCAGAAAAAAAGCTAGTGCTGTGTGACAGTCTCAATCTGTTTGCAGAAATGTGCTGCTGTGCCTGCCAAACCCTTGATCCCACTCACTCACCCTGGCTTTTTTTTTTCTCTGAGAGAGCTCTGTGTTCCTGAGGATCAAGAAACAGAAAGGTGCTGCCATGTTTGGGTCAGAAGGCAGCCTAAATGATTTGCTTCTGAATTTCCTTGGTTTAATATAGTCTCTATCACTCCCAGACTGTATATTAAAGTCTTGGCTCTAGCTGAGAGGAATCCAGGTAGGTTAATTAATTAAACATTTTCATACTGAGGGTTACAAGACCTTTCAGGTCCAGAGAGAACATACAAATGATGCCATCCTCTGGGATAATACATCATTCTTCTTTACCTCTGTGACTGCCTATATGCATGGCCACAGACTGGATTTTTAATATTTTTGGAACTTGCTGATCACACACTGTCCATGAGGTACTTCGACAATTTTTATCTTAGTCTTTGAAAACCAACTTGTAGATTTTACATAGTTTCGTCTCTGACCTACCTTCCCTTCTATCTTTACCCAAGGTATGAAAAGCTATCACCATCCAAGTAACATCAGCCGAGAATAAATCCCCCAGCAGTTAGGAAGAAAATCCTTTCTTATTGCTCTTCTGTATGTAGAATTCTTTTTTTGACATCTCTCTTTTTTTTTTTTTTAATAAAACCAGATTATTTCTAAATTGATGAAGCAAATATATCTACACCTAAATGACATTCAACATTATACCAACTCAGTACACCACCCTTATTAACTGTTTTCAAGAAGCTTTGAAGTGGCAAGTTTTAAAAATTGCCAAGAAGAATGCTCGAGAAATTCAAATGTGAGTGACGAGCTCTGAACTAGTACACTGGCACCGCAAATCTCTTCATTTCATGTGTTCCTTCTTGCTCATTGTGACATCACGCTCACTGAGAAATAAACTCTTCTTCTTCTTTCAATTTCTGACACAATCACAGTGCTGGGGTTGGAAGGTGAAGCTTTTGAGGAGTGCCGTAATTTACCATTGTGCCACTTCTGTGCTCTAAATTAAGGGTTGCAGTGACAGTAAGTATCAAGAAAATTAGGATGCTAGCATGGGAAGTCTTTTTTCTAGTATGGCAGAGTATTAAAATTTCTCACTCTAAGTATTCAGCATTAATAGATAAGTTCCTAGCATCACAGTGATCACAGAATGTGAAGGAGCTAGTTAGAACATGAATTAATCTTTATACTGCAATGGACAGAGATAGTGCTACATTTTGAGTTTGGTTGGAAATTTTCAAGTCTATTTTCTTTCAGGTTCATAGTTACATACTATAGATTCACAGATGATGTGTGCCACATATTATGATTTTCTTAAATCATGTATTATCAGGGTAATGAAGGTGCTTTGGATTTTATTTTGGCCGAATTCAGCCTTGTTCCTCCAAGGGGAACTTTCTTCTTGACGTACCATATGAAGGAAAAATTGCTCTGAAACACTGAGACGTTGTCCTTACGCATGAGACATTGTACTTGTATTTGTATGCCTGTCATATGTCTGTCAGTCAGTCACTTTCGCAATGCTGCTTTGAGTGGGATGCCTTCGCTGAGGGGGAAGGATATGTCTCTGAGCAGGCCCAGGCATAGATTTTGCCAGCAAGCCAAAACGAGGGAATGTAAGACAGACACTTGGTAAGTGTAAAGTAGAATTTAATTTCAGCCATTTTCCCTTTAATGAAGCATTATAGTTCTGTTACTAAAATACGTTACATTAGCATAAAAATCCACTTTTAAATGAGACAATCAGTATTAGCAAACATATCTATTTTCTATAATTATAAATACATAATTACATATGTAATTATAATCTCTATAATCTATTCTCTCTAAGTTTATTTACATGGTACAGACAACACAGACAAAACCAGTTGTGAATAAATATTATTTTGTTATATTGCTAAATGTATCTTTTTGTATTTCCAAACAATTAAAACTGTCTTTGAGCTTAGTATTCTTGTATGAAAGCAGTCAAGTTATTTCCTTGTTTTTTAATTACTGCACGATATACTGCAACAGAATTTCTGGGCTGGCTGAATCTTTTTGTGAGGCTCCTCCTAGACAACTAGGACTCCAAACTCAGTAGACAAACCTGTGAAGATTTTGTTATATGTGTTCCTATGTTTCCTGCTTTTAAAAAGATGAACGCTATTTTTAGCACCACCAGGAGGGGAACGTAGTCTCTTTCATAAATACATGTTTTCAAACATATATTGAACTCATGATATCCTTATCCATGCTCCTAATATTTCTTTTTAATACTTCATTTCTGTCCTTCTGTAGCTCAGAAGTAGACTGTGAACTTACGTAGACAGACACATAAAATCTAGCCTTTGATGTCTGAGCAGCTTTCTCTTGGTTTCTTTTTTTTCACTTGTTAAGATAAATGCCTACTTCCAGAGAACCCTGTTTTAGCCGTAGGAAAGGAAGGATGGAAACCACTCCAGTAAGAAACTGAAGTGACTAACTGTGATGGTTTTCAATAATAGTTCTCTTAGGAATTGTGCAAATAGAGTTTTTCAATTCCACATCCTTTCCTGTTGCTCACAACTGTGAATAGCATCGTAGTTTTAACAATTTCATTAAAAATCAAACAGGATTTCCTTTACTGCAACTAAAAGCTGCCTTTATTCACCATGTCCCATTCTTGGGCACTTTCTTTTCTGGAAGATCAATAGCAATATGTGGCCTCTCCTCATTGTTTCTTATATACCCATTTGATTTGTTTTTTCCTTGCTAGAATCACTACTAATACGATTTTACTAGTTCCAGAAATGTTAATATATTCCCAAAGCTATCAATAGCAAAAGGAATATAAACTCTGTAATTAGAGTTTAGTTTTGCATTATCTGTTGTATCTTTTCCTTCTGGTCCTTGTTTTGCATCCTTATTAAAGCTGAACATGTCACATAACTTAAGCACATACAAGATACTTATCAGAACAGTAAAATGTTCTACAAACATCATAGTTTTCACCCTACTTTGTACGGCAGCCTTAGTTTGTACTTCTGCTGTAACAATGACTTATTTTATGTTTTGCCATAACAGTGTTATACTGCTCCTATACACACCATAATTGTAAAACATACTGTGCTTCTGCATTCATTTAAAGAGCAACTACTTGATAAGTACAAAGTAATTAAGCAATAAGACATGACAGGCAGCACATTTCTGGGGAATTATGGCACTTCTCAGATGTCTTGAAAGATATGAGGCTAAAGGTTGAGTGACTTCAGTCACCTGAGAAGTGGAATAATCCCCCAGATATGCATTGCTTACCACAGTTTATTGCTATTATGAAATGGAAATTATGAAACCAAAATAGGATGAAAAGATTAGATCTGTGCATTTATGGAGGATTACTTATATAGGTATGACATCACTGTCAGCTCTATATGTGTCCAGAGAGATCTTAAAGACATTTCAGAATTAGCGCGTGAACAACACAACTCATCCAAAGCTGCGGTTTCAGCACTCCTTAATACCAACTTGACATAGACCAGCCCCCTAACATTCCCCTACAAAATCATATTTGTATTCTCAGTACAGATTTTGTCTCTGATACTAATCACACAACCTCAGGGGGTGTGGTTATTCCGAAATAATCATACCCCCTGGAGGATTAGAAGCATTTGGTTGCTTCCTTGCCTTGTAACACCCCAAGGTCATTATCTCATGATAATCACGTCTCCTGGAGTTGCCTTATTGCTTAAGTGTAACACTAAATTTTAATTACAATGAAATAGAGCTCTTCTGGTAGTTTATACAACATCCTGTGTGTGCAAAGCCAGATGGAAATAATGCCTAGCTTTTACTGTAATAGAATGCGATGGGCTTGTGTTCCAGTGCAATAAATGGTCATGTTTTTGTAAGTTTTTTGATGAGAAAATAATTTTGTGTTAAATTTTCAGCATACTGCTATCAAATTTAATTTAGAGTCTTATCATTTTTTTGATTTATTGTAAGTAATTTTTAAATTAAAAAAATATATCTATAGCGAAGGAGTACACTGAAAACATTCGAAGTCTCTGATACCACTAACACCGACTACTGAGTTTCACTTCAGTGTTCTGAAGGCAGAGTATAGTGTTTGGTTCTTTGGACATTTCAGTCAATCATCAGTAATATATGACTTTAGTATTGAAATTTAAGACGCTAAATTTCAAATGTGATTCAACATTTCTGATTCTTTCAAGAGACTTAAAAAAAGAAAATAACATTCATACAGAATTCATATAAGGAGTGCATTTCTCATACTTTAACTCTTCAGCTCTGAAGTTGGAAATGGCATCACATTATTAGAGATTTCCTGAGAAAGGTTTAATTTTGTGAAGTAACATAAATCTCTAAGTCCATCATGTTCTCCTCTTGTCAAACAGATTTAGCTGCTCTATGATGATTTTGCTAAAAAACTTATATGTGTATGAATTTATTAAGCATTTTCAAGTGTTTATACATCAAGACCTTAAAATATTTTTACACCGTTCTCTGCTTTGGATAGAGAAGTTATGTTATTTTGTATTTACCAGTTCCCTATCAGGATAATTGAGGGTATAGAAAATACAGTTTTTCAAATCAAATAGATGCAAACATATAAGATACATTTAAGACCAATAATTTAAACAACAAAACAAGAAAACAGACAAAATAAAAAACATCAGATCTCTTTGGCTACATAGAACTATCTGAACACATTATGTTTATAACTGTTTCTACACTGTTTTGATCCCAGCTAGAACTGCACTTTTATCTTGAGGCATTTAAAGATAGATGTTTACTGTTCATTCTTAGTGATTGTTTTTCTGTATCACAGCATTTTTTTCAGAATGTTTTAAAAATTCTGTTTTCATTCTCTTACTCTTTTTCAGATATTTACAGCAAAGACAATAATATGAAATTCCTTGTGAAAATGATGAATATATATGATCCCACTTTTGTTAGGTTTTATTTTGTTGTGGTTTACCTTTCTACACAACAATTTAGTGAATTAAAGGTAAATATTGAATTCAGCTCTTGAATTCAGCATGTCCTGACTTTTTTATTGTTATTAGCATAAATTTTATTTCATTATTTACTCAGCATGAAAATAAAAATATTATAGTCTGCTATGATCACACCTTCAGTATGTTGCTTAAAGTGGATTTTCTAGCTATGTGCTTGTAGGAGAGTTTCAGATAGATCACCCTGCATCAAGTCTCCCTATTACCTTGGCCTTTTCTCCCATCCAGTGATGACTCCTTGGAAATGAGTGACTGCTTTCCAGCTGACTTGTTAGGAATGGTTGTTATGAACATGTTAAGCTTCTACATTCTCAATGAAAAGAGTGTTTCTCAGAGGAGGAAGAAACACCTTGGTGTGCCTCATCAGAACATGAGTAAAAGTTTCCTTATGAGGGAAAAAAGCCTAAGAAAACATCTATTAGTACACCTCATAGAGCTGGTATGTGAGCAATGTTAGAAATTAAATTTCATTACATCTACTTCTGTTTGGTCTGTTTTTTTAAATATTTTTTCAATGTTCTCTTCGAAGAGAGACAAAGTCTTTCCTCTTATGCTTTGTGAAATCGGTAAGTCACGTGAGGAAGAGTTAGTTTTAAACTACAATATCAGAGATATGTTGACTTCAGTAGGGTTATGGCACTGTGGTAAACAGTAGAATTTGACCAATCCTTCTGATACAAGGCTAAATTAATTCTGTAGTACTGGACAATGAAATTTAATCAGGTTTCTGCTGTGCTGAAGTTTGCTGTCGCTGGAAAGCATTAATTATTTTTAGTAGTATTGATATTGAATTACCTAATAGAGAAAGGAATGTGGGGTTTTTTTGTCACGTTGTTCAGGATTTTAACAATAATAATAAAAATAACAACAACAACAATAATAATATTGTATTAGGAAAACAAATTATTAACTGTTGTACAAAGTAATCATACTGCGAATATTTCACCCTTACCAAAGCCTCTTATCCTGTTCTGCTTTTACACATAGGTCATATTATGCACTGCTTTGTGCTAGTTTGACAAGAACTAATGTGGATACTTAAATATTTTAAAGGCTGCACATTTCAGAATGATAAAATACTCAACTGATCTTCTTTTCTTGTTTAATTTTTGGCTAATGATAAAATAATTATTTTTCGTCTATTAGAGATTTTTAACAACAAACACTAAAAGTTCTTTTGAGAAAAAAAATATCAAATAAGCCCATGCAATGACACTTTTTAACTACAGTTGTTTTTATTCAGCCATAAAATCTATCTTTTATATAGAAACCCACTTACATGTCTTACTTCAGTGAAGGTTATTTGTAGACTGAAGGTCTTTTCTTGTCAAGATATGATGAATACCATGTGTGAAGACAGAAGAGCATCAGGACCTGTATTAGCCGGAAAACCCACTGATCTGTGAATAACCTAAAAAAGAAAACCTGAAGATTAGCAATGTCGCTTTTAAGAATGATCCATCAAATTCAACAAGCAGATTCACAGAGATGAATCATCTAGTTCCTTTTATTCCAACAATACAGTAAAGGTTATTTCCCTTCCTTACAAATAGAAGTTCTGAAATACAAGAAATAGACACTTGTGAGTCCTTTTTTAGTCATAAAGCAATGATTCGACATTTTTCATTCAGTGTGCTTTTTAAACATTTTTTCCTTTTATTTGTCAATTGATGTAGGTGTGGCTTAGCCCATCCAGCACACAGGCTAAGTTGTGTGATTATGTCCCATTTTTAAATAAGGTTATATTTTCTACAAAGATTAAGTCCTCTGTCAAAACCAATTTAAAAGTCAGGAAATAAATTTTATGCATTTTAACAAGTTTTTATTGCATTAGCACATCATATTGAACTATTGCTTCCTCCTGGCTTGAAAATTCAGTAAGACCATTGTGATAACTTTCTCTGGTGTCTGATAAAAGCCTTGGAATTTTTCTCAGCCCTCTCCTCTCCCTCTCTTCTCTCTCTCCTCTCCCTCTCCCTCTCCCTCTCCCTCTCCCTCTCCTTCTCCTCTTCAAACCATCAGTGGACTATTAACTACCCTTGCCATGGAAATTTACTCAGAAATTCTCACCTATAGGTAGAAATTTCATATCAAAATTTCTGGTTTAACCTTCTAGATGTTGAATGTTTGAATACCAGACTGAAGAGTTACAAATACTTTTTTTTAGGTTGTGATGCCTCGCTAAGAGCTGTCTTTGATAAGAGGGAGTTGCATACTTCCACTACTTGCTTTAATAATTTTTGTACACCTTCTCCTTATTTTCTCAACATCCACTTGAAGACACTCTTTTCGGTTTATAAATTTATGGTGATTGATGTATGTTAATGGTTTTGTTATCAAATCAAAGTCAACAGTTTATTTAGACTGATCAGCAGCTAGAAAAACTGTCCTATAATCATTGTTTGGCATAAACAATGAAAAAAAAAAAAGGGAAACAATGTTATCCATGATTGAAACTGCTTTCTCTTCTGTTAACTTTGCATTCCCCTTCTCAATATTTGCTTATCATTTGTAGAGAAGGTTACATTACAGCACCTATACAATGCAGAAACAGCTGGGATTCTCATAAGAATTTTGCATGTTGCTCCTATTTCTGGGAGTTCAAGGCCGAAAACTACCTTTAATATTGAAATATTTGAAAAAGAACGTAGAGAATTTAGATATGAGGTTATTTTTATAAATTTAGTGCATTTTTAAAGTGAATGAACTATCTCCAAACCACACTTCTTACAATCTAGAAAATAGATGGTTTACCGTTATGGACAAATGGAGAACACATTAAACAGAGTGTCCAAAAGAATTACAATAAAGCATATTTTTTATGTCTTTATTGGGAGAGATGTGAACATTTAGTGATGAGGTCATGGGAAGCAATTACTTTTTACAAGGATTATGAGCAGAAAGCAAAAGTTTATCAGCTACATTTCATCAGTCAATATGAAGATATGATAAGTAAATTTAAATATGGATATAATACAGATTTCTGTACACCTAAAAGGGTCTTCTGCTTGTGCTTGCTGAAGATGTCCTCCACTATGCAAGGTAGACATTTTGCCCCTAAACAAGCATCGTTGCCTTAGGTGTCTGTGTGTTAAGGAGAGGGAGATCAGTTTGACACACGGCATATCTACCAACCTGGAGGATGCTGAGCTCAGGGCTAGTCATCTGCATTTCTCATAGGGATCCTGAATCCCTCCATTTCTGGGTTTACTGGCAGAAGTTAAAGAAGTCTTTTCTGGTAATCTACCACACTTCAGCTCAGAGACCAGTCATACATTAGCATGCATTCCCTCCCTAAAATGAAGTCCCTAATAAAAGTCCTTGACAAACAACTTTGTGTACTTCCTCCTTTCCTTCATCTATGCAACTCTAAATTTTACTAGACACAATAAACTTTTCAACTATGAACAAGGGAATTACAACATTTTTTAGGAGCCATCAGGTGACAAAGTTCCATTTCTCTCCCCTTTAAATAGCTAGTAATTATTTATACTGCGATATAAAGCTTTTTGGTAATGTTATTTATATAGTAACTTTCATTATGCAAATGAAATAATAAAATAGCAGCAATGTAACATAGCTAATGATTTATAGTTGCAGGAATGAGAACCTTATGGCTTGAACCATCTCAGAATATCTGGAATAACCTTGAGGGCATTTGAAGACTTAAGTATCATCCATTTAGAGCTCTTAAAACTAATAAAGGATGAACACAAAGCTAATCTGGGGTATTTATAATAAATTCACTATTTAGATGGGCTTTAGGGAGTGTATTTAGAATTTCAGGTTTTGTGAGAGCCAGGCATATCTAAATATTTGCCTTTTTGACACTTAAAATTAATAATGAAACTGAGCACAGTAGTTTAATTAGAAGAACTGCAGAAGAGGGAAATTCCACTGATTACAGGAAGCTTAAACAGTGAAAAGGCCTTGAAACATATGTTCCAGCAACAGAAATAGTCATAAATCATATGTGAACATAGGACTGCAGCAGAGTGAAAAGCTCTACATTAGAATTTGGCAGCGGAAGTCTACCTGTATTATTGATTTGAACTTGAGTTGAAACAGCCACCCCTTCAATTTAATATCCCATTCTGAGGACATTAAAGCAAACGCACTGCTAAATAAAACAGAGAGTTAAAGAGACGTTGCTAGATATAGCAAAACAATGAAACAATTTAATTAGGCGATAATGTTTCTGGCACTGGAGTATACACAGCAATAAACTTTTTGCTGTTGATTAAATGCTGAGGTGAAGCAGAGCATGAAATCTTTCTCAGAGTAAGGAGCTGCCTCTGGATCTTCCCATTATCCGTGGATATCCACACTTCAGTAAGGCAGCAGGTCTCACTCACAGTCCTCCTGTGAGTCTCAGTTCTGAGTGTTGGGTGTGTAGACCTTGAAGGATCCAGGACTGACTTTCCTTCTATTCATTTTCTCCATCAATGTCTGCTCCTCTAGGCAGCTCCCAAAGGGACTTTTTGCCCACTGTTTATCCTCTGCTTTCATATATAATGCAGTAGAACTGTTGTAAAACAGACTGGGAGATACAGGCACCCAGAAGAACATGTATGTTCAGTGATGGGTTCTGCCTTATCAATTTTGAATAATCTGGGCAAATAATTTGATCGGTTGGCTTCCTTTACTTTGCCAGCCAGGATACAAATGCTCTCAAAAGGAGAAAAGCAACTGAATATTTTTAGGAGCTGAAAACAAGTGTTGCATCTAGGTCCTTCTTTCTGCCGTTTCTGAGTCATTAAAACACATCTTGCTGTACATTTTCTGCATTATTGTCCGGTGTCTTGGTGCTTATCAAGAATTTTGATAATCACTTAATAAGTATATAAGGCTATCTTGGATCATCTAGTAATTACTCTGTGAAAATTCCAAGTTATTCCCCACAAGGTAAGTTATACCAAACAATGCCAATTTCAATGTTTTTGGTAAAGAACGATTTGGAATAACTTCTCTTTTGGATGGGACTCAATTTCTTCCCCCAACTGTTCTGTCTTTTTTCCAAGTATGTTCTTGTTTGTGAGTACACTGTAGCCGAGTAGAAGCATTTTCTTTTGGAACATGGTGGAAGAAATCACCGCAATTCATTTAAGAAAAATAATTTATTTACACTGCCCATTTCAATTTTATAAATGGAATAAAACTTCCATTTGAACTCCTGAAGATCATAGTCACATTTTTTCAGAATTCTGACACTTTCTGTAACAGTAGTTTGCAGATAACCTGACTTTCAAGGAGTGTCCTTGGTTTGGCCATTACATTATTCAGTACTTTGGAATACTTCTGGGATGCTCTGAAGTTATATTCTTATATTTAAAAGTCTAATTGCTATGTTCCTGGGTGAGCTTTTTAAATGCAAAATTAGCACATCTACCACCTCCATTCCTCTTCTGCTCCCATGATCATCAAATCAAGCACCTTTCTGTCAGTCTAGGCTTCCTTCAAATTTGTAACCTGAACTGAAATCTTAATGGCTCTTCCAATGATTAAATCTTTGACAAAAGCTGGTATTTCTTCACCACAGAATAGCATGTTCAACGAAACGGCTTCCCTGGGGCCCAATCTCCATCTTTAAACAAAAACAGTCCTGGTTCTCTGGGCACATTATATTTATTGAATGTAAATGTCATAATAGCTTGACAAGTGTTGAGCCTCGTTGGAATTTTGTGATCTGAAGCTGTAGTATCCTACTGCTTGCCCCACAATTTGTCTTATTGTCTTTCTAGGGTCCCAGGGTCTATATGCCCAGATAACAAGGGGCAAAGTGATCTGTCAGTTAAGCTTAGAAACATGCTAAATCCTGAAAGACCACTCAAATCCAGCACTTTAAAGGACCTCCTGCACAGAATTGCCTTTCCTACCTTTCAACACTTCCCCTAGATAAGATGATGGAGGAAGGGCAAAAGAAAATCAAAAACCAAACTTAATAGCACCTTCCCTTCCAAAGACCATGATTTATAACACGATTGTAAGAACATTCTGTAGCTATTTCATGTTGAATTACAGTATACCTTTACAAGTGGCTGCTAAACTAGGAGTTCATGACAGGTCTACTTGTGTTACTCTCATACTGTTCCTTGTGCTGCCACTAAAATTTAAAATGCGGTACATACAAAATAGATCTATAAATTTATGTAGTAACTATCCCAACAAATACAAACTCATTCTTAGTAACCATAAAATTACCTTCTGTTATCTATCACCCAGAGAATTATAGTTTCATCACTAAGAACAGCCAGCAAAACTGAATAACACTGCATGTCTACCCACTATTTCACTCTTATATTCAGTGCAAGTGCTGTAGCTCCAGAGAAAAAGGATAAACAACAAAAAATTAAAGCTGAATATATGGTGTGGTAAATAAGGGTTGTGTTATCAGCTCTGCACTGAATATAATTTTTTAAAGTCAGCATCTACCTCTTTAGCTTTTAGTTCAAGCCACAAATAAATCAATATAATTTTGGTCCCTAGATATGCCAACCAGGTTACGTTTATGGAACATTCCACTGTCAAATTACTTGCATTAAACATGGCAACAGAATAACATACACAAACTGCATAGATTTTAATAGCATACAAATTGATATAACTGTCTCTTTGACAGAGTGCTGGGATCAATAAACTCCACATTGTTAGTAAAACTTTGTCTTAGTTACTTCTCCCTGTTCTGAGCTGCAAGTGGCTCCTCTACCACTGTCACCAGAAGCAGTGGCTGGGTGCTGGCATGAAGGCATAACTCTTTGCCATCACAGGTGTATACCAAACCCATGTGTACAGAAGACCCCCAGAAAACACACTTTTCCTACCCTGGACTAGTATTTTGGCTGTGAGCCATCTGACACACTGATCAATGTAGAGACAGAAACACTGCTACGTGTTTTGTCTCACCCATCACAACTATAGAGATATGAGCACTGAAAAGTCAGAGGAAGCTGCGATTAAAAATTACAGATGGAAGCTATTTTGGAATGTGGTGTCTGTTTCAAATAATTATTGTGTGCACACAAGTATTACAGGAGCATAAAAGGCTTAATTCATCAGCTGAGTTGTTTTTCACTAATTATTTGCTCAGTCTGGTTAGCACCACTGGTGGTGCATGTGAAGCTAGGATCTGAATCCATACAGAGGCACTGCTTTTGAAGAGCCCTTCGATGGAAATTTTTTTAATCCTACCTTCAAATAGCTTTGCAATAAGAAAAAAAAATAAAATGTACTGTCATTTGGCTCTTGGAGAATGGATTCCCAACATATATATTATCTAAATTCTATTCCATAGAATAGAAGCTGGATGGTATCTGTTGTGACTTTGTTTTTCTCAAAAATGTGATAATGAAACATTCCAAGCTGTATTTCACCATTTATCTAGAGCTTATTCATTCAAAGAAACTTCTTTTTTTTCCCCTTTTCCAAATGTGTAAATAAAGCTTGACATCAGTCAGAAATCTAAGTCTTTTAACATTAACATTTGAAAATTGTGAATTGTCTGCCACAGAACTTTGATGATAACGGTCTCATAAAGGAATAAACAGGAAGGTCAAGCTGCCAGTGCCTCATATACAAAGAACTAGAACATGCTGTCTGAATAAAACTAAAAGTAATGTTAACTGATCTGCTACAAAGCACCAGGAATAATTTAGCATTTTAACCAAGGAATTGAAAGAGCAGATGAATATTTTTGCTTCACAAAAGAGGGCTTAGACATTTGGGCAGCGAACTTCCATAAACCATAGTTCTTTTTGTTTTAATATTCATGTTTATTGTCCAAATAGCCTTTTTTTGATAAATTAGCAAAGCTCATTAAAAAAGCTTGAGACAAGCTCAAAGGATGGAAAAAATTATCTCTGACATTAAGATAAAATGCACATTACCAACCCCATTCTGATTGTTTGCTCTAATGTGGAAATCTTGGATTTGCTACACAACATTTGACTTGTCCTTCAAAACTCTGAGTATCCCTGCCTTATTATGGCCATTTCTTCTTCATTTTGTCTGACTTGATTGACCCTAGCCTCCCTGCCCACTTTTTTTTTTTTTTTTAAATCTTTCCATTATCCTTGCCTTAGTGTGCTTTTTCATACACCCTGTTAGATGCCCTTCTCATCTACCTGTTACAGTAGATGGGAACGTTTTTTTCTTAAACTTTCATGCATTGAGATCTCTTTAGGTTTTTTTAGAAATATTAAAATAAATTAAAGAATAAAGCAAAATGGAAGGGGAAAAAAATTAAAAAGCTACATGATATTTTCAGTAAGTTCATGTCAGTTGAGAGATCTCTGCATCTGTTTGGTTTACATGATGGTTTTGTCTCTTTACTCATTTACCTTGCAAATAAGTAGTGATTCCATGATAGTCAGTTTAACATGATACTTCAGCGTGAAAGTTGTGTGGAACAGGAACTGGGCTTTTGTATAAATGGCATGTACAATGCTTCCAACAGAAACGGAGCATTAACATATAATTATTCTAAACTTTAATTGATATAGTACCAGTGCAGCATTTTATCCAGTGTTTTATTAAAAACTACATCCTGAGACACTTTCAGTATTCAATACAGCTACAAAATTAAATAGACTGTAAATCCTATAGAGCAAATTAGAAGTAAAAGCAGGAACACTTTGTTTTCTGTGTCCATTCCAGTAGTGCTTGAATACTCAGAATTAGATTGAGAGCTCCCCTGAATATAAAGAATGCATTTGGGGGATAGAAAATGCCATTTTATATAGCAACTATAATTTCTTCAGTTTAACTTTAGTTTCTTTAGTTTAACCTTTCTCTTTCTTATTTTTTTCCCAATCAGAGCAGCATAACTGTGTACCACTGCCTATTCTTTTTCTTATTTTTATCTCACAAAATGAAAAAGAACAGTGGAATTTTATGATTGTTTTGCCAATATGCTGACACTACTCTGCTCTGCATTAATGCAAGCAGACAACATGCTTCCTCTGGTGGAGGTGAATACCTCACCCTTTTCTGATGAGGTTTTTCAGCAACCAGCAAGAGTGAAATATTATTTTCAACAGACTTATCTGCAGCTTTATTTACAGATTATTCTCACTTTGTAGATGGATGGCAGCTTTTCAGAGCTAATCAGTTTGGTGAGAGTCTTTAACAAGGTCATAGTTGTACTAATAGTGAAACTGAAACTGTTTAAACCCTTTTTCTCCCCCCAAGATACTGAAGTTTATGGAAAGGCAAGCGAAGAAAGCATTATTGATGTCTAAAATATGTCAGATTCATGCCATAGTTAACTGATTCTGCTTAGATGACAGTACTGCAAGAATTTAAGTGACTCCAAAAGAGATAATTAGATGACCCTATTTAATGATAACCTGGATCCCAGAAATGTATCAAAACTCCATAATTTGTTTTACCTTTAGTTACATAGTTGTTGAAAATGTCACAAGTTAGGAAGGTACTTAAGAAAATGAAATACTGATTCACATGGTCCAGAGACTGATCAAAATTGTAAGAATCCAGACTGAGAGGTCAAGTTCCTTTCAAATATTTTCTAAAAATTGTTCTTCTATAACTAATAACATTAACTTGCTTTTTTTTACTGTTTATGTTTTTTCCCCACTCAAAGCATGACTTTACCCTGCAATTAATAACAGTAACTGAACACTTGAAGGAGTGAACACTTTAAATACCAACTGTGGAAGTGGGTGTTAGTGTTGTTTTTAGGTAGGGTTGTTTACACTCCCATATTATAAGTTGGCACATTTCATTTCATGATGAAATCTTTCAAACTTGATTCGAAAAAAGTACTCAGATTTTCCCAGGACATTTAAGAACTATGCCTCCTGCATTATCTTCAAAGTATTTAAATTTAAACAAGGAGTAATTACTCACTCTAAAGAAGCCTAAAAGACCTCAAGAGGTTGTCTACATATGAGAAAGCAGAAGAGTTTTTTGAGATATCTTAGTGTCTGCATATTTAGGTCTATTTTCATGTAAATATTTAGCCATTTATTTGAACAATGAGTTGGGCCTTCATTTCGAGTTAATCCATGCAATATTTTCAGTATTCTTTGAGATGTTTTCCATCTTTTTTGGATCCTTGTTTCCTGAATCAGCTTTGACAAAACTCTATTTGAGATAGGATGAACATTACTCCCCAGCATTACAGCTGTATCTGTATTAATAAAAAAACCTTGCATGGCACAGCCCTTATCTATACAGCCTTTACCTTTCAGAACAGACTGGTCATCTCCAAAGAACCTGCTGAAGTACTCCTTGATCCACAATGGTCTCAAAGCCATGCAAAGGCACAGTATTAAAAAAGTGCAATTTGCCACAGGCTGAAGCCCTGATGTGCACTTCCCTAATGATATACATCATCTCGTGTCTGTGCTCTGGCCTGCACCCTGGCTTTTTCCAGCTTACTGCTATACATATTACCAAGAAGTTGAAGCATGAAAACAACACTGTACTTTGTTTATAGATTGCAACACATTAGATGTCATAAGAATACATAGAACTGTTCTGTGCAAAATGAGACAGAGTTAAGTTGTATTACACTGTTTAAGGCATTCAAAATTTGTATAGATGATCACATCATCTAGTACTCTGAGACCACACAGAGAGCTGGAAAACACACAAAGTTTAGAAGTAATGCAGAAAATTTAAGTTAAACTGTTATCAGGATGGAGCTGAAAGGTAAATTTTGTAAGCATTAAGGTATGTGAACTTACGATACAGAAATGCACATTCTATTCTATTTCTTGACTCATTTTTCTCAACCTACCTTTATCTGCTTTTTTTTCTCATCCACCAGTTATTAAGCTTTTTGAGAGAATGAGTGATATTTTACCTGCACAGCAGTGATACCAGTTGGGCCCATAGTGGCTTTGACCTTTATAAACAAAAATAAGATTTAAACCAACATTCAGATGAATGAATAACACTCAAGAGTGTCAATGAATATGGACGGCAAAAAGCAGCGCCCTTTTCCCACCGCCTTTGTTTCCCAGTTAAGAAGAAAAACTAAATTAAACCTCTGCTTTATGGTGCATGCAAATCTCTGGATAAATACAGATTGCTAAATTGGATGTCATATGTGTGTCAATAGTGCAACATATCACAGATACAGGTAATCTCCTTAAGGAACAGACGTGGTGTTTAATGTGTCTGATGGATGCCCTTTTATACTACAACAATATTGAGGACTCCATGACAAAGTCCTGACAGCCTAAACAAATTTCAGGCATGCAAGATAATGATGAAAAATCTTAAAGCATTCATACACTTTACAGTGGAGTGTCAAAGGTCTTTTGTAAGTCAGTGTATTTCAGTAAAGCGGGGAAGTTTTAACCAGGAACTGAATCAAATTGTCTGTCAATTACATTATGTGATTTTTGTGGCTCAGCTTGTCCTTAAGGTTGTTTTTCTAGAACTATGTCAATATCCTTAAAGTTCCTACAGTATAACATGCCAGTAGCTGCTGTTTTGGCACAATTTCTGATACACTGATGCTTATCAATCTAATCATGTAAGGCTCATCTTCCAAAGGGAAACAACTGAAAGATCATAGCATCATATTTCACAGTGGAGTGGCTGTCATCACAATATATCATGCATGTATGCAAAGGTCATACTGTAAATCTGTTTCATTAGGACCAACCACGGAAGAAGGAGAAGGCAGCACATGAGGGAATTGCTGATGTTACAGAGATGATAAAAAAGTCACTGCCCGCATGTAGCAACCAACCCACAGTCACTGTTGCCTTTTGCTGTATATTTTTACTGTGAAAAAGAATTTTCTTTTGCACTTTTTCATCTCCACGGAAGCTTTTACTCTGTGAGGTAGAAATTCTACAGATCACAGGTATTTGTCAGTGAAGAGAAAGATTCCCTAAAACCCAGAAGTAGTACAATAAGATCAGTTTGGGGCTTTTTAAATCTATATTCATTTTAATGTGTTTTGTTTTCACTATAGCTTACCTCTTTTTCTCACGTCTGTATTAGCCCTGGCCAGTAGCATGCAAATGGTAGGTTAGGTATGTATTTCTATGTAGAGAGGAAGTTGCTAAAAATGAGAGAAGTAGTATTTAAGCATTAATTTTTCTTACTTCTCTCTCTGTGGATGAATGTAGACTGCAAGCTAAAGCACAGGTTTCCATATTTCCTTTTTCTTTGTTTTTCAGGGTGTATATCCACTAACCATGCCTAAAAGTGATCTTAATATTCTTCATCCTTCCAGACCCCTCTGCTTGCTTGAGTACAATATGCAATTTCCAAATATATTTATAAACATATGAAAACTGACCTCTTTCTGCATTGAAGTGAGGTGTTTGATTCTATACTGAAGTGAGCTATATGAGCTCTGCATTACTGAAAGTTTGAGGTAATCTACAGAGTCCAGACCAGAAAATATCTGGGATCACCATCTTGCTATTTCTCCCACTGTGTTTTAATCAGCCCATGTGACCACTAGTACATGGGTAGACTGTGATTCACACAGTGTTTTTTAGTAAGGCACTTGAGTCATAGCCACTGATTTATTCACGTATCCATAATCTTTTATTCCCATTGGCCAAACTTAAAAAAGGTTGAGAGACCTTTGACTTACGTATTTCAGTAATGGCTGTTAAAATCAATTCTAGCATTAAAGTCTCTAAGAATGAACAATGCATTGAGTGGAAAATTGATTAAATGGTCAAAGAAGAGTCCTTTGTGGCCTCGTTTGCTTTTTCAATTAGTACAGATGTCACAGCTGGTCTGGGTGGCTCTCAGACTTTCACAAAAAATGTCCTTGAAGCTTTGTGTTTTTGTGAACCTTTTTCTTCTGAGAAAGATGATTTTGCATTAAAGCTAGCTCTTCTGTATTTTTTCATATTCCATTTTTGTAAGAAACCAAACAGTCGTGAAAATGAATTGTGCATTTGGCTGATAAGACACTTATAGGAAAAAATAAAAATCCTGCTAGGTGAACCAGTGTCTTTCAAGGAACTTGATGCCTGTGTTCTGATGGATTCCACTTGAATTTGTTTTCCTCCTTTAGGAATTATGGGGGTCAGTTCATGTGTATGTTTGGCAGAAGAGAGATGACTGGGAGATGACTCATAACTGCAGCTGCCTCAGATTGCTTTTGACCAGAATCCGTGGGTCTACAGGTGAAGAACTGACGGGAACATGTATGAATTCACTTAGGGGAACTCCAGTAAGTCATGTGACAAAGGCACTTAACCAGGATTTAGATGATCTGAGCGCAATTCCAATCCATTTCTGCTACAGACTTACTATTTGGTGTTAAAAAAGTCATCCTGGGAAGGATTTTCCATGAATTTTTACCATTTGCCTAATTCTTCTCACTCTGACTTCTACATAAAAAGAGTTTCCAGCATGTGCGATGACATGGTATATCATGGCTGTATTTGTAACCTATTTCTGTGGCTGTCTCTTAGAAACTAAGAGGTGGATAAATCCCTAATTTCATTGCTTTAAATAAAAATTCTAGGTATTGAATTAATTTCAGTGTTCAAATACATAGGAGAAATGGATAGGAGACTATAATCTTAACTGCAGTGTTTGTCTTCTTTACCTGCTCTGATTGCCATGTAACATTCATAAAGGCAAACACTGAGATTGTTTCTTTATTTTAGCTAAGCAAACAATTTAGTTATAATAGGCAATAGGTTTCTTTTTTACTGCTTTAATGTTTTATTAATTTAATTTTCCACAGTGAAATTCTTTTTTGATTTGGCCTTATAGCCTAAATTTCCCTTGATATTTGTAATTATATTTGTTTGTGTTTATACTGCAACATAGTGTAACTCTTGACCAGCTGACAATGAACAAGAATTTTTATCTAATGTCTTATTAAAAATAAAGATAAAGACTGACTTGGAGATCCCTTAATTTATTTTTTTGCAAATTCAGAAATCAATTGCCTGATAAAGCTTAATGCATTTAGAATTATACATTTCATCAGACGTGTAAAACACATGAGCCAAAGTCAGGTCCCTTGTTGAGTGGCTTTAACTACCACCTAAGTTGCTGGAAGTTGTATCAACCTATGCATAGACTTAATTTCTCCCATGATATTAGGAATAATAGAGAACCATATAACGGATTAAATGGCTGGCCTTTCTGAGTTAGTGGTCTGCTTACAAATGAAGCCACTGGCAAATACTTCAGGATATCTCCCAAAACAATCAGGTAATTCTGCCGTTTAAATGAAATGGAACAAATACCTTGCAACTTTAGTAGCCATCATTTGGTGTCCTAAATGATAAGGCATTTTTTTAACATTATTTTGTATTGCACAAGATAAAGATTGTGTTAGTCCAAATGCTTGCACTGGCCTCTAAAAAAGTCTGTAGATTAACACTGTACTTCGACAGCAACAATTTCTTTGATCTGCCTACGTTATCTCCTCTTGTTCCTTTTTCCACCTAATATCAGGACATTTTTTTTCTTCCAGGATAGTAACAGGATGCAAAGTTGTGGATAAAGCTCCATATCTGTGCCTGTGAGTAAAGCAAACTGAGTTCTCAAGGGATGAAATTTGTATGATGGGCTGGGACTCTGATCAGAGATTTGTCTCTGGGTTATTGTTACTTCTGCATATTTTAGGAAGAAACTGTAGGATATAACTTCTCCTTTTCTATGTCACAAACTTTTTGTTGCATTTTGGATAAAATGTATCTGGAATTTCACATTTACTAATGTTGAAGCCTTACCTGTCTTTTTTAGAGATGGTGTCCCCTAAGAGACAAATCTGTTCTGGGACATGAGACACACAAAGATATGGTTAGATTGATAAGGTCTCATTCTTCATATTTGGGGATGAGGGTTTATAGTTAGAAAAAAGTGCTTTTACAGCAAAGTAATCATTTTATTCCTTAGCATTGAGAACTCCTTTTATTCTCTCTCTCTTTTTTTTTTTTTTTTTTTTTTAATAGAAAGCTACAGCCAGTAATATAAAGGACAATTTCTTCCTGAAGCTGAAAGCAGGACTGCCTTTTTTGAAGACCTCACAGCCATCTCTTACAGTCAGGTCTCAGATATGTCAAACAGCACAGTTCTCTGGGAATATGAAAATCTGGAGGACAATATTTGGGGTGCTGTAATGCCCTGTCCCATTCAGCGGGTTTAGGGGAAGGCAATTTGATTCACTCTAGGTAGTGTGTGGGAGGTCCAACAACAAACTTTTACTTACAAAGTTTAGAACACTAAGTATACTTGGCAAATTTTAAAACAAGAACCAAACAAATTAAGGCACTTCACAAACTTTAACTTAGCAAACTTTAACTTATCCAGACTCAGCAAGGCACTTAACAAGGCATTGACTGAAATTTTTTGGTTTGGCTTGCAATGTATTTTGAGAAGAATAAATTAGCAGAAGAAAGAGAGGGAAAGAGAAAAAGGAGAGAGAAAGGTATATAGTCACCATCATAGGATCCACCGTGATCTCAGATGTTTTTAAATCCAGGGTAGCAGAGGGTACCCTTCGACATGTGCCGCCACTCTTCTATCTGCTCTGATCTGCTGGGGCTCTCCCCAGGGTGCACACCTGAGCTTTAATGTTCCCTGCAGGGCCCATGGTCAGTCAGCATCATTTTGGGGCAGGTCACGTGGCCTGTCCGGCATTTTGCTGTGGACTAGAGGCTGACTAAGACTCCAGGGGGAACCGGGGGAGCAGTGGGCACAGAGCTCGCTCTCTTTCCCTACCACTTCCCACCTGGCTGTTTTGAGCCAGTCAACTGTTCCTCCAGTCTCCTACAGATCTTAATCCTTACTGATGGGAGTGAGTAGAAAAAGTGTGAAAACCTGAACCAGAATGTTTAGTTCTGGTAAAAGTGATTGTGTTTGATTAGTATTTTGCACGGAAAAGCTATTGCATGAAATTACCTGTGATGGTTACTAACAATTCAGAGCTATCCATAATTTGAGAAAGGAATAATACAGGGAGTCTGTTGGAAGGATTAACATGTGGTTGTTGAGTGCTACAGGTATGATTTCAGTTTTCTTCAACTAAGCATGAAAACTTTTGATTTTACTGAGGATGATATATCAAAGGCATGTCTTACAAACATTTTGCAGTGAAGACCAAGTGTACACTTTCCTCTGTCTCAGTTCATACCTTAGCTTTTCCAGAATGTAACCATTCACTGTGTCCATCTTAAGATAGAGCTGTACAGCTGACATACAGAGAAAAGTTTTCCTTACTGGTATTCACTGGGGTTTCTATTGTCAGTGATTTTTAGAGCAGTCCAGGTAGATTTTTAGACTACCATAATGAGTAGAAGGTTATGCAAGTGGCTACTTGTTCAATAGTCCAGAGTCATCTGCAAACTCTGCCACCTTGCAATCCACTTACTTCAAATTATTAAAAAAATATATTAAACAACTTAATCGTAGTACTGACCCCTGAGACACGCCGTTATTAATATATCTCTTCTTCAAGGTTATAACTATTTATTTCCTATCATTTAATCACTTTTTAATCCATGACAAGTCTTTGCCCCTTACTTCATTGTTATTTATTATCTTTAATATTCTTTTATGAGGGACCTTTTCTGAAGCTTTTTGAAGTCCAAGTAAATTATGTCCATTGGGTCATGTTCATCTACTGCCTTATTAATATTTTCAGAACCTTCTAACATATTAGAGAGGCACAATTCTAAGTTACAGAAAGCTTGTTGGTTTTTCCCTTACCATATATATTATGATTCCCCAATTGTTGCACGACTTGTTGTCTATTTGATTTTCAGTCAGTGTAACAAACTGTAACTCTCAAGACATTTCCTAAATCCTTAAAAAAAGAAACAACCCAACAACACAACAAGAACAACAAAAAGAAAATCATGCTAATGATTTTCCATTTCTCAGGAAGTGCAGTGATTGAAAAGGGTGTAGTATGATTTGTTATTCAACTACTCAGATAGTCAAATAATTTGAAGGATGGCTCCAAAACTTTCTGTGAAGAAGATTCAGTTCCAAAACAACTGTTTTATTTATTTCATAAAAGAGCTTCTGAAAGAGGAGCTTTATCATCTTATTTCTTCAGTTGTGCTGAAAAACGTATAGAAATTCCTAGATAGACAATTTTTTCACTCATTATCCTCATTTCTTTAGTAACACATACCAGGAAATTAATGAAAAAGATTATTCTGAAAATCTTACTTTTAAAAATTAAATCAGAGAACCCAGGAAATCTTCTCTACCTCTCACAGTTTTAGTACTTGATCTCTCCTAAAGTTACTATTGTGTGCTGAAGCTCTTTTTCCTGTGTGAAGGGTAGAGCAAAATGGTTCTAGGTCAGTCACCTTAGCTTTTCCCCTGGGTAGGCCCTTGTGCAAGAAAACATTGATGAAAGAGAGAAAGGAACAGGAGAGCTTATAATGGTTTGTTCACCTCAAGAAAAGCTGTTTGACTCTAGGTCCAGAACAGCCACTTGGACTGAGCAGCAATATCCAAATAGTATAGCTTCGGGTAGGTCAAATGAGAAACTCATGGGTGGGGTTGTAATGATTTAAAAAACATGTTCTGTCTCTCCAGAGAGGGAACATGGAAAATGCAGTCTTTCCTCTCTTCTTATTTCTGAATGTAGAGATCAGGGAGAGAGTTTGGGAAGAATAGCACAGAACTAAGGACTGTGCATGGCCAGCAGAAGGACAAAAAATTGTCCTTTCTTTGGAAGATGAAAAAGACCTCAGTGTTTCTTGAGGCAGCTGCCACAGAGTTATGGACATGTAGACAAGGCACTGCAGGCAAGCGGTATCTTGCGAGAGCTAGGTCTCAAATCATACCCAGAGTGTGAGGCCAGAGCAGGATGCAGGAGCTGCTGGGGCAAGAAGTCAAAGTTTGTCCAGTAGTTGTTACAACTTCTCTAGACACTGTAGTGCTGGAGTTGAGTGTTACAGATGAAGCCAGAATATACAGGTTGCTTTATACAGAATATATGACTCATATGTGGGATTTGGGGCTTCTGCTCAGCAATACTCACTTGATAGCATTACTGAAAGAGACTATGGGACTGCAGTTCTGACTAGGATGCCCAAATTTGGCAATGATGACATTTTTGGCCAGGCTGGAGTTTCTGTTCCTGGAAGTCTATTTGACCATGGCTGGATGTCAGCTACTCACCAAAGCCACTCTATCACTGTCCTCCACAAGTGGACAGGGAAGAGAAAATATTACTAAGTGTTCATGGGTGGAGATAAGGACAGGGAGAGATCCCTCACCAAATACCATCACGGGCAAAACAGACTCAAAGTGGGGTTATTAATCAAATTATTACTAACAGAATCAGAGCAAGATAATGAGATAATAATCTTTAAAACACCTTCCCCCAACCCCTTCCTCCTTCCCAAGTTCTACCTCCTGCCCCCGGCAGTACAGGGAGACGGGGAATGGGGATTACGGTCAGTTCATCACAGGTTGTTTCTGCTGCTGCTCAGAGACAGGAGTCCTTTCCCTGCTCCCTGTGGGGTCCCTCCCATGGGAGACAGTCCTTCATGAACTTCTCCAGCGTGAGTCTATCCCACAGGCAACAGTTCTTCACAGACTGCTTCAACATGGGTCACTTTTCCGCAGGGTGCACTCCTTCATGCACAACCTACTCCAGTGTGGGTCCCCCACAGGGCCACAAGTCCTACCAGAAAAACCTGATTCAGCATGGGCTCCTCTCTCCATGGGTGTTCAGGTCCCTGCCAGGACCCTGCTCCATGGGCCTGTCACAGGGTGACAGCCATGCACGTGCCCTGGCATGGGCTCCTCCACGGGCTGCAGGTGGGTCTCTGCACTCCCATTGACCTCCATGGGCTGCAGGGGCACAGCTGCTCCACCATGGGCTGCACCACGGGCTGCAGGGCCGCAGCTCCAGAGCCTGGAGCTCCTCCGGCCCTTCCTTCTGCACTGACCTTGGTGCCTGCACAGTTATTCACATGTTACCACTCCGGCCTTCTCTGCCTGCAGTTTCATCTGTGCAATAACTATTTTTTCCTCCTTAAATATGTTATCACAGAGGTGTTATTGTCACTCCTGACTGGTTCGGCCTTGGCCAGTGGCGGGTCCATGCTGGAGCCAGCTGGCGCTGGCTCTGCTGGACGTGGGGGAAGCTTCTGGCAGCTTCTCACAGAATTCACCCCTGTAGCCCCCCACTACCAAAATCTGCGCGTGCAAATCCAATACATCCAGGTTCAAGTCTGACAGGGCTTTCAGGCACTGGGAGACAAATAGACCTTAAGGACTTACACTGTGCCCATCACATCCAACAAGTAAGGAGTTAAGGAACAACTGTAGTTGTCATCACAGTAAAAGTGGTTGTACTAAGTGAATCCTGGAGTACTGCCCTGGTAATTAAGATCCAGATACTCAGATGGTGGTGAAGCAGTATATGAAATGGCAAATTTTAACACAGAAATTATTTTTCCTCAAAAAATTACAAGAAGGACAGCAACATAAAAAAAAATCTATTTGACAGATAGGAATCTAGGAATCTCCTTGGGGTTTTTTCAGTTCAAAAAGGCACCTGATCATTGTTGTTATTTCTTGGAAATGGTAGAGCTGCACACACTATTGAGGTCATATTCTTTATTTAATTTTTCAGTGGACTTAATATAGTCTGCCTCCAGGGGCTATATTCCTTTGTCTAAACAATGTGGATGGACTTCTTTACAGCTTGCACAGCATTTGAATAAGCATTCACAAGTCCACTCCCCTGATGGGATGGACTGTGCTTCAGGAAAGCAGAGTTGGTTCATATGGCCCATTATTTCAGTGATTGGCTTTTACCAGAGAGTGTTTGAGATCAAAGTAAACTATTGCATTTTGGCTACTAGCTGAGTGTGATTCCTAAACTACATGCTTTTCCTAAAAACTGTGGAACCAACAGAAAAAAATAGACCTGTCTACTCAAATCATCTTGCTAGCAGTGTGGTCTTTTGTCATCTAAACAATATCAAATCTCTGGAATCTGAGAAGATTAAAACAGTGATGAACAGAAATTCAACAATATTTAGGATCCTTAAGAGATGAAAATTAGGATGGTAGATTAGGTTTGTTGCCATTGGAACAAGTCAGTTTCTGAAAACTAGTTTTTAAAATTAGATTTTTTTTAAATGAAAAACTATGTAGAATTGTTTGCCAGGAGTAATTAAAAAAGTAAAAGTTTCCATTGCAAACTGAAATGCTTTTAATTTCACCTTCTCTTGGCTGATTTTCAGCATGTTCTTCTTTTTCATTGCAGAAGCTTCTTATCAGCTCTTCCAGTTTTAATACCTAATAAATCTCTAACTTAATTATAGTTAATATAGTGTTGCCAAATACTGAGAAATCATGAGTAAGACTTCCAGAATTTACAGGTTTGAGTTGGTTTGGAGTTTTTTTAGAACCTGTTTGGGGTTCTCCTTTTTTGACTTCTATCTTTCACAGTTTTATGAAACGTTCTAATTTTTTTTCTGCTTAGATATCAGGACTGGAAACATGATTCTTTAATGGAAGTTAATAGCCTTCTAATTAGTATAAATCTAGGAGCTAGGTCTTTAAGAGAAATATCAAATATCATGAGGCTCATAATAAAATTGCAAGAGCTGGCAATATTGTTATCCAAAAATGAGTTAAGAGTTCTTATTTTGCCAGAACAATAGTCATTTGTCTCAAATTTATCAGTAGCCTTTTAACTTTTACAGTTATGTCAGAGGTGTGGAAACATTTATTTTTATTTCTTACCTACAATTTACTTGTCTCTCTCTTAATGATGTTGTCTGGGTCTTCAGGCAAAGTATTACACATCAGCTTGTCATTAAGTCACAGTGTCGAAAGAGATCTCTTTACTCCATCCTTTGTATCCATTGATAATTAAATAAGAATGCCAAAGTCCTTCCTTTCTAAACAAGATTTTTCTTTTTTTTTCTTTTTTTTTTTTTTTACTTATTCTGTTCCTTTACTTTGGTTTTAATTTTTGTTCTTTCTCTTTAATTTTCTTTTCCTCTTTAATTTTTTTTTTTTCCTGGATACTTGTTCACTTTTCACAGTCATTAATGTCCTCCTGCCTTGAGAATAGAAAGAAAAAGAACAATAAAATATAATTAAATGTTAACTGAACCGTCAAGAAATTTGTTGAAAACTTCATTTATGTGTCCAGGACAAACTGTACCCTGCTATGCTGGCTCATACAGGATACACGAAAATGTCACAAAAAAACCCTGACGCAGGTTGCCCAGATAAACTGTGGATGCCTCATCTCTGGAATTGCTCAAGGCCAAGTTGGATGGGGCCCTGAACAACCTCGTCTAGTGAAAAGTGTCCCTGCCCATGGCAGAGGTATTGGAATGAGAGAATCTGCAAGGTTCCTTCCAACCCAAACCATTCTAAGATTCTATGATCAGCAGCGAATGTATTTTTTCCCCATACTGGTACCTGCCAATATGTAAGGATAACCTTATTCCCAGAGTTTCAGAAATACTCCTTGGTAATTTGTTATGCATACTACTGTTGTATACCTCGGCAGAACACTAAAATTTTAGATAAGCATCCAGGTGTACTTGAAAAGATTAGAGATTATCAGTTTTGTAAGACATTAAATACATCCTGTCTCTGCAGAGATGACAAGATCTGTCGTAGGCAGGAAGGCAAAATGGAACTTGGCTGTGTCAGAAATGAGCAGCTGAACCTGTTCTGGTCTTGCTCAAGGTAACAGAGAGGAATAGAGCAGAATGAAGAAAGGACAGTGATAAGGTGCAAAGCAATGAAGAAGAAAATGCATGAAAGACTGAGTCCTAAAGAACAACTGCTGCCACTTGGAGGATGGCAGAAGTGGAAGGCTGAGGGGGTGCCTGTGAGAGGACCCAATCCAGCTGGACCCTAACAGCCCAGCAGCTGTTAGCTAACATCCTCTTGCCCCCACACCCTACACTATACTGTCTTTAAAATTTAAAATTATACTCTATGTCATATTACATGCCCCATCATTTACAAAATGTGCTTTGTTTTTACTGTTATTGCTATACCCTTCCTATAGGAAAAATCTCATCTTTACATTCTGGCAATTCACCAGAACACTGGGGAGTAGCAGACGACATTCATGATCAGAAGACTTCGATCCGCAGATATCCTTAGAACATATAGCATTTTGCAGTCTTTTAAAGAACCTGT
This sequence comes from Oxyruncus cristatus, assembly GCA_013399855.1. Lineage (NCBI taxonomy): Eukaryota > Metazoa > Chordata > Aves > Passeriformes > Cotingidae > Oxyruncus > Oxyruncus cristatus. Next base: position 281,381 of record VXAY01003992.1, read on the forward strand.
CTTATTTTGTTCTTCACTGTTATTCTTGCTCTCAGAAGTATCATTTACTACCAGAAGATTATATAAAAAGCCCAAAAAAAAGTCAATGCAAAAATATCTTGCATGGCACATATGGTTTGAAAATCACTTCCTATTGGCATGGGTCTGTGTACATCCCTCAGAAGCAGTGTCAAAATTCAGTAGACCACTGAGGTTCATAAGGACTGGCTGTTACCCATTTAAGAAGGAAAAACTGCTTAGGTGCTGGATATAAGAAACCTAGATTATTACTGCTTGGTTTTAATTCTGTACATTTTTATAACACATCAGATCAATTACATTCTGAGTTTTATTGCACACTAAAAGACTGTCATCCATTACAACCACCAGTCTTAGTTCAAATACAAGAGTGGCAATCTGCTTTGGACATCATCTATCATCTCCAGCAAATCCTAGGAAGTCTCTGCTGTACATTTTCAGCTCATATTGAAGAGCACATTGAAAATGGTTTCGTGACAGGCTACCATGAAATAATAAAAGAAAACAACTGAGCAGAAAAACCCTCCCCATTTTCTGTAGGGAAGTATCACCTCAGAATTTTTAAAATACTTTATCTCAGATACATTAAAATAATTATATGCTTCAGTGTTTTTATCTCCCACCTGTACTGTTGTGGTGGGTCAAGCATCTCCTAGATCATGCAGTATGTTACGGGACTCATGTGTTTTACAAGATTATGCTTTCCATTTTCATGTTTAGTTAAAGTAGCAAACTGAGTATAGAAAAAGTAACAACAGAGAGTAGAACAAAGCTCAGTGGTTCTTCTCACATCTTCCCAGTTATGGGTTTATTATTTCTTTCTCTCCCCTGCTAGCTTCTACTTGTTTAGACTGAAATTGTTAAAGGCAGGTATATATTAAAAAAGGGTTTTTTAAAATATATTTTATACTTTACACGATAATATACATAAGAAATATTATATATTATAAGTTTTATACTTTTCTTCATTTATTATATGTGTTAGATATTTGAAAAAAGGCCTTTGTATACTAGAAAAATAACAGCCTTTCCCCAAAACTTGCCCATTGCCTTTTCTGTTCCTCCAAATTTTTTGCATTTAATTTTATGGTATCATATGATGCTTTCGCAGCCAAAGCATTGTGCAAGTGTGTGCTGAATCATAACAATAAGTGTCTCTCAACAGCAATTAAAAAAGTAAGACAAGTAAATCCACAATGGAGAGTTTCCAGTAAAAAGGAGAGAAGGAAAGAGTACAGGGAATATCAAAATGAGCAAAGACAGTGCTTTTGAGGTGACATCTACAACATAAACATTTGATCCTTTCTTGTTTTACCAGACTACCTAGAAAAAGAATTCTAACTTTCTCAAGCATCACCTTCCTTCACAGGTTTTGGGAGTTAATCATTCAGATGGAAGAAAGCTCTGTGGCTAGCTTGGCAGGTCAGTGGAGCTCAGGTCAACTAACTGACCTTGTTAATCTGTGAAGGGGATATAACTTAGACTATCCAGCCCACTGCTCCTGTCATCTGCCTCTCCAAGAAAGTAAAATCCATCTTAGATACTCCCACTGCCACAGAAGATCTGTTTCTTTGACAAACCAGCATTAGAAAAGGACAAAAATCAAAAGCCTCCTCAAAAGGAGATGGCTACTGGAAGCAGGACTCTCAAATTCTGGTGTGACAAGATGAGAACCTATCACTCCTATCCATCATTTAAAGATGGTGGTGGATCACACACAGAGGGCCAAGGAACTGCTACCAGAGGGAATGAAAGCTAATGGCAGCCCTCCTACAAGTGAAAATAATTAATGAAAAATTTATTACCTATATTATAGAAGTTGCTGCTGGATAGTCCCCAGATAAATTAAATTAATAAAGTTGCAGACTAATTAAGCCATATCTTTCTGTTTTCTTGCATGGCTGGGGCTGATGCAAACTCAGCAGAACAGAGGAAGGGAAGGAGAGTTTTGAAGGGCTGAAGTTTGAAAAGCAGAAGACTGAGTACATTAAAAAGAAACTCTAAGTAAAGGGCCCATGGACAACGTGAGCACAGGCTTTTAGCTATGTTACTATGCTTCATTTTAGGAATATCACAGTCTATGGAAGTTCCAGAAATGTACAAAAAGAAACCCAATGCTTTTGCAAAGAAGAAGGAATTGGTTCTCTGAGATGAACAATAGAATAGATCTACAACAATCTTTTTCAGTGCAGTGACACATTATCTATTACAAATAAAACTACATATTATGTGTACATTCTATGTAATTATGCTTTGAACTGAAAAATTGCAGATTGAACTTTCTCAAACTTTCTGACACAAATTGCTTTACTACATAGCGATATAAAATTAGAAGGAAAACTTGTGAGAAAAGTGAACATTTTTTACTTGTCTTGACAATACATGAACAAATTCCTTACTTTTTTGAACTTCAGTTTTATTAAGTAACTTTCTATAAGACAAGTTTCAGCAGATCAGCACAAAATTTTCTTAATTTCATTACAGGCTGTAAATTAAAATTAATGAGGCTGACACCCACAATTAACAATGAAAAATGCAGATTGTTATAATTACTTAAGCAATAACATTGCTTTACATAGAAGACTTAAGGTGCTCCACAAATTATTTACAAGTGTTACATAAAACACAAAAAATGACAATTTCAATTTATTTTGTCAGTATAAAAAACAAAAATCCTTACTAAAACCTTTCTCAATTGGGAATCTCTCGCCATGCATAATTAAGCAAATTTGATTGCAATTAAGCCTGGCTTCTACAGTGGAGTTTTAATTAATGCAAATCTGGCATCTACATCTATAAGATTAATTTTCATGAATTAAAAGAAAACAACAAAGCATATTTGAAAGTGCAGTTGTATTGTTGAAAGGATGGAATGTAAAATCTGATTATTTTTCAGTCTTCCATGTGGATAGCCTTTGACTTACACTTTAAGGAGGGATATATTATTTGGATCTGTTGTTTTGTTTCTCAAGGCATTATTAAGCAGGATCATTGCAGTTACAAGAAGCTTCTTCTAAGGAACATCTTAAAATGTAATTATATACATTTAGAAGTATAAATTAATTATAATATAGGCTAAGGAGTGAGGGCACCATTACACTACACAATTGTTTTTGTGAAATCATCATCCTTGTCTCACATTTGGGGCCTAGAATAGTCTGTGGTGTCTGTGGGAGTACTTGAGATATTTTCAGATATATTTCAATAAGACCTCCCTTTAAAATCCCCAAACTGGAATTACTTTTGTAGAACAGACAAAAAAATATATTCTATTTATTTAGCAATGTGCTTCAAACTGATTTTCAGAGTGTTTTCTCTGTTTTAAATTGGTTTGGTTTTAGCATCTTTAAAAGAATAATTCTGTACTGGAAAATCTGTTCCTTTGAAAGTGTCCTATAAGAATGATCTATTCTGTCAGTCTTTCCACATAAAAATATTCAAATTTAGAATCCACATGGCTGGTCTTCCTCTTAAATGCAGTACTATATAATTTTATTTTATCATTTGTCCAATAAAACAGTCAAATGGAAATGGACCATTAGCAAGAGCAACAGATATTTCATTAAAAACTATTCTCACTGACATGAAAGAAGGTAAATAACGTTTTTTTTATCCAGTCTCTCCATACAGATGTCAGAAGTCATGTAACTCCACAGAAGCATTTATCTGGTTGCAGAAATGCTCTATCTGACATGAAAAGCCAAAACATCTGCTTTATTGAAATATGTTCTTGTATTTTATTCTATTGTTGTCTATCATTGCTGTATTTTTTTCTTGGTCTTGCTTTTGAAAAAATATGCACTGGGTATGTAGCAAAGATAGCAATTCTTTTTCAGTCAAGGATGAGAAGCTGAGCCAAACCCGTGTTGGAGGAAAGATCAGTGCCAAGATCGAAGTGCCTCTGGGAGAAAATGAACCACCAAAACTCTTGCAGGCAGACTGCTGGACATCTGTGACCCTGACATAAGAAGTACATTTAGAAGCTGTGTAGTTTTTCATCCTATCTAATACAACTTCTTTCAAATTTCTTTCCTTATCTATTCAAATCCTGAAATCTTCATTCATTATGTGAAATAAAATCTGAACTGAAGATTTCCCAGAGATGCTCTACCAGAGGAGCTGTTCTTTTGTAGCTGTGTCAGGGAGAGTACAAAAGCAACTCCTTAAGGGGCTGTAAATGCTGCCATACTTGGTTCCCGCGGCAAAGTTATTATTGCAGCTCCCAAAGGCAGCTCCCAATTCATGACCCTCAGGGTGCTCATAGGGCACTGAAAACAACAGGAGGTGAGTCTAGCCTTGCAACCACATGCAGTGCTTTTTCAGCAGTGGTTTTGTAAACTACAGTATTCTTTTTATTTTGTTATGTTTTACAACATAGCCCTATATACTGATTTTTTAAAATTATATTTATTTTCAGTATATTAAGTTTTAGCGTTTATTTTGGTTGAAATTAAAGACTAGTATTGTGAAATACTAATAGCAGGTTCAGACAGAAGGTTTCTAATTTGATTTTCGAAATTATCAGCTCAAAAAACAAGGTAATAGACAGAAGATATCCTGCAAGTCTCTGGTTATGGATCAACTTTTGCTTTCACAGATCTGGAAGAGCAGAAATATAAGTGCTTTGTGACTCCTGTGATCTTTTTCACTGGAATAGTAAAGTGTCCATCACTCTCTCCCCTCTCTAATTTAAAGAGTTGGTACTAGAAGCCTTACCTGTATGCTCCCCTAATGATGGTGTTTGCATGTTTCTTCCTTTTAATTTTTTTTATCATCTGTATGTGTAAAAGGAAGATATCTGTAGTTATTTTGTCTGTCTGTATTCAGTGCTTGATAATTTTGACAATGATTCAAAATGGCCTACTTAACCTGTAGTGAGGCATAGAAATATTTAAATGTGTCTTGTAGATTGCTGAGTATTCACAGCTCATCTTGTTTTCAACTTATAAAGAGTTGGTGCTTCTAAAAGACTAGATTGCTTGAACATAGAAAGATAAAGGCCAGTTTAAATTATGGTAAAGGAAAGACTTGAGTATAGGCTGTTTGATTCCCAGGAGGGATAATGTTGTATTTTAACTATAGGTACCTATTGCCGTATGAACAAGAATCTAACCTTTGAGGGTTAGATGCCTTTGCATTATTCATTTGGGCACCTTACGCATTCTAGGAAACCTTTAGCAAAGATCTCTTGTTGAAAGCCATAGGCCTGTTCAGACTCTCACTGCTCTTTGGAACATGTTGTCATTTCTCAGCACACCTCCATCCATTTGTGGTTCTGAATCCTGTAACTCTGACAGGGCAGTTCCCAGCTTGCTTTTTCTTCTTTCTTTTTTTTTCTGCCTTCATCCCCTTATTAATCATTTATTTCTTCTATTGCCCTCTTTATTGTTGTTAACCTTTTTTCCCTTTTTCCCATACTTCCTTTTTCCCATACTTCCTCCTTTTCCCTCTTTCTGTCCTTTTTTTTTTATTTTTTCCATTCTTCTCTTTATTTTCTTAAGATGAAGTAAAAACGGTCATTTCGCCTAGAAAGTGAGAGGCAGTGTTTGCTTCTCAATCTTTCAAACCTTTATCATTTTCAAACCAGTATCATTCATTCTTCAATGGCATATTCTACCAACCAAGTAGGCACTAGTTTATCTAAAGGCTACCCAGGCCCCTTTGTTAAAAGGAGTGAGGAAGAATCAAAGGAGATATATCAAAGAGTCAAGATAGAGTAAGTTTTTTCCTAGAGCACAATGCTTAAAACAGTCTTCTGCTGCAAATCAATAAGGTTTGGGGTTTTTTGTTTTTTTGTTTTCCACACTTTTTCCCCCAATGCTTTTCAACAGTGTCAGATGTGACTTTTTCCCACATCAGATGTGTAGGAGACCAATTTTGCAGACATTCTCACAAAAAAGTAAACATGCACGCACACACATATACTCTTGAAAAAGAGGAGTGCAGCAACTACTTTGGTTAAAATTGTGGTCAGATAAAGAGTTTGTGCTTCCCCTTTCATACAATTAGTTAATCAAGCTTTTCTTGAAAATTTTATAGCATCATAGGTGAAGAATGAACCAAGACATAAAAACTTTTGAGATCAGAGAGAGATTATCAACATTAATGAGAATAATGAAAATTAAGGGAACACTAATAGTAATGATATCAAAATGAGAACTAGAAAACCAGTCCAGGAAATCTAGAGACTCTTATTCCAGTCATTAATCTGAAGACCATGATTAAAATATAACAAGTGATTCCATCCCATTGTTGTACAAACGTGTTGAGAGCATCCCTCTTCTGGCTTGACTTTTTCAAAGAAGCCTAGGGCTGGGCACCCAATCCCATTAATATATCCTTGTCTCGGGCTACACCTTTTCAACATCTAAAAAATAATAGAGGTACCTTGAGCTGGTATTTCCTGTTTAATGTTCGTTATGCACTGAAGAGGTATTGAGAAATAGTTTTTCACCTGCAGTTATGAAAGAATTATAAAGGTCTTTCCTAAGCAATGAAATAAGGGCAGATTTTGTGAGTCTATGCCAAAATCTATTTAATTAGGTCATCATTCTTAGGAAAATAATGCACCAGCAGCTTTAGAGAAAGTGCAAGGCATGACATATTTGAATTAACTCTATTTAATTAAAGGAACATCTTCTGAAGGTCTCAGATTTCATGGGACAATCCAGTTGTCACTGTGACGGCTATCATATATGCATACTAGAGCTCAAATGTCATCTTGAACTTATCAATTTTTTTGTTGTTGTTGTGCTAGAAATATCTTGTTTTATATGAGCACCGATCACAGCAAGAAGAAGAGACCAGCTAGGTGGTACAAAACTGACAGAATTGCCGATGGGTAATGAAATGCAGTTGAGATGGAGGAAATGGAGAAGGAACAAAAAGGATGGAGGAGAGTTCTGAGCAGGATGGGGAAGGAAAGCATATGAAAGAAAAGGAAGAAAGCTGTAAGTGAAGTGTCACACCTAACAATTCAGGGCTTTCAAATGGAAAGTAGTAACTCCTTTTGCTGTTACCATATGTTTGACAACTTTCCCACCTCAATCTGGAAGTGAAAGATTTTATGTGTTAAGAAGGTCACAATCAAGTTGCTGTGCACTAAGAATAGAACTGCAGTTGTTTCCATTTGTGTAGATAGAATCAAAGTACTTTTGCTAAAATTATAAGAGAAGTTTGACTTAAAAATGTTTTGGTGGATTTTTTTTTTAAATTAATACATCGATTTATGAAAACAACGGTTTTTTTCTTGTTTCTTGATAGAATTGTATTCTTATCTTTTTGACTGAAGGGAGACAACTTTTTCCTGATCTTGCTGGAAAAAAAAAGTCAAAGGGTAGTCATTTTGAAAAAGGATTATAATAATTATGATCTGATGTCATAGCACTGAAAGTAATTAGAGATTGATAAAAGAGTTGCCCTCTTTTGAGACCTTTTGTTTGAGTTTTTGTCACATGCTTGTCTAGTTTTTTGTTGGTTTATTGGTTTGTTTCTGCGAATATTAAGGATATACTGTAATCAGTAGTGAGGATATAAAGGAGGGATTTGGAAGGAATTTGTAGTATGAGAAAGGGAGAAACAAGAAAAGGTAGAGAGAAGAAATGAAGAGAAACTGTTGTGTAGAATATGGGGACACAGATCTTCAAAGGATGGAAGAAAGAAAATTACTAGATATATGCTCAGAATGGAGGTTTCTATGGAATGAAGACAAAATGTAAAAATTTGTTTTACACATAAGCTACTTTCTGCTATGTCAATGAAATAAAACAGCTGAATTCAACTTAACTGACCAGTACACTAAATTCTACAGTGCTCTAGAGGAGCATAAGGAAGGGACAGAACAACAAAGACTTCGATCTTCTCAGTTAACCTTAATTTTTAAAAATGAGAAAGAAAAAAAGAAGAGACTGGTATTCTGTACAGTGAAATTAGATTTGTCACTTAACATTTCCTTCTTTGAAATTAGTGTCTCAAGCTTGCTATTTGTAAGGTTGAGTATTTACAGAAAAATGCAACCTAGAGGTGTATTTGCATATTCCAGATTTGCAGATGAATAGGAGTAATTCTGATGAACATCTGAGGAAAGTGGTAATTGTCTCCAAAAGGAAGTTTTAAAAGTCCAAATATGTAGGTTAAGAAGGAGAAAACCCATAACAAAACACCAAAAACATCCAGTGCCTAGAGTGATGGAAGTCACTATACAATCAACTAATTTTAAAATCTAAGATATCATCATCATATGACTGTTATGTGATAAATGCAATATATTTGTAAGATAATTTACCCTAGTTCCTTATCTAGAAAGAAGATAACCCCAGAGACAAATATAAACTTATTTTGTCCAAATATTTTAAGTGTTCTTTATTTCTCTCTCTCATTAATTGATTTGTTGATTTAAAGTTACTGACATGGAAGCTTAATCAGTCTAATATGTGATATCTTTTCTCTCGCCTCCTCTCTGTGCTGCAATGATTTTAGTGAAAATATGAAAATGACAAACATTTCTCACATTGAAGTTGAAAAATGAACAAAGATACGATTTAAAGTAGCAAATTTGATTAAAGTAACTTTTACATTCATCCATTACAACCCACAAAATTATTCTAGTACCATGCAGTGATTTCTTCTCTTCCTTATTTACAGAAACATGGTATCAATAACATAATTTGCAAGTGACTTTTCAAAGGTATTTTTATATTATTTAAAGGTATCTTTGGAGAATCCTATATGATTCCTTGCAGTATTTCATTATTCCCCAGTCTTTGTAGATCAATCTCTTTCTTAAAAATTGCTCTTGCTTACTTGTGCCGTGGAAATTAAGGGCATTATCATCTGTACCAGCATTTGATGGAGACTAGGTTGAGAACAGGGCATTCTGGATTTCAGCTTTGATATAGCTATGTCCTTCCTAATAACACTTTCAGTGATCAAGATCCTGTAGTTAACATCATGGAAAAGTTTAGAACAGGAGGTCAGATGCAATTTGCTTATGAAGATAGTGCTCTGCCATCTTGAAAAATACAGTATAGGGGCCTGAGTAGATTAATTAGCTCACAATTTTGAGTCAGTGTTCATGGCTGAAGAACATAAGAGATAAAGGTCTTGCAGATGAGTTCATGAAGTTATTTATAAGGTGATTCTGTACTGACAAACTAATTACAGCACCAATGTTAATGAACTTATAAAATTTCTCTGTAGAAAATCTGTTTCTACTTAAATTGCTGCTTACAACAGACAAAAGCAAACATTTTAGTAGTTTGAATTGTGAATGATCTCATATGCTTATGAAATATATTTTTTAAGAAAATTCTGTAACGTTTTTTAAAGTAACTTCTATAGAAATCTTCCTATGACTAGTAAAATCAGTATATTTCTGTAATTAAATGTTCATGCCTCTTACACAGAATGTCACTAGATGTCACTCTGGATTCCATTATTTGGTATTCTGATGATTTCTAAGTTTTTCTGCCTTTCTGTGTCTGCTTTCCCCACAACAAACTTGAATAGACAATGTAAAATGTGCATGAATAACACAGAATTGCTGACTGAATGTCAATTTTCTAGTGTGTGACTTCTATTGATCATTCATTATTGACATGAAGGTCTCTAGTGTCTCTGCTTTCCTCTTTAAACTCTTTCTCAGCTAAAATTTCCAAGGAACAGAACCAGAAGGCCTTGAAGAACAGGATGATTCAGGTCTCTTAGGATGTTTTACAGAGTACTTTGACCTCAGGAAGGCATCAGAGGTACTTTTTTATAAAGACTCAACAACTGTTTGGAATAAAAATTTAAACACTGGGAAAAAAGAACCTTCTACTTAAATCGAACCGCTTTCATTGACACTGTTTTGGTGTAAATATAACTGGCTGATTTGGGCAAATATAAGGACTTTTCAAAACAGTTTTTTTAATACATACATTTGTAGCCAATAAAATATAAATAGCATTTTCACAGTGACAAATGACATGTAGTATGGTATTCTATGATCCTGGTTCCAGAGTTTTATTTCTTTTAGCTTTGTATACATTAATTAAGTATACACAATCAGAGTTGAGTGCAGAGACAGCTAAATAAACAAATGACACTGTAGAAAGGTCTTTCTGCATACTAATCATATCCTACATCTGCAAGCAAAAGCTCTATAAATCGATTTGCTCTTTCACATCAAAAGACAAACAGTGAGGCAAGTCAGCAGTTCCTTTGTCAAAGTCACAGAGATTGCTGTTCTTCACAAATGCATTTCTACAGAGCTGAATTCAACCATTTGATGATTAGCATTATTGGCAACTCTTCAAAGAAGATTCATCAAGTAATTTGCAATTGGATTGGTTGCCATTTTTGTGATTCTACCCCATGAAATTGAACAAAAAATGATTGACATTTGAATTCTTACTTGGAGGACAAAGTGAACTAGCATAAGAAAAAGAAGCAGGCAGATTCCCAAGAGGTTGGGAAGCTGCTGTGATGCCTCTGGTGATTTCCACATGGACCAGATCAGATGGGCCTGTCTGAAAATTAAATGTGTTGGTAGGGCAGAGGCAAGCAAGAAGACGTAGCTTCTTGTTAATATAAGAAAAAATAAATAGACCCAAAGTGCTAATTTTTTACTGTGTCAATGTACATATCTGTGCTTATGTAATCCCTCTAAACACTACATCCATTCCTGTGAAAAAAATCTCCCTGAGAAGGAAGGAAAATCATTCTATGATTAATGATTCTATGATTTAACATATGCTTTGCATACAAGAATTGAGTTTTCTGCTATCAGAGTACATCAGATATGTATTACTAAATGAAAGAATAAGACCTCATATTTTTGCGTGCTTGCAAATAATATGCAGCTGTGTGAGAAACTGCAAAGTCGTGTGACTGAGTACATGAACTATTCAGACTATGACAACCTTAACTGCTCACTGATTTCCATTTTTCAAATGAACCCACATAGCAAAACAAAAAAACTCGCTGGAATTCTTATATATCTTATTTCCTGATATTTCTGTTTCAGAAATTATGAATCAGAATCTCTTTCTGCCCTGGCAAAATGACAAAGATGTTTGGGTTCCTCAAGTGTGGTATTCCCTAAAACAGGAGAAGGATAGAACTTAATACTGAGAGGTACAGGTAGAAAATCAAGTGTACATGAGCTCATGCACTGATAGCTCTATAGCTTTTCTCTTCTGCAGGATATTTATTGTGGGGGGGCGTTGGTTATGATGAAGCTCATACTTGCATAGCCTTGTTTTTGAAATAGATTTTCTCTCTTATGTTTTGACCTCTGATGTCTACAAATATTTTCGGACAGGCTGATCCTTCAGTTACCTATTTATGTTATATAAGCTCAAGTAAATCTACTCCATATACAGTTTGGAAAGCTAAAACATGCCGATGACTTATTTCTAGTATCCTGATTCTTTAATTTCACAACGTGAAAAATCCGACATAAATGAGAATAACTAATTGTATGTCAAGGTAGTACCCTAGATAAGATAATCTAGAACAATAAACCCAAATATAAAGTTAAAAAGTGGCAGAATTAATTGAGAAAGTTGTTAAAAGAGTGTCAAGTTATTTAAATTATTTTACACATTTTCATTTACTTTAATGAGACGAAGCTTGGGATTTTTTTCAACCACGTATCTGTTCAGATGTCTTTCTAAAAAAAATCCAGAAAATCCACAGAAACCAAAGCAGTTCATTAATTGTGAGTTTTAACTTAAGCAGATTTCCATCATCTAAAATTATGACCCACAGACAGCTAAAGCATGAACTTGAAATCAAGTCACTGTGGTAATTATATCCAAGCTGCCTTCTCAAACATATTTGTTGAGTAATAGTAATGAAGAAATTGCTTCTCTAGTCATGACACTATGGGAATGCTTCTTTATAGAACATATACCACATAATACTTGAATTTCAGAAGGCTTTGGGTTACCTTGTCTGGGATTAATTTGTTTCAAAAACTGTCTCTAAGTGAAGGATGAATTTTGAAGATAGCTGGATCCTTACACATAAGATCCAGAGGCTTTCTAGTCTGCTCCTGAGCCTGGTGGAAGCAGTCATTAAAATACGTTTCTTTTACAATCTCAATGTCTGACCTTATGACTAAGGGTGTAATACCTATCTGGAGTGTAATGGCTACCTATCTAGGCTGTAATACCTCTCAAACTGGGTATTTTGCCTCATGATCAGATTTATTCAACTGTCTGGTATTGCATGAAATCATACAAACAACTAAGGGTGTTAACCATCTCCCCCAATCTTCAGGTGTTTAAGTGAGGTAGTAAAGTTAGGTATATGATATCCTTGAATACTGCCTGTCATCGGCTAGGAGACTGACTGGGAGGCAGAAGCTCCATTAGAGAATGACAGGGGATAATCAGTGTTAAAACTCCTGTTAAAGGTGGTAAAGCTATCACACATGCAAATACAAATATATCTGTATACCGTTATGTGACAATTTTTAAACAATACGGTTGATAAAAATATCTGACACTTTTAATTATTTTCTTAAAATTACTGTCAATGACACAATGGCACACATATTATATTTTAAAGAAGTAGATGCTTGTTTCCTCTTTATCATATTTATTTCTAATGTTAATGTTAATAGTATCTCCCAAATCAAAAAGAACCCAAACATCTCACCTCAAGGAAATACACTGATTTTCAATCAAATGAAAACTTAAAAAAAAAAAAAAAAGTAAAAAAATTACTTCAGGCAGTGATTGTCCTTGTTTATATGTTATATCAAATAAATTGTTTGAGGAAATTCAACAAAACTGAAAACACTCAATCTACCTAATGACATGAGAATTTCAACTTTTTCAAAGGAAATTTTACTTATTTTATAGGTCAAGTAAATAGAAAGAATCAGTGATGCTGATTGCTATTGATAGTCTAATAACTTTGATCTCTGCCCCACTGTGAGATCCCTCACAATATAATTGGAATCTATGAAAAACAATGACAACATAATTAATATATATTCAAAGAGGTCTGTGACTATCATATTTATGGCTTCAGTTGAAATACATATATAATTTTATACCTTTGTTGATTTAATTCATTCAATGTCATATTCACTTCTGGAGCATATAGATGTGACTCACTGAAGTGAATGTATCTGCCTTTGGAACAAATTTACTCTCTGTAACAGACTACGGACAAAAAATTACAGCAACATCCAGAGGAACTGAAGGTCTCTGTATTACTTTCTTACTGAGTCTGAGTAATTAATCAAATATTTTACCAGATGCTGACTCTTGCCTGTATTCTTGCATATGTTCCTTATGTATATTTGGTATGTGCTATTCAGTGTTCGACTTCAAAAAGAGTATTCATTGCCTTGGTGATCTAGGTTTTGCGTAATGGTATATGAGCTCTTGTAGACTATCATACTCACTGTTCATAAAGTTAGTTCTTTGAGTATTATATGTCCAAATTATACCAGGATTAGAGAGAGGTTGTTTTTATGAGCGGAAGTCAGGATATCACTCATATTAATTGGCTAGGTCATAAAACTCTGAATTGATGAAACTAACTACTTTTCTAAGGGGAATACTCTGGTAATGGATTTTAAGATGATGTCTGATTCTGAGGCTTATATTAGCTAGACTGACTATTCACTCAGTAACTGCTTTGTATTTTCCTAACTATAGCAATGCTAGCCACTTTCAATGCGGTCTTTGTAGTTTACAAACTCTGGCCAATGTTTGCCAATCAGATGTAAAGCAACAGGCCACATGAGTTACAAATGCCAAACAACTAAAGCTTCCTTCGCTCTGGTGGCAGTTCACCTCTGAAAACCTGTCCATTTTACTTGGGGATCAGTGCGCTGCTTAGCATGGAAATAGCTCCCTTCAGATCCCCGGCACTAGACATGTAGCATTCAGCCTTCCCATACAGTGCAGGTAAAATATAAGTTGGCTTGAAAATAGACTCACAACGAGGGTAATGCCAAGCTCCCAAAAAAATAGGTTTCACTGGACTGGAGCAGGGAATCTAGATTAGTGGTTAAAGCTTTAAAGACTATTTCTGTATGAAATAGCTATGAGATAAAATACTTAAATAGTCTAATTATTAGGTTAGACTGATGTTACCTCTTTCAGACATCTCGAACACCTATTACTGATGGTAAACCTAGTTTTAACTAAAAAACATCATGCTGCCATTTGGACAGACATATGCAGTAGGTAGGGCACTTCCTGACCGGATGAAAGATACCAACTTTTTCTGCCTTGTGCCATAGAAGAGATCTCTACTACTCTGGCATAATTCTCTCTCTCAACAGTGGAATGCAAAGAAAACTCTACATCTGCAAGAGGACAGAGACTATCATCAAGATACTGTATAGGCTGGTAAATAAAGCATATTCTTAGCTCAGGTTTGGACTGTTATATTTCTGAGTTAACTAGTCCATGTCAGGATTGTTTGCACAAGGAAACAGAAGTTTAAGTCCTATGGATCACCTGTTTACTACCCATGGCATACCACAATGTCCTGACTGTACTGTGCTACACTTCTCATCTTGCCATGGACACTGGATGGGGAATAATTCTTTACTTTCCCCTTAAAGTATTCTGAACACTTGATGATACAAACATGGACACAGAAGTTTGGAAGTGATGCATGGCCCTCTAATTAAAAATAGCATTTGTTGAACAAGATTCTATGTCCTGGGAAAAATTTAAAAGGAGCAGATGGAAAAGTTCTTCCTTTTTCTCCCTCTCTCTCTCTTCCTACCTCCTTTTTTCATTCTCCTTCCCTTCTTCCCACCTCTCTTTGTCTCTTTCTTTCTATCTGAACTTTTCATCTGTGTTCAGCTCTTCCTTCATACAGCCTTTCACCCCTGAGGCACTAGTAGATGTCAACCCATGAACTCACAGTAATTTATTTCTGTTTGCTGTCTCCTGAACATTGCACTGATTACTAATCAGGTGGAGTGTTAATCCATTTTCTAAAGAGTAGGTGTCTTCCTTCATAAGGTGTCATCATAATTGACACTGTTGGCCATAACAAAGATAAAATTACTCCGATTACTAAAATTACATTTCTCAGATGTGGCTTGAACTATCAGAAGTAGCAGCCCCGTTCTTGATTAGTATAAGACACGCAACCACTACAATAAGCAAACTGGTTTATTAACCTTAATCTTTCAAATTTGAGATCTGTGTCCTAAGTTTACTACACTGTAGAGAGACCTGTATCTTCTTATAGTTGAGCATGTACAAAGAGTGACTGTAAATCATGAAGTGTTGAAATTTGGGGCATACTCTTGATTAATGAAGTGGATGGCATGATGCCTCTTGAGCCATGGAATAGAATGACGTAGTTTATGTACTTATACATTTTTTATGTACTGGAGTTGACTCTGACTCTTTAAGTTTTAACATGCCAATTAAATGTGGGGTTTAAACCTCTTAAATAGCTGTCTTCAACTGCAACCCAATAATTTATCTTCTACTGATGAATGGAACTGTTTAGCTAAAATGCAGGAAAAACAAAAGTTTGAAAATTTAAAAAATTAACTTTAATTTGCTTATAGAGCTTTCGTAATGGGTAAAAGTAGTCTTTCCCCCATTTGCAATGAAATATCTCAGACCTTCAGAACAGACTATTCATTTAAAGTACACCCAAAGCAAAAAAAAAAGGAAAAAAAAAACAACAAAAACAAAACAAAGAAACAAACAAACAAAACCTGCACAGAAAACCTGTGAAGTTGCAAAGCTCTATTATTCCTATTATTCCCATTTATTTACCATAAGGTGAGCTAAACTGCTGTTGCAATGATAATACTTTGTGTAAGGGCATCTGGCTTTGTAGGGCTTCTGCTGAAACATGCCTGAGCATCCTAGGAGAACTGATTTTACTAAGGGGGGCAGAAATTTCAATAGTAGGCACATGAAAAAATGTGCTTCTCTCCCTCTGCCTTCCCCCCCAACTTTTCACCCGAAATATTTATGAATTTACCTGTTTCAATAAAATAAGCATTGACACAAATTCCTTATTAACTACAAAATTACAGTGGACTAGATCTATGTCAATACCTAGGACCTGCAGCTTGCAAAAAGTACAAGTAAATGTCTATCAACTCAAAATGGCATACTAGTCTATGACTCAAAGATGTATCTAATGTTTTTGGCTACCTAATGTTAGTATTTTGATTTTTGTCATTCTAAATAATTTTATTTTCAATATTATATATTATTTGCTATATAGATCGTGTTTGAAAGAAATAAGACACTAAAAGTAGATTGGTACTGGGAATTTAAACTGATAATCCTAGAATCATAGAATAGTTTGGATTGGAGAGGGCCTTTCAAGGTCATCTAGTACAACCTTTCTGCAATGAAAAGGGACATCTTCAACTTCATCAGGTTTCTCAGAGCCCCATTCAATCTGACCTTGAATATTTCCAGGGACTGGACATCTACAACCTCTCTGGTCAACCTGTTCCAGTGTTTCACCACTTTCATCAAAAAAGTTATTTTTCATTAGTCTAAAACGACCATCTTTTAGTTTAAAATCATTGCCCCTTACCCTTTTGCAACAGGACCTACTAAAAAGTTTGTCCCTATCTTTCTTACAGGCCCCCTTTAAGAATTGAAAGTTTGCAATAAGGCCATTCTGTGGCCTTCTCTTCTCCAGACTGAACAAGCTCAACTCTCTCAGTCTGACTTCATGGGAGAGGAAACCCATCCCTACGATAATTTTTTTGACCCTTCTCTAGACCCAGTCCATGTGCTCTTTGTGTTGGGTACCCCAGAGCTGGATGCAATACTCCAGGTAAGGTCTCACAAGAACAGAGCAGAGGGGCAGGATTACCTCCCTTAACTTGCTAGACACACTTCTTTTGACGCAGCTCGGGAATACAGTTGGCTTCCTGGACTCATGTCCAACTTTTCATCCACCAGTACCCCCAAGCCCTCCTAATCGGATCAAAACATTTTTGGTGTAGTAGGCAGGAACTCTTTGACTTCTTCCTTCAAGATGAGGGAAATAGGAGTTTTTAGATGTTTTTTATTGACAGTATATGAAAGTATACTTTTATCACATAGTTAGTAGCAATAACTTCTTCACTAATTTTTATGGATATCTGAAATTCTGTAAAGAATTTCCATTTCTTCTACTGTTTGAGAAAATGAAAGTAGCTTCAAAATATTACATTTGGAAGAAGAATATATTGTCAAATTTGTATTGTCACTTTCATGGTTTCCTTCATTCCCTATCTTTCAAGTTTTGGGTTTGGGATTTTTTTTACCTTTATATATAATAATTGAAATACCAGGCAAGATGAGCAGTTCATCTGGTGTAACAGCCTGTCTCTGACAGTGATCGATATAAAATGTCTTCAAAGAAGCTTCATAAAACCATATAGGAGGCAACTGTAGAATTGCATACATCTGAATGTTGAAGCTTCTCTCTGGTTTGTGACTTGAGATAGACCCTTCTGTTTGTTTCTTTCTGTAGATGGTCTTCTAACGCTCAAAGAAGGCTGTACAAAAGTCACTATTTCAAAGAGTCAAAATTAAATGGCAAAAATATTATCCTTTGTCCTCCAAGTGTATCTAGGAATTTTATGAAGAAGGTGATTTTTCAAATCTCCTGTATAACAAAAACTAAAAAAATACCTGGTGTCTAATGGAAGCTAGTAGAAGGCTCATTTATCTCTTCATAGAAAATTCAATGGTCAGGAAATGTCATAACAGTACAACACAGTGTGTTTTTTCTTCAAACAGTTAGTTGTATAAAACGTCTGCCTCTTTAGCCATTTTATCTTTTCTGTCTTTTTACCCTTGTGCTGTTGTCTTCATTTATCATCACTTTCTTCATTCCCTGAGACTTCAGGATTTTTCTTTTCACTCACAAAATGTCTTCATCATTCCTATGTTAGTCTTTAACATCTAGCAATTGTTTCCTTACCCTCTTTCAGTCATTATAATGAACAGAAACATACTTTAGCTGCACATAGATCAAATCTATTAGAGTATTGTTTTGAAAGTATTTTGAAAACCACTGTAGAAAGGTTACTAACTGTTGAGAATAGAAAATTCTTAACCTTCACAGAGCCTGCCAGGTGCACAACTTTCTCACCCTTTTCACACTTTACTCACTAATGAAATTGTACCCTTGTTGCATGTTTTCCTTTTATTATCTTTAAGGGGATCAAATCTATCACCATAAATCTTAAATGTATCCAAAAGTACAAGTAAAAATACATAAATATATGTAACAGATGCAGAATTGCCTCCTGGGATGCATGTATTATGCATACAGAACTGTCATAACATCCCTCACACAATCACATTTTTTCCTCTTCTTATGGTCTTTACACCTATCTCATTTTGACAATGCACCTGGAAGTAATCTGGATAATAAAATAACACACATAAAACCACATTTGCCACTTTTTGTAATGCACTTATTTATACAAATACAGAATGTAAAATAAATACTCCAAGATTAGAAAAAGCAGTAATCACATAAAAGCATTTCCCTTTTTTTAACCAACTTACTACAAACAGAACTATGATTCTCAAGGAACAATTACCTTTTGAATAAATGAATAGACTAAGTTTAATCCACATGATACAACTTTATAATTTTGTTAATAGCTTTCATTTTAGAAGAGAGAAAAACAATTTTTTTTTTTTTT
>VXAY01003992.1:300097-317634 GCA_013399855.1 Oxyruncus cristatus
TACAATAAATCTCTCTAAGTTTGCCAATAATATTGTAAGGGGTCATACTGACCCCTGATCTAGTTCACAGAATCACAGAATCACAGAATATGCTGGATTGGAAAGGACCCACAAGTCCAACTCTTAGCCCTGCACAGCCCATTCCCAAGAGTCACACCAAGTGCCTGAGAGTATCATCCAAGCTCCTTTTGAACTCTGTCAGGCTTGGTGCTGTGACCACTTTCCTGGGGAGCCTGTTCCAGTCCCAACCACTCTCTGGGTGAAGAATCTGTTTCTAATATCCAACCTAAACCTCCCCTGACACAACTTCAGGCCATTCCCTCAGGTTC
This sequence comes from Oxyruncus cristatus, assembly GCA_013399855.1. Lineage (NCBI taxonomy): Eukaryota > Metazoa > Chordata > Aves > Passeriformes > Cotingidae > Oxyruncus > Oxyruncus cristatus. Next base: position 300,427 of record VXAY01003992.1, read on the forward strand.
TGTCACTGGTCACCACAGAGAAGAGATCAGTGCCTGCCCCTCCTCTTCCCCTCAAGAGGAAGCTGTAGACTGCAATGAGGTCTCCCCTCAGTCTCCTCAGGCTGAACAGACAGAGTGACATCAGCCACTCCTCATACGGTTTCCCCTCCAGACCCTTCACCACTTTTGTTGCCCTCCTTTGGACTCTCTTTAAGAGCTTAATATTTTTCTGGTATTGTGGTGCCCAAAACTGCACACAATATTCAAGGTGAGGCCACACCAGTGCAGAGCAGAGTGGGACAATGCTCTCCCTCAACTGGCTGATGATGCTGTGCCTGATGCCCCCCAGGACACGGTTGGTCCTCTTGGCTGCCAGGGCACTGCTGACTCATATTAAACTTTCCATCTACCAGGACTCTCAGGTCCCTTTCTGTGGCACTGCTTTCCAGCATCTCATTCCCCAGTCTGTATGTCCATCCAGGGCTGCCCCATCCCAGGTGCAGAATCCAGCTCTTCTTCTTGTTGAACATCATATGGTAGTTGATCTAGTTCAAAGTCTTAACCTTTTTATCTGAAAAATGGTAGATCATCTGATTCAAGAGTAACTTCTTTTGAATACACATTTTTTCCTAATTCAAAAGCAAAGTATTTTCGATCTTTTCTCTAAATCGTACCAGTAACCTCCACTCAGCACTGGCAAGGTCACACCTGTTGTACTGTGTTTGGAGATAAGTAGTTACTGGAGAGATTTCAGTGAAGGGCCATAAAGATGATGAAGAGACTGGAGCATCTCTCCCATAAGAAAGGACTGAGAGAGATGGGGCTGTTTTGCCTGAAGTATAGATACCTGGAGTGAAAGGAGGACTGAGCCAACCTCTTTTAAGTAGTGCCCAGTCATGGGACAAGAGGCAACGGGCACACACTGAAACACAGAAGGCTCTGTTTGAACATCAGGAAACATTTTTTTTACTGTGAGAGTGACAAAGAACTAGAAAAAGTTGTCCAGAGAACTTCAGTTGTCTCCATCTTTAGAGACATTTAAAAGCTGTTTGGACATAGTCCTTGCCAACTGGTTCTAGGTTATCCTGCTTGAGCTGGGTAGCTGGACAAGATAATCTTCAGAGTAACATTCCCTGAATTTTAATACACTTGGAGTGTCTTTGAGAACCTTTGTATTTTTTTAGTTAACAGAAATGGCCACAAAGGTAATGTTTTAAAAACAAAATAAAATGCATAGATTTGGTGATCTTGCACAGAGCTCAAGGAATGACACAAGTTGCTTTGGGCTTTGTCAGACTCTCAGATGGATGGTCAAAGACTTTTAATGTCTTATCAGTTAAATGTTTCAATAAAGTCTACTACATTAGGTAGGATATTGCACATCACTGAGTGAGTGGTAGAGAAGCAATAACTAAAGTCATTCAATAATTTCAGGACGTAAATGCATTACTTGTTTTATGGCTTTATTTCTTTTCTCTATGTCAGAAATAATGACTAAACATGACTGCCTGTGTTTTGGCATGTTTGTAATGAGTATCATGAAAGACACAGATACTGTTCTCAATATTTTTATTTTTAATTGTAATTGATTTCTAAAGATATACAAGAGTAAAAAGATTTTGAGGACAGCTCTTTTAATAGCTGCACACACACACTGTAACCCTGCATATCAACAGTATTAAGAAATTGTTAACAAAAGTATACAGAGAAATTATAACACTTTTAACAAACCATTTCTACGTAATGTTTCATTTTTTATTATATTGCATTTATAGTAATGTGTGCTGCATTCAGATTAGCTATATTTAATATTGCAACTCTTCTTCTACCATACCTTTCTTCCTAAGTATGTGATATGAACCATGACATTACAATCTTAAAGCTGTAACAAGAATGAGTTATGTTTGTACTATTTCCCATTCTCATTATATTCTTTGTCACACAATGAATTAATGTTGTGCCATTCTCTGCTCTCATTACAATCTTTTCCTTATGAATGGGGCATCAGAATTTTAATGTCTTTTGTAAACTCTGAGTTATTGGAGTGTGTTACACTACTTTGACCTTGCTCATATTTGGCATGGGGATTGGTTGCCTGTGCACTGCTGGGTGTGAGATTACACTGAGCAGCCAATCCCAGGGTTTGGACAATGGTAGGAGTCAAAATGGTGCACTAATATGAAGTAAAGCCCAGGGACCTGAATGTGTTTCTTTCTGCTGCTCTTAAAGACCGTTAACCAAAGAAAGTGTTCATTCTCTTCACAGGTGTTCACCAAATATCAAGATTTCAGTTTCCACAAATTATGTAGCACTTACAAGAGTGATAACATGCAAGTGTATATGCTTTTTGCAAGTGCTTTTGTTCTTCCTTTGCTTTTATGTTTTTCACGGTTTTAAAAACTGTTGTGTATTGCTTCATATTAAAAAAGAAAAAAATGAGGTTTCTAAATTTCTGTTGTTCTTAAATTGAAAGAAGTCGGAAGCTAGGAGTTTAACTACTCGCTGGATCTGATGCACTGAGCATGTGGCTGACAGATTAGAAAGCTTTATAAATGAGTGCACACACAATCCCTGTTTTTAAGTTTCGAAACCCAGAAATAGGGTATATCATTCTCTGTGCTTACAGCTAAAATTCTGAACATTTTAAGTTACGTATTTAAATGCCTTCTTGTCTTTTTAGAGAGTCTCACTTGACAAAGTTTTGTATGATTAGTTTAAAAAAAAATCTTTATATTTAAATCATAACAAAGTCTGATATAAGTCAGAATATATTGCAGAAACCTGGAAAAACAGAGTATAAATTATAAAAAGGATTCATGTTTATCAAATATGCTTTTCATGTTAGTTGATTCTTGAAAGCATTTTCCAGTTTACCCAATGTAAATTATATATATGATAATGAATAAATATGGATTTTCTTTTATTTTTTTCATCCTATCATGTAGCAAAAACATGTTCATAGCCCTAAGGAGCTGCTATTAAAACCTGTTTTGTGAGAAAAAATCTAAATCAGTTTAGGAAAATGTTAATACTGGTGTGTTGAATATGGTGACAAGTAAATTGGCATATGTCAGTCAGTACCATGTTGAAATAAAGACAGTAACTTAGTCTTTTTGGGAGAGTATAATTTTCCATTTAACAGAAAAGCAACTATAAACAACAAACAGTGTTTGACTTAGGTGCTGCTGAAACCCGTAACTACTAAATCACAACCCACCCATCAGTCAGAGGTACGAAGGAGGTTGCTTTAGTTAGGAAACAGTCATTAATAGTTTCGCAAAACCACTTTGACCTTATCGAGACTGTGGGAATGAGAGCACTCACAGGACCCTAAGAACTTTTCTGTATGGCTCAGCAAATTGTATATTGTACACAGAACTCTTTATCTGTAGTTCAGTTTTGTTTTCTGTCCTGGGGTAGCATTTGAATGGTATAAGAAACACTGGTCAGCAGTGGTTCATACAGACAGCTTCTTTATTTAGTGTTTTTTTCTTTAGAAATCATCAATGTGCATTCTCAGCATCTCACAAATTTTAAATTAATTTATCTTTATGATATTTTCAGTAAGGTAGAGAAATATTTTACAGCTTGAGAACAGAATGCAGATAAAATTATTTGCCTGACTTGGCCCAGTAGTAATATTGTTAACTTTGTCTCTTTATACATAGTCAGCTGTGTGAAGGAAAAATCAGGATCTGGAACCTAACCAATGGCCAGTTAGGAACATGAGGACCAGTGGGCAGGGTTATTTCTGTTATTTTTAAAGGATTTGAGGAAAACCACTGCTTTGTCAAAATTTTGTGTGGGGCACAGAACGCATAGAAGAGCTTCTTTACTGCTCTTACAGCCCAAAAAGTGGATTGTGTCCTGGGCTGCATCAAGAAAAGTGTGATCAGCAGGGTGAGGGAGGTGATTCTGTCCCTCTGCTCTTATGAGACCCCACCTGCAGCACTGCATCCACCTCTGGGGTCCTCAGCACAGGAAGGACATTGATCTCTTGGAATTAGTACAGAGGAGGGTCGCAAAGGTGATCAGAGGGATGGAGCACCTCTCCTGTGAGGAAAGGCTGAGAGAATTTGGATTATTCAACCTGGAGAAGAGAAGGCCCTGGGGTTACCTAATTGTGGCCTTTCAGTACCTAAAGGCAGACTACAAAAGAGCAGGAAAGGCACAGTTTACAAGGGCATGTAGTGATAGGACAAGGAGTAATGGCTTTAAACAGAAAAAGGGTAGGTTTAGATTGGATATTAGGAAGAAATTTTTTACTGTGAGGGTGGTGAGGCACTAGACAGATTGCCCAGAGAAGTGGTAGATGCCCCATTCCTGGAAATGTTCAAGACCAGGCCGGATGGACCAATGAGCAACCTGGTTGGTAGAAAGTTCCCTGATCATGGCAGGGGGTTGAAACTAGATGATCTTTAAGGTCTCTTCCAACCTACACCATTCTATGATTCTATGATGCTGGAAAAATCTGAATAGGTGAACAATTGCAGTAGGTGTATATTTTGGAAAGTCACTGAGCTTTATCTCTTCTGCATAAGCCTTTAAGAATAGGCTACAAATGAATAAGAACTTTCCATTCCATGGCTGCTGCATGGTTGCTGTGGTGTCCCAGGAACATGGAACTAGAAAACCAAACCTACCACTTGCAGTTGGCTTTTCTGAGAAGAAATGGGAGGGATTGTGCAGTGACACAGAATCACAAAACAGTATTGCAGATTTATTAACTTCTGTGAGAGTTAAAGAGCAATGGCCTTCATATATTAACTCATTTGTTTCTACATTAGTATCTTTAAACGTAGCTAAATATTTTTTTCTTTGTTTGCCTCTTTTTGTGTATTTGGTACCTGCTTACAGTCTGGTCCTTTGCATTTAAATTGGATGTTCCTGTCAGCATTTAATTACTAACAAACTCTACTGTGTAACAAAGTCAAGTGAGGAATATGTGTCAAGTTTTAAATTTCTCTTTAGAGACTTGACTTAATTTGATTTGGGTAATGTAGTTAGGCTAAATGAAGTTCACATAACATAAATTCTGTCCCAGAACAGTGGTGTCCATAACTTATGTGAGGAGGAAAGTTCATGTATTTTGAACTTCGAAGCAGTCTTTTTACAGGTTAAACTCATAATTCTGAGGTATTCTCCTATTGTGTTAAATGTATTCGGGTACATGTTAGATAATTACTTAAGTTTCCACAACTTTGTATGGCTACTTTCCTTCAAGGAAAACCCAGGATGGTTTTATGTATTAAAAAGAGTTGATTCCATATAACACGTACAGTAGTTCAAAGCTATGAGAAAGCAATGGCAAAAACTGAAGCTGAGCTCTGAAATGCGATTTTTGCATTCTAAGGTCTGTCTTTTCCCATAAGTATCTTTATTTACACGATTGATGACCTTTTTCCCCCTACATCTTTTTCATCTGATAACCTCTGACCTTTCTGAACCTGAACAGAAAAACAGACTCTGATTTTATAAGAAAGGGGAATGAAGCACAAAGGTATGTGTAAGTGAGAATTTGTTGCCAGATGTCAGAAGGCTGGTCTGACTGGAGAAAAAAGACCTACCAGGGTATATGATGTGACTACAAAACCAAGTTTTTTTGTTGTTTTATATCACTCTTTTTTTTTTTTTTACAGCATTACAGCATTAAGAAATCAAATTTCTCATTTATCTGAAGAATTTGTACTTATATATGTGTACTTCAAGTCACTACCACAAATTAAGCTGCTGCAAAATGTATTTTCTTAGGGGGAAAAAACCCCAAAAGCTAAAGTAGCCTTGGCATTCTTGCTAATAAAAATAAATGCCTGTTGAGTTAAGAAAGTTCTAGATTAAGCTTAGTGATTTATAAGATTTAATTGACATGACTGCTAATAAAACATAGGCCCTAACAGTTTCATGTTTATCTCTGACCTAGCAAATTTTAAAGCAGTAGAATACTTTTAAAGGCTTTGCTAATTTTGCACACTTGAACTGTAAATTTTGAGACTTTTTAGTCTGCTTCAGACAAAAGACTTTATGGAAGAACAAGTTTGATTCTGTTCTGAATACATATAAAATATAGGATATATAAGATATATAAATAAATAAATAAATAAATAAATAAATAAATATGTAATTCTTGTTTCCTTGAGAGACATCAAGTCTTTTAGGCTCTCTACCTCATAGTGACTTCCTTGAGCTACAAGTTCTCCCATTTCCAACGTTAGAAAAAACTCTACATCTGGTTTCTCTATGGTGATAATTTCCCCAATATTCTGTGATAGTGAAAATTTTCACAAAAACAATGACCAAATGCAGCCTGGTCTTCTAACTCTGGTTAGAAGTACACTAACACTGCACGTCTCAGTGTTTTAGGGTGTGAAGTGAAACAATAGATCTTATTCAGCTGAAATTGTGAGGGGAATTTAGATAAGCAGAAGATAATTACCTACGTTAGAATTTGGCCATAACACAGAAGCTGACACCTCCTATCAAGAGGTATGTAATCACATCGTGTGATTTTCCCAAGAAATACTGTACAGAGCAGTGCTAATTTTCAATGCTCTTGTGAACAGCATTTTGCAATATATGTTATTTTCAAGACTCCATGAAAATTCTCTGCTTTTAAGACATTTCCCCTTGTGCAGGATTTATTTTTTAAGAACATGTTCTGAAAAGCACTGACAACCTCTTCAGTAGAAGAGCTGGGATTGTCAGCCATTGATGCAAAAGCCTGAATCTGCTTTGACATCCCAGAATAAGCTTCTGGCAATGTTATGTCTTTCTTTTAGATGTTTGGATAAATCACACAGCTCAGAAAGCTGCATCATGTACATTATGCCTAAGTTATAAACAAATGCTGCTGAGATAAGGGTATTTCTCCATCCAATGTACTGAATCTCTAGATGTCACTTAGCTGCCTCAGTGAAATGTTTGCTCAAGGCTTGGCTGTGTGTTCCAAGTGGCTTATATAGATTTTCCATGAGACCCAACCAAACAGATGTCTGTATTACTGCTTGCTCCTTTCTTAAGCACCTGCATTTTCCTACCGACAGCACAATGTCTGGAGTAGCTGTCAACCAAGAGGAGATACACTATTAAAAACAAAGAAAGAATTTGTGCCAATGGCCAGCGCTGTTCTTTCTGCCTCTTTCTGCCTTAGTAAGGCTTGTGATCATGGCAAGTAAGGACTTTCTTTTCCAGTGGTTGTCCCTATGCGATATCTGATCGCTGTCTGTTCCTCCCTTCCTAGGTTTTGTGGTTGCTTGCAACTGACCTGGACTGAAATGGAGGATCCACTTGGGTGGAGTGGTACTGTTGACATATTCACAAGCTTTGTAACAGCCTTACTTCACTATCTAATGACTGTTTAACCTTTCCATTTGCTTTTGTTGAGCATCAACTGCGTTATGTGTCTTTCCTCTTGAGTCCTGCCCAAAGCTTCGGTGTGTGCTCCTAGCTGGGAACAGAGGCTTGGTGGAGATAGTGCTGGAAGAGTCTTGCAATAAACCACTGTGAAGGAGGATTGCCAGGACAGTCAACAGACAACATGGGAAAGATACATGAAATCTTAACTTTATTCTAGTTTAAGGGGCCTTTTCACTGCCTTGAAAAGCCTGTTGCACATTAAACAAATAATAAGCACAAAATGACATTCCCTGTTTAAACATCTAGGTTCTCCCTCTTTTTTTTTTTTTTTTTAATAATTCCCTCTAACTGAGTATTTAAAAGTTGTATTTTTCCATGTTTAGTGTAGAGAGTATCCCTGGTAGATGATTCATCTCACTTTGCAAGTGCTGTACATGCAGAGAATTGTGTTTTGGATGTTTTTTCCTATTCACCGTAAAAGAACACTTAGACTAATCTAATCATGTAGGCTTCAGCACCTAAATGGTTACAGTTATACACTGTAAGAAGCACCTACAGACAATTGACTTACTATTTTTTGTTTTAAAAAAAAAAGGTCTTTCAGTGCTACCGTGTATATACTCTAATCAGACTGTTGAAACAGTCATCCAGGATATAGAAGACCTGTGCTTTAAGACCTCTCTATTTGAAATTGCTTGAACTCGTGTCTCCCATTCAGGTAAATTTCACCACTGGGGCCTGTGGCAAAGATATCACAGCTAACAGATGTACCAAATACTAAACTCCTTAGGAACTGTGGCCTCACATGCTCCAAATCTACACCATACCATAACCACAAATGACACAAAACACACTAAATGAGATTTATAAAAAAAAAAAAAAGTAAAGTGTTTATTGTCTCCATTGCTATATTACTTTGGTTCACCCAGTGTGTTATTCTGGATCTAACTTTCCCAATTTGTTTCCAGATGTCCTGCTTCCAGGAGACAGGCAGTGGGTGAGGAAAATAATGAGAACTCCAAAGGTGAATTAATGAATGCTGATGTTCATCTGGTAGATAGCACCTCTTCCTTGTACCTTTTTTAAAAACCTTTCTAAAATGATAGTTGATTTCAAAGGCAGGAGAGAACATATATGTGTCTCGATACAGTAGGTTTTGCTGAATTTTGAATTTTAGGGAATGGGAGAATTATAAAATTTTTCTCTTCCAAATTCAGCTGTGTGTATGGGGGGCATCTAGATAAAATCAGTATTCATTCTTTCTCAAAAGTAATGGAAAGAACTGGACATGTCCAGCGCAAATCTCCTTAGAAACTGATTTATTCTACCTTGTTTAGAAACTTGTATAGCTTATAGCACAGGCTGGAAATACCATTCTTTCTGCATTAACAACAGAGAAAGTTCAGAGTTAAGACAGTCCACGCAGGCTAAACATCCAACTTTTTGGTGAGATAAAGTTTAATTACATTAATGTCAAGCTCACTTGTATCTGCTTTTTGGTTTCCTTTGGGAGAGTGGTTCAGAGACTTGCGAGACTGTTGAAGAATGAAGGAAGGCAAACCAGGCAAATGGCTTGATGAGGACCAAAAAGCCTTAGGACAGGTCAAGAAATAAAAGATGATAGACCCAAAAAAGAGAAGCTAAGATATCGCACGCAGAACATTTTAAACTTGGAACTCCAATAGATATTTTATCACTGAAAGGGTAATGACATTGAGACAACCTTGTCAGACAATAGAATCCCCCAAAATAATTAAAAGACAAACACAGAAAAAGGAAATGGATATCCAATCCTTTTGTTGGCCCTTCAGGAAATAAAAAATTAATAGGGCTTCAGGAAGGAAAAGGTAGCATCATCCACCTCCGGATATCCAGCTGATGATATTATAATAAAACTGAGAGGTTTCCCAGATAATGTCAGGGAATTTCCAGAACAACTCAGACACACATGACTCTGCTTTGTGGAATATGCTAAGTTCAGGAGTTTTTAAATGGTACTGAAAATATACAAATCCTAGTGATGGTAAGCTTTCCTTCACATATTAGGAGTGGGTAAGAAAAGGGATAGATAGCACAGAAGACTATAAAAAAATCAACAAAATAATTATGAATGAGTAAGAAACTTGCTTGCTTTATTTAGGCTTAAACTTAAGGAAATAAGTAAAAAAATAATAAACTGGTTCAAGTTTGGGGTTTCTGAAAATGCTCACGGTTTGCTTTGCTTTTGCTTGGTTTGATTATGGGGAGAAATGGGATAGTAGTCTTAAAATCAGATCTGACTTGCTCAAGGAGTCATATTGTATCCACTGTAAGAGTCTCACGAAATGGAGGGAGACGGAAATACACGGAAACATGTAAAGCATCAATGAACTGAAGTGTCTGAAGAACATAAATGTCTGTAAGAAATGGAGAAGAAAAATGCAGTGCATTTATTAATTTTGAAATGGTGGTCACAGCTGAAACTGACTGGACTGATTATTGTAAGTGAAATAAAATCTAAGGTGCCCCCTGAAGTGGAGAGGTGAATAGAAAAAAAAGTGGAAATTAACATTATGTGTCAAAATACAGTGCCAATGCCACAATTTCGGGTGGGGAAATGGCTGTGACAGCAACTTTTTGTGCATAAAGTTATTAGCAACTAATAAATAAATTAAAAGAAATAATTAGAATGAACTGCTGCTGCAGATCTCCACGCAAGAGGAGACAAAGAACTTAAAACTGCAAGTTTAGCTCTTGAGACACAATGCAGGACATTCATAAGAACATAAAAAGAAGAAGTGAAAACACAATATATTTCTATGAGTCAGGGAATCTCAAAGGCAATGCAAAAAGTTTGGAAAGTATATTAAGACAAGTGATGCTACAGAGAAAGTAGAGGATGCCTGAGGGAAAGATGCATCCTAACAGCCTCCTGTACCTATTCATGAGCATGTGATACTGTAATCAGAAGGGATTAAATATCTATACAGCCAGATACTCCTGTTAGTAGTGACACAGGGAGTAAAGGAAGCTTGCTGAATTTTATAAATTCCAAATATTATTACAGTACAGGCATTGCATGAGTATATATTAGTGTATATGAGCCCCAAGTGTAGCCCACAATCTTGAACATAATGCCCCTCTCCTAAGATCCTGAGTGCTCTTAGACCCCTGCTCTCAAAAAATATCTATCTTGTGAAAATGAGCTGAACTGTGTATCGATATTTATTTTGTGCTAACAGGGTTATAGAACATGTTGCTGCTATTTCCAGTTCCTCCAGATGAGATCACTGTTGGCTGTTGGAGCATCTTCACTGCTCCAGCCTGAAATCAGGCAGGTGATCTTAAACCTGAAGCAGGTGTGGAGAAGCCCTCACACAACCTCACATCAGGCTCGCCAGTATGTGGCCACCAAAAGAGCAGCTGTGCAACTGCGGCTGTGCCTCCCTCCACAAAAGACTTCTCTGGAGCAAAACAAAAACCTGTCGGGTGGCACCATCTCACCTGGGAGGCAGCAGCACCAGCTGAGAGGCAAATCCGGAGCCTACTACCCTCCTCCAAGACATGTGCCTGCCTGTTTCCTAATTTGGAAACAACAGTGGTAGGTTGCCTGAGGTCAACACATGCAGAATAATCACAGAGAAATATTGTGGTGTTATGGAAATAGTCCAAAGGAAAGAGAACAGTAGATGAAATGCATGTAAATTTTTATCTCATATACAAAAAAAACAGTGTGGAAAATATTTTCAGCCAGGCCCATTATCATGTGAATTATGAGCTGTGTAAAAATTAGGTATGTTACATACGTTATGTATGTGACAACAACTGATGTAATTTTTTTCTGATATGGGGAAGCATCTTATGGAATATTGGTGGGTTTAGGCTCAGTCTTCTATCTAACCTTTACACTAATAATTTGGAAGACACAGTAAATTCATTGAGAGGATTCATTACAAGGATAGAAGAGCAATAAAAGGCATCCCAGAGAGATTAGGATAGAAAACAGCCAAGTCAGTTACATGCTGTGTGAGTTAACATAAGCAAAATAATCTGAAATACCAATACCAAACAGAAGACAGAAACTGAAAGGGTTTATATGGGGTCAAGAAGCATTATTAAATGTGAAATTGACCTTTGATGTGAAGTGTTAGCCAAAAAAGGCCATCCATTTTGGGACGAAACACCTTACCACAGAGCATGAAGATAGTACTCCTTTTCACTAGGACTCTGTGGGATCCCATCCACGGTACTGCATTCCTTCCTGGGACTTCAATTATCAGGATTACAGTTTGGAAAGTGCCAAAGTAATTAGAAAACAAGAAAATGTTGACACTGGATGGAGGGGATGGAAATCAGTAAGATAAATGTGGAAACTTAGGTAGCAATTTTTAAAGGAAGAACATAACACATTGAAAATGTCCTGGAACTGCAAGAGATGGAAAAGAATTGTATGATACAAATCTTGGTGCAACTGAGCTAAGGCTGACACAAAAAATAGTAGATAAATGTAAACAAAATAACCAGGCGTATTTCCTGCCAGTTTTCACTATTAGGCTTTCTTCCAAGGGAAGCTTTTTCACATAGGACATTAAAAAGTGGTTTAGACAGAATTCTGTGAGATGGATGGTTTTATAACTTAATAAGTGATTTCTGTCACTAATATGGGTCAAATATATCAAGACTGCATACAGCTTCTGCTGCTATTAGGAGTATTCAAGCACAGAATGTGTCTCTGTGATTCTTCTATGGTGTTCTTCAGTGAGGTGCCCTCGCATTTACCATTTTCTAGAGATCTTTGATCTTTTCAATGGCATGTAACTGGCTGAGGGAACATTTCTGACTGACTTGTATTTAACATGAGATTTCTAGCTGAGAAAGTGGGACCATGTTTGAGTATGTGCCATTTCCAATTCACTGGACTTATTAGCAGTTTATACCCTGTGTTTGGTTAAGAATGTTCTCAGACACTATTCTAAAATGTTATTAATCCTTTTCATTATTGTTTTTATCATTGTGGGTATGTACCATGTGCCAAGAATAGGCTGCAAGCTTTAGTTTCCTTGCCTGATAGTTTAATAATTCTCTCTTGAATAGGAGGACTTGCTTTCAGAAAGATTTATCAGGTTAAAAAAAGGTTTTGATTTAATATTTGAAGATGGAGTTAGCCTCCTGCTGTGCTTTAAGCATCTGAAAACCTGCTGCAAAGTGGCATTTCAAAGACAGCTTAATATTAAATTCAGTTTGCAATATTCATATCTAATTGTTCTAAGACCTGTTGTTCTGTTAATAAGTAGCAGAATAACAATGTTATTATGTTTGGTTTTCACATGCATTTTTAGACCTTTGTTAAAGGACATTGTTCTTGCAAAGGCTTTCCTCAAAGAAAAGGAAAACATTTACATATACAGTAGATAAACTCCTACAGCTTCAGAGCAGACTGTGTGTTTATCATTTTGTGCAGAACTGATTTGAGTGCTATTCTGCTCAGCTACTCTCAGAGTACACATTGTATTTTCATTTAAGGATTGGCTAGTTGTGTTATCCAAATCACTGCATTATGAAAACAAAATATACAAGAATATGAAATTATATGAATAGGAAAATGTGCTATTTTTTATGAACAGCATGCAACCTGGTCCTCTGTGTTTTCTTCTACGGCACAGGTAATGTAATAAAGAATTTTGACTTCAGCACTGATGTTATTGAGTGATTTAAAACCATTTTCTCATTGTAACTCAGCTGTTCTGCATTTTTAGAGATTGTTTTTACCAATATTACTGAAAATACCAAGAGAGTAGCTGCAGAAGTGACACTGGCTACTTGCTTCTGTTGGATGGCTTTTATCTGGCATAAAACTATTAGGCATACAGTTATTATGAATCATTAATAGCCTGACAGCAAAGTTGACTGCAGTGGGAAAATCAAGTCAGTTTTATTATTCATTAAGACATTCCTGAAGGAGCTAACTTTTCACAGAAAGAATAGACAATAGAATTATAGTATTTCATACTTATAAATGTGGTCATGTGTTAAACTACTTCGTCTTCTTATAATCAGATTTTTTCAGTTACTTATGCTAATCATTTTGGTAACATTTTTATTGCATGCATTCTGCTTAATTCAAAAACCTGTCTTCCAGGATATTGAAGTAATGTCTGACTTTTATTATAATAGTTAAGGTATACACCCCTTCCCATATTAAGTTTTAGTTTGTCCAAGGAATTTTATAGATTAAAATTAGGCCAATTATGAATTTAAACCTGGTCTGAAGGCAGTGCCTCACATTCCTCTTCACACAGGTTTTACTGTTTTCCAAACAGAAAAAAAATCACAGGTTTTGTAAAGATGTGTAGAGTTGTGATGTAGAACCGTACCATGAAAAGAAATATATGATAGGGGCTTGATGTACACAGCCCAATAAAGACAAGACCACTGAGACACTTAACTTCTTTTTTATTGTTTTTTTTTTCTTAATTTTGGCCTCCTTTGATATGGGACAGTACTAGTAGCTCACAAGTTAGAGTCAGAAAAGTAACGTTGGGGTAGGGTGCTGTAGAAAGGTGTATAATTACAGTTGTTCTTATTGTAAAATTTGCAAGCATTTCCCTCAGATTTTTTAACTCAGCCTAACTTTTGGAGATACTTTGAATACAAGTCCATGAATACGGTCAGTGGGGTTGGCTAAGACTTCACTTGCCTATATGAGAGTGAAATCTTCCCCCCCAGACTTCTCAATATTTAAGCCAGGTACTCATCCTGCATCTCAATCTCTTCATTTTGCTGTCTTCAGAATGTGAATTGCAATGCCACACAAAAAAAAATGCCAATTGCATTTGCCACACAAAAAAAAATGCCAATTGCAAATGCCACACAAAAAAAACCACATAGAAGTCTAATGTATGAAATGTTTTTATATTTTTGGTCATAAATGTAGAAAGGGATTTTCCGTGCTCACAAAGGGAATAACACCGAACCTCATAGAGGAGTTCCCCCCATATTCATACATATGGAACAGTGTTTTACTTCCAGCTTTTCATTTGGTCAAGTTTCTGAACTTGTCTGGGAACATAAGCCTACATGACTGTGCAGAAAAACTTATTTTAAAGGAGTAAGTAAATTCAGAGAAGCTTTGTCTTAGATATTAGCGTCACAGCTTGGTAAATCCAAAGTTATTCTCAAACTTCTTAGATAGTTCAATACTGGCATTTTAAGATGAGACATACAAAAAAACATGATTCAAAATGTCACATGGTAAACAAGTACATTCAGAGCAATCACAACTAACATATGTTGTAAGTGCTGAATGTCTGTTTGCAAACTTCAGTTCAATCAAATTATTGTAAAATAATGCTTGAATATTAATGAGTCTCGGTAATTTTCCAGTCCACATCACGCTTTCTTCACAGGCATGGAGACAGTGCTATTCATAAGCCCAAAAGACAGCACCAAAATTAAAGAAGTGATACTAAAACAGCACTACAGAAAAGTTAACACATCCTGAGAATCACCTGTCTTCAAGTAGGTTCTGGTATAGGATCACAGAATTGTTTAGGTTGGAAAAGACCTCTATGGTCACTGCGTCCAACTATTAACCCAGTACTGCCAAGTCCACCACGAAATCATATCCCTGAGTGACACATCTACATGTCTTTAAATATCTCCGGGGTGAAGACCCTGCCACTTCCCTGGGCAGCCTGTTCCAATGCTTGACTATTCTTACAGTGAAGAAATTTTTTCCTAATGTAAAGACTAAACCTCCCCTGGCACAATTTGAGGCCATTTCCTCTCGCCCTGTCACTTGTAACCTGGGAGAAGAGACCAACCCCTGCATCACTACAACCTCCTTCCAGGTAGTTGTGGAGAACAATAAGTCCCTCCTGAGCCTCCTTTTCTTCAGGTTGGACACAACCAGTTCCATCAGCCACACCTCAGGAGTGTACCTGGCTACATGAGTGAGGGGAAAATGTGCATGTTAAGAGATACTATGCAACCAGAAATTGTGAGACTTGTTGAAGACATTGCTAGAAGGTTAATGATACAATAGTCATCGGTGACATTGGGATTATGGGCCTGAGTGACAGATAGAATGCTAGCATTCTTCACAGTGATTAGAAAGCAGATGAAAAGTGAGGGATTGTGAGGGAAGAATATCAATGTTATTTCAACAACGTTCTGGCATTGTTCCCTATGCTTATGTGAAGGGGTTTCACTGTCTCTTACTGTTTCAGTGTACCTCAGACAGCTCATCCAGGACCTTACATTTAATCATCAGCTTTATTCCTTTCATGTGCAGCTTTAAACAGTGATCCCTCCCTCTCACTCCTTTCCCACAACTCCCTCAGAAAGTTTTTTGTGTTCCTGACCTCTCTGTTTCTCTCTCTCCACTGGCACTTCGAGCCCATTTGCCCTTCTCACACCATCTCTTCTCATAAGTTTCTAAAGAATCATTTTTTCCATTCATTACTCCAGTATACATGACAACCATTCTTGGCAAAGATCCCCCCATACCTTAACTTGAAAGTACCTTGAGAACTGCTATGTTTAAGACACAGATGTAGGCACATGATATATACTAATCTGTGGAGCAGAATATAAAACCCCAGAACAAAATCACGACTTTATTGCTGGTGTCATCCAAAGAATCTATAAATCTGAATTTTATATCTGCAACACATGAGCAAAACCTGGCCTGTATTTCTTTTTAAGATATCTTCATTCTAATCATTCCTAACACTAACTGCAAGTGTCTCAAGCTTGACAGCTAGTTTAGCATTAGACAACAATAGAATATTTCATTTCTGTAAGTTTAGTTATCTTGTTAAAATTCATATTTGCTTGTAAAATACTGAGAAAGGCTTTTAATCATTTGCTGTCAAAATGCCAGGCAGGTTTTTACATCAAGAATTGGCAAAGTCAAAAAATCTTTTTAAGTATTTTTTTTTTAATGTAAGATATATTTTCATACTGGCTGAAAAAAAATACCAATAAAACATATAGCTTTAAAAAGAGAGAGGGAAGGATGAAAACTAAAATGGGGCTTGTAGACCTGTGGGGTTTCACTCCATGCAGCACATGTGGGTGTGTGGTGGCTCTGAGGTTAAGAAAAGTAGGTGGGGTGGGGGTCTTCAAGCTCAAGAGAAGAGAAGAACCTGAAAGGAGGAGCTGTCTGAGATCAGGTCCCGTAGGAATCACATCAGAGAGAATGTAAGCAGGATCGAAAATGGGAGCTACAATATTCTGCCAAGCATGAAAGAAGATGAAAAGTCTGTAAAGGACTGGGGAAGCTGAATGATGAGGAGGAGGGTGTAAAAACAATGAGTTGAAACATAGTCCCCTCTGTTGGAAAAACAATCTTCTCCATAGCATCTTCTCACAGCCCAGCTGTTTCTTCACTACCACTCCACTGTGATTGCTCTAAGACCTGTATGGAAACAACAGAGAAACTATTTTGTGGTACCTTTATTCTTAATAATATGTTATCCATTTGTATTTGTAGGCCATCCATGCCCAGGAGCCTCTGGGCACATAACAAAATATAACCAAAACACAGTTTAGTTTTAAAAAAGGCAACATGGCCCAATTAATTCCCCAATTAATTAATTTATTCTACATAGCTTTGAATTTTGGTCTAAGGATTTTATGTAGGACATTGAAAAAAAAAAAAAAAAAACAGTTCCACAGACAAGACAGGTAATTATTTTATTCAATGATTTTTCTCAATGCAAAGCTATTAATAGCTGGATCACTAGTGGGGGGCCAAATTCTGCCCTGAGGTAAACCCAGCACCATTTCATCAACTTCAAGGGAATTGCTGTTTTACTTGGTTCAGAACTGGGCTGTTAAATTATAAGTGCCCAGTTATTCATAGAACTGAACTAAATTCTTTTTCTGTTCTTT
>VXAY01003992.1:317661-349980 GCA_013399855.1 Oxyruncus cristatus
TTCTTTCTTTTTTTTTTTTTTTTTGTTCTTCAAATGTAGAAGTTTGCTCTAAATCACAAAACCAAATCTGAAGTATATGGGTATAGTTTCTCTTCTAAGGAAAAGAGGATAAATGTTCTCCCTCGTAACTCCTTGAGCAGCATCTATAGGCCCCATCTGTGTCCACACAGTTCTTTTTCTGAAAAAACACATCCAGGGCTTGACAAGACCTCAAATACAGTTCACATTGTCTGAAAACAAATGACACATGTAAGGTAAGAGGACAAAGGAAAGGCAAACATATTCAAATATTTAATGTTTAATGTACAAGGCTGCACGTCTTTTCTCCTCCTCTCATATCCAAAACTTCCTAAGCATTTGTTACAAATACATCACCAAGTATCACAAGAAAAGCTCCTGTGTGCTTTCATTAGCTTTTGAACACTCTGAAGAGGAAAGAGGCTTAGGTTTTGGGATCACTGTGTCTATATGCTGTCAGCCTGGTGGTGACTCCTCATTCCTGTGAAGGGAGGGAAGAGGTGGGGAATGAACACTGATCTGCCTCTCCTCTTGCAGTGGATTTCACACCCACATGCTTTCATGTGCCCTGCTATGTTCAAATACCTCATTATTGCAGTCATATTATCTCTTTGCCATAACTTACTTCCCTGTTCTGAACATGGATCACTGACAGACTGACACTGATAACCAAATGCCAGGCTGAAAGGGAATTTGCCTCATGCATGGAAGTAAACTGATACACCTTGGTAGCATTCTTGAGAGAATGGGCATTAACAATTTTCTGTTGCATACAGTAACTTTGTGCCATGAGGTGTTACCAGGTAGCCCTGCTTTCTCTGCATTATGAAAAGAAACCCTTTTGTAGCACATATTTTCTCCTTAGCAGTAACAAACCTTTTTTCCTTGCTAACATCTTCCTTCCATTCCTTTCCGTCCTTCTGCATGTCTTCAGCTACAAATAGCAAAAATAGTCTACAACCCCCCAAATTCAAATTGGAGTATAATACCACACTGAGAGGAAATGTGATTTAATAACTTGTTAGCTTGGGACTAGAAAAATTCATTTTCCAGCATTATTTTAGAGTGCTCAGGTGACCTTGAACAAATCCCTCTATCCCTCTCTCTGCCTAAATTCCCCATTTATATAACAGAGGCAATGATTTGTCTTTACTTGTCGCTGCAAGGATAAGTACAAAAACATTATAAAACACCAGCTGAAACAAAGAGAAGATAGGAAATAGATATTTGCAAGAGATCAACTTAAATTTCAAGTGCATATATATATATATATACACACACACACATATACATATTTCAAGTCCTTGCTCCCTCCCTTCCCATCTCCAGAGTTTTAGAAACAGGAGAGTTAGGAAGTACGTGGGTTTCTCTCACTTGTAGAACTGGATGTTATCAGTATTTTATTAAAAGTGGTCATATATGAGGCAGGTTAAAATCAACATAAAAATTACTGAAGATGCTTTCTTCTTTCTTGCTTAAAACCCACTGTAGCCAATATTTATCAAAACTGAACTGAAGAATTTACTACCACTGATTAATTTACAAACATGAAAAAAACCCTGAACAGTGAAAATATGTTTTTTAATACAAAAAGCCTATACTAATCATCAAAACTACAAATCTGTAGAATGCAAACTATTTTGAAAACAAAATAAGAGTTCCAAAACCTCATTAGCAGGGAGTCCAGTCATTATTTAACTGTAAAAAAAAGGCAGGAGAATCCATGTTCGGCCCACTGGGGCTGAATAGAGTCTGTAACTGTATTTCCTTATAGTCTGTAACTGCATCCCTTTGGAGGAGTTACTATATTTCAGAACATTACTAATATATAGTCCAATAAAAACTGTTTGAAAGGCAGGGAAAAGTCACCCTTGGTGTAAATAATGCTGAATAATTATGAAGAGAAAAATCTATTATGTAAGTGTAGAAATCTCAGATAAATGCACAGGGTGTGCCACAGTTACTATACAATGCTTCCAATCCAAATAATGAGTTGTGTTGCGTGGGGATTGTGAGACCTGCTAGGATGCATTTGTTGCCAATTATTTTTATGGGAAAGATCATCGTGATATAAATGTATTGCACAGAATTTTTGTTGAACTCACCCTGGAACTTGTGTTGTGACATTCTAAAACTTCTTTGACATTTGTGGTATGGAATTTGATGTCCTTGAGCTTTTAAATTTAGATTTTTTAATATCCATGTTGTGAAATATTTGTTGCACACCCAGTTAAACCAGTTCCTTAAGCATAAGGGAGTTAATACTGTGATTTTCAAGAAGGAATTCTACACCTTCCAAAGAAGGTCTTGTGTCTGTACTACACAATTGTTTTGCAAATGATACTGTCCACACTGAAATTGAAGATAATAATATTTTACTACCCCAGAGACTAATGGATATGATATTCTAGTGGTTGTACTCTTTACTAAAGCACAGTTAAATGCCCTGACTTGTTACTAAGATGTCTGTAAGCAATTAGTTGAGATCTCAAATAAAAAGCTTTAGTATCATAATCTAGATTTTTTAATTTCCTTTAACACTCCCTTCATTTGCACATTGTGAAGAATCATATCTAAGAAAAGATATGTGTCTGGGCTGCCTGCCAAGAGTTTTGGGTTCTTAACAGATTGTTTTTCCCTGTGGGGTTGACTCACTTTCTGCTTGAGATGTCCACTTTTGTCTGTATTTCCTGAACAAGTCACTTACATGCCTAACTCCTATACATCTTGACTTCTTAAAGAAAAGAGGCATGTTGGTAATGTTATCACCAATTGTTATCACCAATTATCAACCATCTTTAAATATAAAGTCAAACACTTTGAAATAATTCTCTAAATGCTGTACTCAAAACACTATTTCTTGCTGCAATTGCCTGTCAATCACTGCCCAGTCTCACACCTCATCAATGAACACAGCAATTCGAGGCATCAGTGAGGCTCATAAGCACATGAGCTGGTTTCTTACTTTGATGAATCTCCCAGTAATTTTTCATACAGGAATTCAGACATGGGTCTGCTCAGGCTCTCCTGTCTAAGCAGTCCCCTGCTACCCTACAGGTGATCAGGCAGTTGAGCTGTAACAAACATGATCATGGTGCACACGACTGTCCTTAGCCTCAGGATTCAGTGATCGTTACGTCCACATGTAAGACAAGCATGATGCAGTTTAAAGTAGGTCACTGGGAGACTTATTCACAGATGATCTTGGCATTTTTTTGTTCTTGACTGAACTTAGGTTTGGTGGGGGTGTTTTAGCACCTAAAAGCTTTGCACATCTTTCCAAAACTGCTCTTCAGTACAGTTTTAGATAGTAGAAGTGCAACTGGTAGACAGAGAGCTCTGTAGAATCTGTTTATAATATGAGAGGAAAGATTTCCTAATGACATTAGCAGAGGATGTGGTCTTCTGCACTTTCTGTGTCACATCTGCTGGTTTTGTGTGGACAATCTATAATTTAAGACATCTAAGATTTCTCTGGCCATGTATGCTCTTGCCCCTGAATAGGCACTGCAATGTCATCCACAGAAGAGACTGTTCTCAAACCTGAGATTTCTACACATAAAGTACTATAGCTGGAGAGTGTCTAAACATATGGACACAAACTTGTGGTAAGAATATTCATCAGCTTTTTCTGTATGCGCTGCAAAATTTATCTGTGTTTACGAATTTGAACACCTGGTGGATTTTTTTTTCCCCAACTAACAGTTGTAAGGACAAGACTCAGAAGTCAAAAGGAGTACCAATTAGAAAAAACTGATTTGGGAATAAAGGTATCTGTCTATAAATCTTTGTTTCTACTTTGGAGAAGCATTGATGAAAATATTTAAAAACCATCGAATATGTAACTTTGTTGAATACATATTAATAATATAATGCAAATTTTCTGGATCAAAAAATAAGTTATGTAGTGTTCCCTTACATATACTATCTAACATAATACCCAATAGACCAGGAACAGGACGAAGTTCACAATGGTGACTTCTCTTAAGAGTAAAATATATTGTCAGTGCAAACATATGGATTTAGAACCTGAAGAACAAGTTTTCATTTCTTTCATTTGTAGATAACAACAAAAGAAGTAGTTCATCTTTAATTTTTGAAAGATGAAAAACAATGACAACCACTCACAGTACATAAATAGAACATCAATGATAAATTATAAAACAGATAATTTTCCTTAGTGAATAATGAACAGCAAATGCTGAAAAATTAACCATTTCATTTATGTTGATAGAAAACTTTAAAGCATACCAAACTAAGTTTCCCTGTTTGAACAGTAGAAAATGAATGACAGTTTCAGCTTCCAAATTGATAATGAGTTCTGGGTCAATTTGCAGTGTACTGTGCCAATGAAATTCAAGAAACATGTAACATACTGAATATTCTAGTGATCCTTCTCAACTTCTAATTGAACTGGAAGTCTATCTGCTTCTAGATATGCTAACTCTATTCTTTTAAAAGTATAAGTTTACTGGGATATTCAAACGTATTGCATCATTTATTTTGAAGCTTGCATGATACTTTTATATGAAGAAAGAGCATATATGTCAGTACGCTGTAAGGCTATGTATACTTTAGTGTATATACCTCAGATATTTTCATGTTTAGGGCACATATGCCAACTATATTTAAGGAATTTGCACCTCAAAAATATTTTTCTTTGCAGGCCTTCAGGTTATGTTCTGGTTAAGCAGCAGTTAGCACACTACTTTTCAGCAGTACGATTTTAGTTTGTGATGCTTGCTTTGGTTTTGTCTCTTTACACAATGTGGTGGTGCTGTAAGCAAAATAACCTGATGCTATGTGGCCTGCATTCAGAAAGTGTGTATCCATATCAATTCCAAGATAAAGCTTTGCTCAGTGAAGGAGACAATTTCCGTAATGCATACATACATATACATGAATAATGTATTTCTGTGCTTAACTTGCTACCTCTACACATTCCCATTTAGGCGTGTTTGAAGAAACAGGACCCAAAAAAGTCTTTATCTCTCACAGAGGACAGTTGTTTCAGAAGAGGAAGGAAAGTCATGCAAATTTTTTCATCACCTAGTGAACAATCCCACAATCTCATGCCATTTTTTGTCAAAAGCTTCTTTTACATTTCCCACCGAGGCTTCTGACTTCCACCACAATGCTCCAGTATTTGAGTATATCTGGAAGCTGCAGGAGCTTGGTGTTGCATAAAACTTTCATGTTTCATAATGCCTTACAGACACTGAGAAGCTCTTTGAACTGATATTGATGACAGGTCATAAAATCTCATTGATCACTGACAAAATGCCCAATATCTTCAGCAGAAAGATTGCAGCAATATTTTAAATTTCTTTACCTTTTCCTGTTTCCTCTTCACTTCCTTTTTGTCAACAGTGGTATTTATTTTTCATTTTTATTATCAGATGCTAACTAGAAAAACTAACAAAAGAGAACCACATTTCTCTATTCTTTTTAGAGCTGGCCACTTCATTAGGAGGCTCCTAAACTGTGTGGAAGATAACTTCCTGCCATAGTTGGTGACTGAGCCAACTAGGGAAGGTTCCCTAGGGTACTCAACGTACGCTTACCCTCACCATAGGGTGAGGAAAAGGCTGAGGTATTCAATGCCTTCTTTGCCTCAATCTTTAATAGTCAGACCAGTTGTTCTTTGGGTTCCCATCCCACTGAGCTGGAAGACAGGGATGGGGAGTAGAATGAAGCTCCCATAATCCAAGGGAAAATGGTCAGCAACCACTGGACCTGGTGTTTGTGGACAGAGAAGGACTGGTGAGTGATGTGATAGTCAGAGTTCATGTTAGGCACAGAAATCACAAAATGATAGAGATTCTTGGAGAAGCAAGGAGGGGGATCAGCAGAACTGCCACTTCCAGAGAGTAGCCTTTGGCCTGTTTAGGAATCTGGTTGACAAAGTTCCCTGGGAGGGAGCTCTGAAGGACAAAGGGGTCCAGGAAAGCTGTACATTCTTCAAGAAGAAAACCTTAAAAGTGTAGGAGCAGGCCATCCCTGTGTGCCAAAAGATGAACTGAGGGGCAGGAAGACTGTCCTGGCTGAACAGAGAGCTTTGCCTGGAACTCAGGCTTAAAAAGGAGGATTTATAACCTTTGGAAGAAGGAGTAGGTCTCTCAGAAGGACTACAAGGATGTTTTGAAGTTATGCAGGAAGAAAATTAGAAGATCCAAAGCCCAACAAGAACTGGCATAAAAGACAATTAAAAGAGGCTTCTATAAATAAGTGAGCAATAAAAGGAGGACTAAGGAAAATCTCCATCCTTTATTGGATGCAGGAAGAAACATAGTGACATAGGGTGATAGGAAAAGGCTGAGGTATACAATGCCTTCTTTGCCTCAATCTTTAATAGTCAGATCAGTTGTTCTTTGGGTTCCCATCCCACTGACCTGGAAGACAGGGATGGGGAGTAGAATGAAGCTCTCATAATCCAAGGGAAAATGGCCAGCAACCTGCTACACCACTTAGACACACACAGGTCTATGAGGCAGGATAAGATCCGCCCAAGGGTAGTGGCATAAGCGCTCACCAAGCCTCTTTCAATCATTTATCAGCAGTCCCGCCTAAGTGGGGAAGTCCTGGTTGACAGCAAGGTAGCAATTGTGATGCCCATCTCCGAGAAGGGCCTGAAGGAGGACCCAGGGAATGACAGACCAGTCTGACTTTGCTACCAGGGAAGATCACAGAGCAGATCATCTTGAGTGCCATCACATGTCATGTACAGAACAACCAGGAGATCATGTCCACCCAGCATGGGCTCATGAAAGGCAGATCCTGCCTGACCAACCTGTTCTTCTGCTATGACGAGGTGAACTGCTTAGTGGATGAGGGAAAGGCTGTGGATGTTGATTACCTAGACTTTACTAAAGACTTTGTCACCATTTCCCAAAACATTCTCAGAGAGAACCTGTCTGCTCAGAGCTTGGATGGGTGTATTGTTCACTAGGTAAAAAAATGGCTGGAAGGCCAGGCCCAGAGAGTGGTGGTGAATAGTCACATCCAGCTGTTGGCTGCTCACAAGGGGTTTTCTAGGGCTCGGTATTAGAGTGAGTATCAATGGCTTCAACAAGGGGATCGAGTGCATCTTCAGTTTGCAGATGACACCAAGCTGGGCAGGAGTGTTGATCTGTTGGATGGTAGGAAAGGCTCTACAGAGGGATATGAACAGGTTGGACCAATTGGCTGAGGCCAACTGTATGAGATTCAACAAGGCAAAGTGCCAGGTCCTGCATTTAGGTCACAACAGCACTATGCAGGGCTACAGGCTTGCAGATTAGTGGTAGAAAAGGACCTGGAGGTGATGGTTGACAACCACTGAACATGAGCTGTGAGAAATGGAGTCTCAGAGGAGATCTTACCACTCTCTACAACTACGTGATAGGAGGTTGTAGCAAGTTGGGGGTTAGTCTCTTCTGCCAAGTAACAAATGATAGGACAAGAGGAAATGGCCTCAAGTTGACAAGAGAGCTTCTACTAATAGAATATAGAATATATTCTATAACCCTAATAGAATATTAGTAGAAATTTCTTTATGAAAAGGGTGGTCAAGCACTGGAACAGGCTGCCCAGGGAAGTGGTGGAGTCCCCATCCCTGGAGGTATTTAAAAAACATGTCGATGTGGCACTTACAAACATGGCTAAGGGGTGAACTCAGCAGTGCAGGGTTAACAGTTGGACTTGATGATCTCACAGGTCTCTTCCAAGCTAAATGATTCTGTGATTATTTATAAAATTTATCTGTGAATAAAATGAATTTTACCTGGTACTAAGTGGCCTACATCCTTGCAGTTCCGTCTTTATTAAATAAAGGAGACCTCGAAAACCCGTGGGCATTTAAATACCCAATACTTTGAGCACAGGCTGAACTGAAATGCAGCTTTTAAGTCCATGCAGTCTTTTAGCTCCACCTCTTTTTCTGAAAGGAATTCAGCTGCTGGTAGCTAGCCTACCACTATCAGTTTGTGCCATTTCTCTCCCTCCAGCCCAGATCTACTTTTCTTGCCTTAAAAAATACGACATAAACAGAGAAATCCCCTTAGATTACAATGGTTCAAGCTACCAAATACTTTAAAGTTATCTAAATCAAGCAAGTTAAGTTTTATCTGCAATGGGTACTCACCCAAAAGTGGTTCTTACTGAAGTCAAATGCCTTGGTTACATTAGCATTGTCCTCGGCGCAGTTTGGAGGTGGATCCCCCAACTGTCCCACTTACTATGCTTGGGTCCATTTACCCCATTGAGTGATTTGAACAGGACAAATTTCTTTTCACATTAAGTCCAAAGGAGAAAAATCCTAAACTTCAAAGAAGGGAGGTGTAAAGCTCCCAGCCAAATCAGCTCTGATCTACATATCCACTCCCACAGTGCCAAACCCCTGGTTAAAATAGACACAGTCAAAGGGAGTTTTGATGTGTTCCATCTGATGACAGTCTTATACCTGTGAAGCCAAACAAATGTTCATTTTACAAAATTAGAATAGATTTTAAAGTTAAATCACTAGGTATATGAAATAAATTTTTTTGTTGTACTTCTTGTACTTAATGTACTTCTTAAAAAAGAACAGAACTTCTTGAAAACACAAATGCTGCTTTGAGAAGGCCACTAATTTCTGCACTATGTAAATGGGAAATCCCCTCACTTATTCAAATTCTTTAGGAATTGTACATTTTATGTACATATATGTGTTCTTCCAAGTGATAGGGGAGATTTTCACTTGATCCAATTTTTATTATTTTCCTGTTGATACGTATTAATTTCTTTTCTTCATCAGACTGCCTTCAGCTTACTGTCATTCAGTCACCCACATGCATCTCTCTGTAGTAACTGTTGCTCTTTTTTTCATGCTCACATGTAGTATGCATCCACTCACAGCACAGAAAATGCAGTGCTTTAAAGATCCTCAGAGTGGAGCTCATCCACAGCCTACCAGAAATGTAGGATCAGGAACTAACACCTTGGTGCAAGGTCACTCCAATTCCCTCCCTCTGTTTTTCTCTCTCTGTTTTATTCCAATGGGAATTCAACAATACAATCTTGAGTGGAGTCTTCAGACTATACCATTAGTTTATTGAGTAACTGTACCTGCTTTTAAATTTTAATGATGCATTTTTAATATGATAAATGTATTATACTTCAATGGGTTTATATGCAGGTCGAATAAACTATGAGTTTTGTTACTCTTCAAATATTACTTTCCAAAGAACATCTTTATAATTGGATAGCTCATGTAGTTGCACATGTTCCTGGTAGTCTTAAAATGACCGTGGTTCTGTACCAGTGAACACAAGCTACTTTTGACTGCAAATAGAAGATAATTTTTTTGTTAACTTGTGAGCCATATCATCTAGAGTAAGGCTTATAAGGTGTTTAAACTATATGGCTGCTAGGGGAGGAAGAGGAGTTTTTTTCCTGTTGGCTAGTTACAACAGGATTCAGTAAAAAAATGCTTCCGACATTTTGTTTGAACTGAGTTGCTGGAATGTGTTTGTGGTATTCATAAGGTTTTTGTGTACTAGCAAGATACTAACGGAAGGGTTTGAAAAATATCATAAATAGTAGTTACTGATTTTATAGAGAGAAGTAGGTGGTTATAATGAATAATGAAATTTTACCTTTTAATGTAACTACCAAAGGTACTTGATCACCAAAAGACTGAGGTGCAAGATACAAATATAGGAGTTTGCTCAGGAAATCTATATGTATAAAAGAAAACAGATGTATGTTATTAGTTTTATTTTGCTATTTCAAGTAAAGTGCATTTGACTTAAGAAATATTTCCAAATAATTGTTACTGAATGACTTGCTTGTTTAATACAGAACAAATAGTCTTTGTCACAATTTTCTCCACCCTACCTTGTCAGATTCATTGGTGGTGACCTAGAATGCTTCTTCATGGTTCAAATTAGTTACTTGTACTTTTTGTTGATTCTCAATTGTTGATTCTCTTTTAAGAGTTTTAATAAATGTGTCACAGGGATAAAAGTGCTTTCTTCTGGACATTTATCTTCAATGAATTAAACTGAGACCAGAAGCTCAATCTTGTTTTAGTGTAATGAGTTCCAGTTGTTGTGTTTTGGTATGTTTTAATAAGATTAATTACCTTTTGCCCTGGCTGATTCTTTCCTTCATTCCAGTGGCTAAAAAAGAATGGACAGTCACTGAATTACCTGAGCAAGAAATAATATCTAGTGTAGAAATATTATCCAGCTGGCAAAGAACTAATGTTACTGGTTTACACCAGCCTCCAGGCACAAATGGAGTCAAACATCTGTCACACTGCAGCAATTTTCGTCTGGCTAATGGGCTGTTGGCTCTCTATGCCAACTAGTGTAACCACGACTTACTTTAAAGTATTTCAGACCACTGCAAGATGATTTTCATAATAAAAGGTTCTTAACCAGGTGTTAGCTGTTGCTCTTTCACTGTTTTCTATCAGTAAAGTATACAATGGATACTTTCACCTTGGTAGGATTCCTTTCCTTTCTTTAGAACAGATATAAGTTCTCTGCAGAAAACATCTTAATTCATGAATGTCTCCAGTGGTTGAACATTTGGCAGTAGTTGCATTTAACTTCTCTTTAAAGTCTACAAGATTAATCATCTCTCAATTCAAAGCATAAAAGTGACTACAAATACAACCCATTTAGTTACCATCAGGGTCTTCATAAGTATATGGTCAGACACTCTATTGAATGATAGTGCACAGCAAAATTGCACTCAGTGAGACTGATCTACTCCAGCACTTTGGTCATACCTTAGCTCTCATTCCTCTCTCTGTAAATTATGTTTTCCTGCTTAGGCTTAGAGGGTTAACGCTAAGTCTTTGAGCTGTACACACAAGTGGCACCCAAAATTACAAATTTCTCGAAGTTGTAGCTTTATTCTGAATCACAGCATGAGCAATTTGCAACAGCAGCTGGTCCAGTGTATCTGTGATATTGGATTAATTCCCATCATAAAATATTCATGGAAATTATGAAGAAGAACATGTATAGATCAGAAGTCTAGGCCTGTTTTGTTCCTGAGAGCTACTTGGTAAAATTTTTCATTATGAAAAAAGAAAATAGATTTCACAAACCACTATCTGTGGTTCAAGCCACCTTCTTGCAGGGTTGGAATAAATTGATTTGGAGCAACGGAATCTGTGAGATTAACTCAAATATTCTTCCTTCAAAAGTTTGGATGCAATATCTGTCTGTTTTCCTCCAGCAGCCTTTGTATTTTCACACTATTAATGAATGAGTGCCTAATTGCCACAGTGAATCTGTCTGGGGTTACTTCCCAGCAAAGTCTCTTGCCAAAGCCAGCTGGAATTCTGCTTGTATTCTGCTGCTGATTAGTGGAAGCTGCTAGTGTTAAACATAAATAAATAAGAGACCTACACACCAAAAAAAGCGTGGAGTTCAAAAAACATGTAGAGCTCCCCCAAAGTCAAATAATTTCCTTCAAATTAGAAAAGTTGACAATGGATCAATACATAACTCCTGATACATTTATAAGAAATAAACAGCTGGGATCAACCTAACTGGTTACTGAGTGCCACCATTTCCCCCACAGAAATTAAATTGAAGTAGCTTTTCTCTGACTCTAAGGAATCAGACTGAGGGGGTTTTTTTCCCCACCAGTCTTGAAGTGCCACTTTAGAGTAATATGGGTATCTGGGTTCTTTACTGTTTCACAGAAACCAAAACTGTTCAGACTAATTTCTCCCTACAGGGTTGTTTTGGGGTTTTGTTTTGTGTCTTACATATTTAAAGCTTGAACATTCATTTTGATGTGGCTACAAGACACTTAGCTAAAACACTAACATTGCATACCTCAGTTCTCCACTAAATTCGGCTCTATTATTTCTGTTGCATTACATAAGCCCTGGATATCCTTGGGCTTTGTGTGGTGTGAGTCATCTACTTGCTAAGATACTCTATTCAGTAGTTTAGTAGAAAAATGTGGGGGCCTTTTTGTCTTAAAATTAGGCAGGCCTTTTAAAGGTTAACTACATCAAGGAAGAGATTAATAGAAAGTGCTCTAAAAAGCACCTTCTGTACATGAAGTAGAGGTGCACATCACATACATGACAATTTTAAAGATAACAGCTATGTATGGGATCTACTTATTAGGTTGTTGGCAGATTTCAGTGTAAGTATGTGACTGAGCAAAGAAGACATGAGGTATCAATACGAGTGCTGATTTATCCCTGACCTGCGCAAGTAAACTTCAGGAGGGCCTACCCGTAATCTTTGAGTTATGTTAGTACAACACCAATGCTTTCACCAAGAGAAATTCTCTGATAGGAGATATAAACTATAACAAGTGTCAACGGAGTGTAGGTATCTACTGATTTTAAGGCCAAGTGAATGAAAGGAACAGCTTTGATTTCAAAGAAAGAAGTTGCCTTAATGTTTGAATGTGGCCATTATGGAGCTATTTCTCAAGCCTCTTTTCTGTCAGGAAGTGTCCCATAGTTCTCCTTATTATAAGCAGAATGTCTTTTTCATTTTTCCCCGAAATGAAAAGTGGTGGTTCATCCCACAGCTGCTACTTCCTGTGTAGATACCTAACAGGTAGTATTTACAGAAATATTCCTAAAACTGCAGTCCCTTGTTTCTCAGTTGGTTAATATATTCCTAAATTTTATTTGCAAAATTTTTCTGGATAGATTGACAGCCTTCCCAGTGGAATGGGGATGCTCAGAACTCCTGGCCTTTCTCTACCACAGAGCATTCAAACCCTAGGGTGGACAATGGGAGATGCATCTGTGATTCTGAAGAAGAAAGGCCAGGAGGGATCCTTTGACAAGTCTTGCAGATTGCCTGACATCCCCTCTGCTAGTTCCTCCCAGACAGACTGGTGTGCTTGTACTACATAGCAGTGATGTATGGGTGTGTCTCAGCAGAAAGTATCCAAAATTATGTTAAGACTTCTTTATGGCTCTGTACAGCAGTATTTTAGCTAAAAAAACCAAACCAAACCAAACCAAACCAAACCAAACTAAAACAAAACAAAACAAAACAAAACAACACAAAACAAACAGTCTTTGAAATGAGATCATGTCTCATCTTTCAAGGGGTAAGGCCAGTTGATATGATATGATATCCTACATAAAATGGAAGGATCTGGTCCTGGCCCAGATTTGCCCATTCTGCCTTTCAGGAACAGTCACTGTTGTCTTGTCTTCAGAAGTGCCTATGCTTCCTCTGCAAGAGCCAGTGAAGCTGTGCAGAGCTATGGCAGGGTATGAGCTAGAAGTTAAATTGAGTGGTGTGTATACGGTGATATAATGTTCAAACTATTTTCCTTCTCATCTTTTGCAATATAAGTATTTCCTTCAGTCTGTGACTATGAGGAAGCCCAGATATTGCAGTCTGTGAACTGTATGCTCCATGACTTTGAGATCAATGGACACAGGTGCAAAGTCTGTAAGGTACATGATTTTTGGTAGTAACATGTTTTAATGCCTCTGCACCAATATTTTTATCAGAATTTCTCATTCATATGATATTTGGAAAATTTGGATATTTGGTGGTCTTTAAACAGAAATTTAAAAAGTGGAAGCTCTGTTTGCCAACAAATTTTGAAAGTATAGGGGAGACTTCCCATTTTTCTGTGTTTATTAAGAGACCATAATTTTTAAGTATAGATTTTGAAATATAAATTGTAAGGCTATAGGGCTCAATCTCTTAATTTATGTTGTACAAAGCGCTTAGTTGTAAGAATGATCACATTTACTCAATGGCTTTCTGGGAGACATGGAGGTTGCAGGGTTGCATTGTTGCTTTATATAACTACTAATTTTATAAGCTCTTGAATTTTCCAGAAGGACTAACATTTTAAGCTATCATATTAAAAATTGTCCTATTACATTCATCAAAAAATATTTAAAAATTATGTTATTTAGGTTGCTTACTATAAGCGTAACTGCTCATATGCTTATGATCACATTTTCTGTAATTTAAGCTGGAATTAACAATGAATAATGTCAGATGAGACTAATTCATGTCTAAATTTAGCAACTTAAACCACCAGGTGCTCAAAAAAATCATCTGGCTTCCTTTAGTGGTTTTGATGCTACTGGTGAGGTTCTTCTCCACTCTTGTTTGTTAGTAACCTCACCTATAGTTACAGTGAAAATGATAGGTGTCTTTGAAGAGTGATTCATTCCAGCCTAAGACGGGTGTCTAAAACAGATTGGCTGAATTACCCTCTAGTAGTGTTTGACTCTTCACAGACTAATGAAGAGATAGGTAGCTCTCAACTTTTGTTCTGGGAAAGGCAAATAAAAACCCCAAGCCTATTGCCAGCAGAATTGCTGACAGGAGGATTCATACTGCTTTTGGAAAATCTGTGAGATTCTCAAGCTGATAGAAGTTTAAAATTGTAAATGGAGTCTGGATGACACAGTAAGACTGAGTGTCTGCATTTGAAGTTCTGAATATAGTGGGAAATACTGATTTATACTCAATTGCTATACCTTGTTGCTTCTCTGTAAAAAATTAAGGATGGACTTTTGGGAAAAGTAAAATATTGAGAACCCATTGTAAGCTTTTTACTGAAAATAAATGGGTTATTGGGGAGATCTTCACTTGTTATACTAGTAAATGGTCTATAAGTCACTTAGATCTTACTGGGACTTCTGCCAGTACAATACATCATTCTTTTTAATTAAAATACTAGTACTACTCAAAAGCACTAAAACCCATCAAAAATTTCAAAAAATCTTGTCCTTGTTAATGTGAAATGGTACTTTGCCTGAATCAGAGATACGATTTTGTCCATGTTATCATCCCAACAAGAAAAGACAATATTGCATAAGGCGTAAGTGTATACATGTGTAAATATATATGAATATATGATTTATTCAAGATGTATTTAGAAGAACCATATTATCATATGTAAGCAGATTCTTCAATTTTTAAGACTGAGTTATGCAATACTTCTTCCCATAAGCCCACTCCTTAAACAAATAATTTATAAAGCAGTTGTCTCATGAACTGTGTTCTGATAAGTTTGTTTAGACACAACAGTTTTCATAACTGTCACTGCACATTGAGTTTCTTATATTTGCTTTGGACAGCAAACTGCCAACTACCTGCAAACGCTAGCAACTTCATACAATTTGTTTTGGCAAAAGGTCACCATGCAGAAAATTTTCTGTAAGATGTGGCAAGTCAGATCTCATACATACTACCCTCACTGGCACTAAGGCTCGAGATTGTTGTTTCTATAATACTCATCAAAGCTAGAGCAACAAAGAAAGAAATGCTAGTCAGGTTGCTCTACTCTCACTATTTAAGTTTACTGCACTGTTTAATTTCTGATCATGGTAAACTCCCATGTAGCTTCTACAGTTAAATTAGGTCTGATCATAGGAAGAGAAAATGAAGTTAGATTTCAATCTCAGTTGCATTCCGAACAATTCCACCAACTATAGTCAATATATTTACTTTTATGTAAATGGTTCAGATTCAGATTCTTATCATTTGGTTTTATTTTTAGAAGGAAAATTTAGCAGTCCACATTGACAACCCATAACCTTTCTTTTATCTGTACATCACCGCAGAAGTAAGTGCTGTTTTCTATTCTCTGTTGTTATGGCAGCATGTTTTTCAAGATATATTAGTCTGTCTCCTACAGATTCTACTGGTTTTTCCTATAAAAAGCCTTGTAGATAGATACGAGGTCTATGTCCAATTTGAGGTGTATCATATTAAAGAAATGGATGCCTTGAACTGCATGCAAAAGCATCCAGATGCTGATACTGGCATTTTCTTATTCTCTTGTTCTTCTTTTAAGTTTTGTTCCCCCATACCTTTACCAGCAATTTTTGAGTCAGAGTTCTGTGTGGGCCAAAATGCTCCACCCGCACAAAAAACCAAAAATGCATTTGGCAGTCTTACCCCCAAGATAATACTCTTACCTCCATACTTAAATGTGGATCCAAACCAGATTTTAGACCTTTCAGGGAATGCTTTGCTGTGCACAGAGTCAGAAAAAGGCACCAGGAACCAACCATATGGGAGTCCAAAATACACTGTAATCCATGGAACAGAATTTCCCTAGCAATATGGAAAATGATGTTAGCTTACAACAAAATTATGAACCACTTATACACAAGAGCAGCAAGGCCCTGAGGTTTGCTGGTTCAGAAGGAATCAAGAAATTCTCCATATGCACATATTTTAAGGAAGTGCATTGATTAGATCATTGGTCTGACACTGACACTGCAGACATTTATAATCATGAGTTAATGTATAAACGGCACGCTGCCATTAATGACAACATTCACAAACATGGGGGGGGGTGTTCCCTTTTTTTTTTTTTTTGTGTTCATCTCTCTGTTTCAGTTACTGAACAATTTACAACATCAAAGAAGCACAGAACTCGAAGGCAGAGAACACTAGCCTCAGACTTCCTGTTTAGGGCTTTTTCTGGGAAAGTGGGTGATACAACTTTGAGCCGAGCTTGTTAAATATTAATCAAGTTACCCTTTTGTTTTTGTGTAACAGGTTCATACTGCTACACCCATTCACAGGTGCCTGTTCCCAGTCCCAGTCAGGATTTCTTTCCCCTCAAAGCCAGCAGACTCAACTTTTCATTTGGCTGTGGAAGCAAAAAACTTGTGAAGGAGTCATAGGACAGGGAAAAGAATTAAATGGAAATGGATGGAGAAGGTGGTTTGGCCAGTGATAAAATAAATGTTTCTGTAAGTAGCAGACCCACCTCGGACATTTTGTCACTCCTACAACTTCCTGTTTTTTCCTTTGTCCGGTCAGGCTCCAGCCTACTACTTAGGACAACAGATGAACTGTTCATTTACAGTTCTCTAACTAAGAAGGAAATCTTTTAGAGACAAGGTCAGAAGAATGTATTTTTCTTGATTTCTTTGAAACTGATGGCCAGTTTTACCTACAGGGCAAAATGATAATCCTGACATCATTGCTCTGAACATTCTCAAACTGAAGCGGTGAGTGAGCTAGGACTCCTGGGTGAATCCTCCAGTCACTAAACTGTGAGACAAAATCACACTTGCTACTGGTAGCATCCAGAAATAAAAGAGTGCCTTGCCCATAATTCTTTGAAAGGAAGGACACTGACACTGATTTTCTGAGGCAAGTTCTGACTCTGGATTCCCAGTGAACACAAAGGAGATTCCCAGGGGACATAAATACTTTTCTGGAGGTCTATATGATGTACACAGTCCCCAACAGTCGTGTTGATAGCCATTATTTTGAGTTAGAATTCAAGGACCTGACTGTTAAGATTAAATGATTTGCTCATGGATAGTAACTGTGCTAGAAAAATACAAATGTATGTTAGAAGTAATTTTCTTCCTTGTTCTTCTAGTCATTGCATTCCAGAATGAAATGTCAAAGTAAACCTTAGAAGTCAAATCCCTGTAGTGCTTGGAGTTATGGCTGTGCTGTATAAGCAACAGAGATTGAACAAGCACAGGCTTCCGTGAAAGTCTAGGGTGAAGGCTGTGTTCCTGGCTCGTCGCATCATTTTGTTTCTTCCTTTTTTTTTTTTTTTTTTTACTTTATGTTTCCACATCCTTCAAAGGAGCATGTTTTACTGACTACGTGTTAGGTGTCAGGACAGTGTGTTCAGCTTCTTGTGGACTTGCTCTTCAGGGAAGGAACTTACAGGCTTCCACATGCTGCTCATAAGATGGGTTACTAGTACTTATTTATAGCAACAGATAAAGCTAAGCTCAGCTGCAAAGTGCGTTGATATTCTCGACTAAAAGGTGCTGCACAAAATGCAAATTATTACTGTTTCTCTTCTCTTCATCATGACACCTCTTGTCTCCAATTTTACCGCAGTATGCTCTTCTGTCTCTCCTTACAATTGTGCTATATTGCTCTTCTTGCTCCCTCCTATCACCTCATCTTTCCTTCCACATCAAGAAGCCTTTCTCAGTAATAGTTCTGGCATTCGGGCAGAAGGAGTGTGCCCCACTTAGAAACATAATAATATTATATCACTCTAAAATGTGGTTATCTTTGGTTCAGCTCTGGATGTCATTTACAATAGTTCAATAGAATATTCAGTAGAATAGCTGATAATGGGTCTGATTCTTTTCACTTGTGTCAGACTTACTCCCATGTAAGTCCATTGCCTCCAACAGCATTCAGCTGATTTTAAATGAGTAGTAATGGAATAAATATAGATGAGATTTTTTTTTAAGCATCCATGGCAGATCAAGTGTTCCACATCAGTGGACTGCACATTTTTGTCATTACCAGTCAAAACAGTGAGGCCTCTGTGGAACTCTACAGCCTCTAAAGGCCTATATAAAACACAAAAGCACTAAAGATAAAACAATGAAGATATTTATCAAAATTAGTCAAAGATAATTTGCCAGTTTCGGAGCGTACTGTAAGACCCAATCTACTACCAAAGCAGTTCCATTTTTACAAATAAGGGCACTGATAATAAAACATATTTCCTGTAGCTTCTTTCCATGGGGAGTAGCTTAGAAGTACAGGGGAGCAAGAAAATTCCTGGTGTTACTTCACAGTTTTCCTGACATAGAGGCCTGACCCGAGCAGGAATAGTGATCCAGATAAGGGAATTCTTGCTAAGGTTGCATCAAATTGTTTCCAACAGCATTTACTATTTACATAACACTACTGAAATATTTTTAGATGCTCTGTCCAAATAAATTTGTCACTGTGATCTCAGTGAAATCACTATCTTTCTTTCCAAAGAAATTTGCTAAGTTTTCTAATTCTTAGAGGTAGAAGTAAAGAGTTCAAAAAACTATTAATTACTAAAGAGAAAAAAGAGGCAACCTAAGAAATTATAATTTAAGTAATTTCTTTAATCAAAATATCCAAAGTCACCTTTTTTCTTTTAATGAAAAACTCCTCCTTGAAACAGTGATAATCAATGTAGACTTGGGCTAGAGAGGTCACACTGAACTAACTTATGGAATTTTTTTTTAGACGTTACTGTCGTGACAGATAAGAGAAACTCAGTGCATGCACTATACTTAGATTTTAAAAAGGCAGCTGACAAGATTCTATACCAGAGATAAATTTCTTATCTACAGTCATGGAATGACAAGAATAGGGTAATGGACAAAACACTGGCATAATAGCAGAACACAAAAAGATACCTGAATACAGATGTTTCATCCAATTAAAGAAGAAAAAAATTGATTAAATATGTAAAATGAGTACAAATTTGAAGACTAGTCCTCTAGATCTCCCAGGCTGGACGGTGTGCATGATTACAAAAGGGAAACCAAACATTGAATGAATCAATTTTTGTGCTTACTCTACTTCTCAGAGGGCAGGAGGTGTGTAGACCTGTCAAGGATGGTCACACTGATTGAATTTAGATCTGTTGTGTCTGCATTATTGGACCAAGGTACCACTTATGATGAGAGATAAACAGTTATTTTAACAAAGACAAACAAGTCTTCTAAGCTGTCAGTGATTTTAATGTCTGGCAAACAGTGACTAACAGAGGGTGCTTCCAGCTCCCCCTGTGCATCACAGAGAAATGATAGGCATCAGAGTTCTTCCTGGGAGCAAGGAATGAGGAAGAAGAAGTGCATCTGTGTCAAAGGAAAGCTGAGCCACCAAAGCCATGAAGCAAGATATATGTTTGAAAGCAAATGAGATATAAACTTTGTATGGTCTCTGGAGCATAGAGTAGGGGGAAAGAAAATCCATAGCATGGATAAAAGATTGTTGGACTCCCTTCCTCCAAATGTTACTCTGCAAAGCTCTTCCATTTGGTGTTTGTCCCGGCTGCATTTCTGTACTATGTGTGGCAAGTATTTTCCTGTAAGACATAAGAAAACTCTTGAAACCAAGCATAAATACAAAGATGTAATGTATACTAGTATTAAATGTGAATCAATATGGTATTACACTAGTGCTTCACTAATAAGAAGAATTGCATTAAACTGGTAGCACAGTAAGGGAATGGTTGTATATGGGAAAGTGATGGGGAAAGAGGATGGATCACCCTTGAGTTCAAGGAATAGGTAGGTATGTCTTTTCATGGAGGAAAAAGTACTGAGGGGAAAAAACCCACTGGGCAGATGTAGTGGTCTGGATAACACTGGGTGGTGTTATGTCTTTATTAACCAGTCCTAGCTGGTAGAGATTTTGAAAACATGTAAGTAAAAGCATTCTAGGAGTACCGTGAAAAAGAAACAGGATAATTATTATAAAAATGGTACTCTCAAAGCTTACTCCATTTTTTATTAAATCCGAAAGTTATACTGATGTAACATCAAGAATGAGATTTTAACTGAAATATTTAAACCAAAGGTTTCTTCAGAAACCCTCACACTGTTCCCATGAGTATATGCATAACAATAGATTCTTTCATTATGTACTGAATTTTTGCATCAGACACTGAATAATAATTATTTTCTGCTGTAGCGTCACCCCAACCTACCTGGAGTTTCACAACACTGCAGCATAAAGTTGCTTTCTGAATAGGCAGCTCCTCAAAGAGGCAGTGATCTACCAGATGCTAAGAGGATACACAGAAACATGAGGGAGGGCTTAAGCCAGTATACAGGAGAGAAACCAGATGTGTGGGAAACATTATACAGGCACTGTCAAAAATGAGGAAAGAAATAGCTTGAAGAAGCAGATGGGTGGACAAGGTGACAATAATATCAAACTACAAAACAGACAACAAAATGCCTGGGGGCAGGGGGGTGTGAAAAGGAAAGAAAAATTCACAATACTTAAAGAGATAAAAACAGGTAAATATGAAATTTTTTGAAAATAATGAGGCACTCATGGGTTTTTCTAAGATGTGTGTGTGCAAATTCAAGGATTATAGCAAAGATAACATCAATAATAATAATAATTGTTAGAGCTCTGAATTTATCAGAGTCTCAAACAGGTTAATGACTGTGGTGTACAACTGCATCTAGAGTTATAGCTGGTCTCAAAATGAAAGGTACAAATGCCCAGATCTTTTTCGGCACTGTTTAAAAATTTTTTAAAAGAGTTATACAGTTACATTGATTCAATCTTAATTGATCTACAGCATCTTAAAACAGGCGTAAAAGCATGCATGCACAAAGCTGTACTGATTTTATTGATATTTTTCAAACATTATAGCTATCTTTAGTGTTTAGTTCACATCATGCAAAACTCTTGTATAAATAAACCATAGTTAAGTTGATTTGCAGCTGTTATTAGCTGGCAATGTCTGCATTAAGTTTTCAGTGGACCCTGAGGTTCCACTGACAACACTGCAAATTTTCGCATTGATTTTTCATTTAGGTGTTTTCCCTCAAAAATCTGAACAATGGGAGAAAGAAAATGGACACTGGCCTAGAACAGCTTCATTGATAAAATGGACTTGATCTGTGTCTGATAAATCTTGATACTCAGGCAAGCTGAGTGCTTCAATAGCTTTTTGGTTTTGGCTATGGCTAAATAGCTATGGCTTTACACTTAATTTGTATGAATTAAAATAATTGACCAAGTACAGAGTGTATTAGAATCCAAGCTACTATGTCTTTAGAAGGCATAACATCTTTGGGTAGTATTAGGGAAGGGATATGCCTAAAGGAAATTCACCTCTTTACAGTAGGTTGGGAGCCAAGGAAAATTGCAAAATGAACACAAAGTAGGCAACAACATGGAGGAAAAAGAGGAGCAAGTCTAACAAAAAAAGTTAAAAGGTTGGTTGATTTGCTTTCTTGCACAGTTCCTACAATAATTTTTAACAGAGTGACTTCTGAGTTATGTTGTTGTAAAAGAAAGGAGAAAACAGGATAAAGTTAGGATAAATTGACTAATAAGAGCAAGACATCAGCGAAAGAAACAGTAAGGCCTCAAAAAGATAGTGAAAGTAATTTATTGACAGCCTAGGTAAGCATTGCTAAAAATTTTAATGAATTCTGAGCCTCAGTTTTCACAGAGGAGGATTGGGAACAGATGCCAGAAACAGACATAAATTTAACAGCAGAGGTGGAAAGCATACTGAAGAAACTCAAGATCGTGCCAGAAGAGGTGACCTAGAAATTAGAACATTTAAAGACTGACAAAACTAAAGGACCAGAAGGTACACATTTGATGAAGCGTCCCAGAAGAGATAGGGAAACCTTTAAGAAGTTTATTTATAATCTCTTTGGAACTGAAAAGGGCAAAGTAGCACATATTTAAGAGGTGATCTAGCTAAAATCTAGAAAGCTTGACTTGTAAGATGAAAGGTGAACCAAATACTTTGAAAGGTAAAGATATCAATTAATTACATGGATTTTCTAAAGCTTTACGAGGCCATGAGTGTGAATATCAGAATTACTCAGAAGTACATTTCTATCTTACAACCATATGAATAGTTTTTTTCTAATAATACGTTTAAGTTCTATGTTTTGTAAGTTTGGTGCTTTTCCCCTGTTAATGAGCTCTGTAACAGGTGATCATTAGTAATGTATATAAACACTGAAGACTTTGCTATACAATTCTAACAGTAAGAAGACCATTGGATATGTCCTTTAAGAGAAAAAAAATCTGTAAGATGTCAAAGAGAATTAACAACTAAACTGAACCTAAAATATATATTAAAAAAACCCAAACCCAACAACAACAAAAAGGAATGAGAGCAAAATGTAAGCTTTACTCCTTCCCCTCTGAAGAAGTACCATTGTTTGTGATTTTGCGACTCTGGCAGGACTGGGTCCCCACAGTTCAATAAAGAGGTGGAGAGGTGGACTGGAAAGAGTTCAAATAAAGACCAAAAAGATGATCAAAAGGCTGGAGAACCTATATTATCAGGAAAGACTGAAGGAGTTCAATCTTTTCTGCTTGGTGAATAGAAGACACAGGGTGACCTTTTGATGGTATTCTGGTACTTAAGGGGCAGCTACAAAGAAGATGGAGGCTCTCTCCTCACAAAGAACCACACAGAGAAGACAAGAAGCAACAGCTTCAAGTTTCACCAGGAGAGGTTTCATCTTGATACAAGAAAGAACTTTTTTAAGGTGAGAACAATGATTGAAGTCCTCACTCCTGGAAGTGCAATTAGGCAGGATGCTAAGTAATCTCATCAAGGTTCTCTTTCCCATAAAATGTTGTACCAGATGATCTTTCAATATCTCTTAAAACCTGGGTTGCTCTTTAATTCTGTTCTGTCATTAATTGGTTCATTTGTCATGCCCTTTGGTGGGTTAGGGAAATGTGTACTCTTTTGGTAATACTGAGAAAATGCTCATTGATAACACACAGCCCCTGTTCTGCATGCTGGAGATGCTTTTGTTATTCCAGGGACTTACCTGTGTCACTGCTTCTGGCCATCTGCTTTTCTAAAGCTGAATCTGACATTGCCAGGCATTTTCTCTGCAGTCCAGAATGTCCTAGCCTCGCACTGCTCACCTAAGGATGCCTGAAACGGCTGCGATTTCCAGTCCACAACTCTTCTTGCTTGACAGCTTTTCTTTAAAAACATAAATCTGACCCTGCATATGATTTCTAACACTCTGACAATACTGAAGTTTCCACTCATTCCTGATTTTATCAAAGGATTTTCTTGTGATATAATTCTCTAATCCAGAAGACTTATGAACTTAATTAAATTCAACCAAAAAACCTGTGACAACTACAGAATTGAGATACTTTGCTTAGTTTGCAAAAAAAGGTTTTAAAGAAATTCAAATGGATTCAAACAGGCAAAAACTACAGAAAAATTATCTCTTGAGTTCCTAGCAAAGGTTTTTCAGAGATCTCCCGAGAAGTTTGCTGCAGGCCTGGTGATCTATGGTACTGACAGTATATTACATTAATGCCCCAAGGATTGACATATATATCATAAAGGGTAGTTATAAGTTCTAACAGTTGTGAAGGAGGAAAGTATCAGACAAGTATAAGGCCAAAGTAACACTATTAAGACAGATTTTATTCACCTTATATAAAAGTAACCTGAAACACAGAATGTGCAGTAACAGGCTGAAATTTGATGACTGCACAAAACTGGAAAATAAGTCAAAATGAATGAGGTGGACACTAAAATAAAGAGCAGTTGGAAAGGCTAAGACCAAGGACAGATATATGGTTATGACATAATACAGAAAAATATAAGAGAAAGACACTGAAGATGAAAAGAAAGATTTTCAATTTTCAAACAGCAATACAGAAAATCTAGATGTAGGGAATATATCATGTAAACCTTTGACCCATTGCTTATAAGCAGTAAATTGTAAGAAACTGAAACTAGGGCCACATAAGAAGGCTTGGGAAATGTAATTGAGTGGGAATTATTTGACTGATGTAAAAATATGACCAGCAAAATAATGTTTTATTTGGCATAAACCCCAAAACTAAAGGGTTAAAATATCAAATAAGAAAATTTTGATAAGGACTCAGTTCTTTCTTGGGAGAGATTTCATTAAAATTAACAGGCTTCTGCATATATCTAACTTAAAAAAAAAAAAAAATAAAGCTGATCGAAACCAAATAGCTTTCACTTGGTTTTAGTTATCATTCTGATTACTTTAACCAATACCTCAGGTACTTTATTCTATTATACTGTTTATATTATACTGTTCAATTCTGTGAATGTAAATTTACTGAAGTTCACCTTCTGGGAAAAAAAATGCTTGCCAAAATGCCCAGGACAAACCGATAGTCTTTTGATAAACAGCTGCAGCCAACCTCCTGCCTAATCCCCCCAGACTGTTATCACTGTATTTTTGTTGTAGGTGTCCCACCAAGACCAAGTTGTTCTTCATGCAGAAGTATGTTCAGTTTTGGGACTGCTGCACCGAAGACTAGGTGTTCCAAGTTCAGAGCATTCTGCCTTCAGTCTGAGCAGCAGAGCTGAGATCTCTCAGCAGCAGTCAGGAAGGTAGGCAAAGATTTCTCTGTGGCTGATTCTTTCTCCGAAAGTTTCTGGCCCTCTTTCTCCTGTGATGGTTCTGAGGCCACAAAGCCTCAAACAGCTCATCTTCTGGTTCCCAACTATGCAGCTTCCTCTGAAACCATTTTCTATAAAACATGTCTACTTTATTACCTCAACAGTGAATGTGAGGTTTACACTTCTGTTTGATTTCACCGAGCTTACCTTGTGGGCTTACCTGATATGCATAGTCCAGTACAGCTTCAGTGACAACGGATAGGGAGAAGTCTGAGGTACTCAGCAACTTCTTTACCTGAGTCTTCACTGGCAGTCAGGCTTCCCACATCTCTCAACTTCCAGGATGGGGGAACAAAGTAAGCAAAGAGCAGGTTTGAGACCATCTGATGAAACTGAAAAGGCACAAGTCTCTGGAGCCTGACGACATGCATCACAGGGTCCTGAGGGAACTGGCTGATGTGATTGACAAGTCACACCCCATCTTGTTTGTAAAGTCATGGTGATCAGGTGAAGACCTCAGTGACTGTAAAAAGGGAAACTTCCCTTCTATTTTTAAAAGCAGGATAAAGGAAGATCTAGGGAATTACAGAGCAGTGATCCTCACCTCTGCTCCTGAGAACACCATGGAACATAACCTCATGGAAGCAATGTTAGGGCACATACAAAGACAAGGAAGTGGTCTGAGACAACCAACATGACTTCACTAAGGGCAAATTGTGCCTGACCAACATGCTACCCGCTATGATGGAGTGACTGCAATGGTCAAAAGGGGAAGACTGATCCATGCCAAATACCTAGATTTCTGTAAGACTTTTGACACAGTCCTGTGGTGGACACAAAGAGGGGACACACACAATGTCCTTAACAACAAATTGGAGACACCTGTGTTTGAAGGATAGACTATTTGATGGATAAGGAACTAGCTGTATG
Organism: Oxyruncus cristatus; assembly: GCA_013399855.1. Lineage (NCBI taxonomy): Eukaryota > Metazoa > Chordata > Aves > Passeriformes > Cotingidae > Oxyruncus > Oxyruncus cristatus. Next base: position 343,447 of record VXAY01003992.1, read on the forward strand.
GATGCAGCCAGAGAGATCTGGTCAATGGCTCTATGTGGAGGACAGTGAACAAATGGTGACTGTTGGGGCTCTGTCCTGGGACTGGTGCTCTTTAAAATCTTTATCAATGACAAAGACAACGAGATTGTGTGCACCCGCAACAAGCTTGCAAATGACATGGAGCTGAACAGCGCAGTTGACACAACAGAAAGAAGGGATACTATGCAGAGGGACCTGAGAAGTGGGCCTGTGAGAACCTCATGAGGTTCAACAAGTCCAGGTGCAAGATGCTGCTGTGGTAATTCCAGAAATGAGTACAGACTGCAAGAAGTCATTGACAGCAGCTCTGAGGAGAAGGGCAATGTGTGTTTGCAGACTTCAGCAGTGTTTCTGCCCCTCTACGCTGCCTTCATAAGACCCCACCTGGAGTACAGCTCTGGAGTCCTTACCATAAGAAAGATGCGGACCTGTTAGTGTGGGTACAGAGGAGGGTTCACAAAGATAATGAGAGTACTGGACCACCTCTCCCACAAAGACAGGCTGGGAGAGCTGGGGTTGTTCAGCATGGGGAAGGGAAGCTTCTAGGGAGATCTCATTGTTTTCCAGCAGTTAAAGGGGGCTTTTAAAAAAGGGAGATTCACTTTTTGCATGGGCAGATAGCAATCAGGCAAGGGGGAACATTTTTAAGCTAAAAGAGGAGAGATTTAGTTTCAATATTAGAAGAAAATTCTCTAATGCCAAGGTGGTGAGGCACTGGAACAGGCTACCCAGAGAATTTGCGGATGCCCCATCCCTGGCGATGTTCAAGGCTTGGTTGGATGGGGCCCAGAGCAACACAATCTAGTGAGTGGCATACCTGGCCGTGATAGAGGGAGCTGAAAGTAGATGATCCCTTCCAACCCATTCTATGATTCTATGATCCCCAGTTGAACCCTTATACACAGTGAGCTGAACACCTCAGTGAAAATGTGGCTGGTTGTTCCTGATTCTTGTGCCCATCTTCAGGTATCTCATGTTGTCATGTACACACAGAAGAAATGCAGGATATAAACAAGATGAAAATCCTGGGTTGGGTCCAAACTATCCTCACGTATCTGCATGTTTCCCACATGAGTATATGATTTACCAGTAAGTAGTTCAGTTAATTTCAATGTAACCTAGAGACAATGCAAAGTCATTAAAAGCACTGAACATTTGGCAGTTTTTTTAATGCTTCAACTATAATTAATAAGTGTGGTAACAGGTTTTTGTGAAATGGTACAGCAGACAACATAGAGAAAAGACAGTGGATATTTTTTTTTTTTTTTGAGAGAGATCTGCTTTTTATAGTAATTGGGATATAAACACCTAAAATCAGGGTTTTATACTAAAAGGGCAAGCTAACCTTACTAATGGTGATTACTCACTGTATAATAGAAAAGGAAATAAAAGCTTTTTTATAAAATGTACCAAATCCTAAGAGTGCTGTTAAACTCATTAAAGAAAAAATGAAGTTAGAGAAACTGGTCTTATTTTTTTTCACTCCCAGTAGAGTTCATTTCTACTTCAACAACTAAGCCAAGGTCACATTTAACTCACTTCAATTTCACCCAGTGCACAAGCTAATGTCAATAGTACAGCTGCCATGCAGAGCTAAAGACTGATGGTTAGACAAAGCCATTTACACAAGGCTGGGTCTTTCATCTTCTCTCAGCTAGTGACATAAGAAAGCACTGAGGTTATTCTCAACTAGAGAGTAAAACTGGCATATTAGAAAAAATGTTATTCTCCTTAGCTGTCACACAAAGGATCTGAAGAAATGTAGAAATGTTTTTTTCCTTGGTCATCTAGGGAGATCACAAAGTGACTCTAATAGCCTTCACTCTGAAATTTTCACATGGTTTAAGTGATTGCCAAGTCTGATATTTTCCATTTACACTTCATTGCCATCAGAAAAAGAAAAAAAATCAATATACCTACCTACTCAAGTGTGTCACAGGATGAGCTTATAAAAGAAGACATCAGTCTTTTTAGGGCATGAAAAATATACTTATTCAAATATATCTTATTTAAAATGACATAAATTGCAGTGGTTAGTCAAGATTCGATTTCCTCTAAAATATAAGACTTAAAATATTCCCTGACTTGCCAAGAAATAAGAATCCTTCAAACTGTTGATATGTACAAATGTACTCGTTTTCTCTTGTAAGTTATACCTGCCACAATGTACCAACATGAGTGACTACCTTTAGGATTTTTAAAGAGAAGGTGAGATTTAACATATTATCACATTTCTCTGAGATGCTACAAATAACTGGAACTGTGCCAAAACATGGGAACATAGCTTTTTTTTATTATTATTTCAATTATACTATGCGTATGAATTTGAGTTGCCTTAGTTTGTTGGCCCTGATGTGATTCCACATGATGTCATGCTGTTCTAACAAGCTCAACCACCCTAAGCAGACCTATCTTCCCCTTACATGCTAGTGCTCTTACATATTTTATCTGTCCTGTTAAAGATTTCTAGCAATTTCCATGCAACAGTATGCAATGTCTTTGTTTTAGATTAATAAAATATCATAGGTACAATGGAATTGTCTTGTCAAAGATTTGACTGCTTGGCCACTGTCAAGATCATTTGACAAGTGAGAGCCAAATTTGTCCCTGACTGTTTTGCTCTCAATGGAAGTTGACAGGTCATCATTCAACTTATGATGTCGTTTCAACCCCATTATCGTTTTTACCTTGTTTTAGCACCTCTCTCTGGCAAAGGTAGTGAGTAAGATGTTGAAGAACTGAGGTGGTATTTCAGGCTATCTACCAGCAAGTGCTGAATAATAATGGAATTTGTTTGCTTGCGAACTGAGCAATTGAATTTAGACATTGAGGGGGTCACCTCTGTGATTTGTCCCATCCCCAGCTGGTCAATCATCTAAAAAGGCAGAATTACCAGGGTCAATCGCGAAACTCTTTCCCCCATGTGGTAGCACAACATACCAACCATACAACTACTAGGCCATCCCCCACAGTTACAAGTATTTCAAGGTCAATTTATCAATTTAACAGCTTCATCTTCTTAATCACTAAACTTCTGTCTCTTTGAGCTTGTGCTGAAAGACTGTGGCTGCTAATTAAAATGGAGCTTTACTAGCAAGTACACAAATTAGATCCTGTCAGTAAGTTTATTCTAACTATTGGTCATTTCTAAATGCCTTTTTAATCCCCTAATTTTTACATTAAAATTCAAAAGCCTAACAATCTTAATCACCCCTACATCAAATTCATCATTAAGAACAGGAAGCCAGATGGTATAATTTTGATTTACCGGACTTCAGCGTGAATTAATGTACTGAGTGCCGATAATGAATACATCAAACCTGATATTGCAGAAACCTATGAATCTGGCATGTTAAATTAATAACACACTTTGCACAATGAAAGCATGTAAGCTCATATAAAACTGAGGAGTAATGGTCCCTTTTATTTTAAATGGTCTTTATTAGCCTGCAGTTTTGACTCCAAAAAAAAAAAAAAAAAAAAGATTTGAACATAGTACTTAAGGAAGTTCTGTATGTTTCCTATTTGTTTTTTTTTTTTTTTTTATGTGGAAAATGAAGTCAAATGAAAATAAAAATCCACCTGATTGCAAACTTCATATTTGTGAAAGTTATATGAGCGAAGAAAGGATCCCAGTGAACTGCCTAAATCCATAAAATTTCTTTGGAAGTTATGGTTAAAAATTTGATGGGCATACTGAAATATACTTATCCCAAAACGCTGTAGTACAATGTTGTTTGTAAAATGTTGTTTGCAAAATTCTTTTATTTCTAATGTATATTGCTTCTTGTTCCAATACACTTACAGTGAATGTGAAGCTGAATAACATTTTGTTAGAACAGACCGTCAGGAATTGGTTTTACTGAAGAACAGAGGAATCATACATTTGGAAAAAGTTGCTATAAAAAGAAGTACTAGGTAGGTAAGGTCCATGTTTATCACATTTTCCAATTATCTAGCTCTTATACGGCATGGAGATGGCATAGAGATTAGCATTTTTGAAAGAAAATTGATGGATATCAAATTTGAGCTAGGGAGTAGCTTGTGTTCTAGCAGTGAGAGACTGCACAGAGCTGAAATTATTTAAATATATCACTTCTGAACACAGAATTTCACATTTACTTAATACAAATTAAAAATATATCAGTCGTTACATACTCTTGTAGACCTATAAATACAAGGATCCCACCTAATTCCTGTTCACACCAAAGACAAAATTGCTTTCAATTTTAGTGACAGAAGGATCTGGCTCAAACATTTAAGTGTAAGATCTGCAGCTTCCTTTCCAGATATATAGTGGTAACACAAAGAGAAATAGTTTCACCAATCTGAATTTAAGGTCTGAAGTGTGGCTGCATTTTTTAACTTCTAAATGAAATACAGTTTGAAATGATTTTACACTGAATGACCTAAAATATACAAATGTAGGCCTATAGACCATAAGCTAGAAAGGTAGGATGAGAGTGGTCTCTGTTTTGGAAACCACAGATTGTATGCTATAAAAGGATTTAGAGAGTTAGAAGATGCCTAGTCCAGACCTGATCAGGATAAAGCTGACTGAATAAGTTAACAGGAGCATAAACATTTCCCTGGGTTTATTCTGTCTCTCAGTTTCCACACAGAAAGTGAATGTTTCAACTGTCTCAGTGCAGCTGTAGGAAATATATTCCAATACTGAGGGTAGGTTAATACCAGGGAAAACGTCGCAAACCTGAATTAGGTGCTACTTTCCAGCTGGTTTTCCTTATTGCATGAGCGTGTTCTTGCACTTACCACTATGGCATACAATTTGTACTGCTTAGAGATAAACTGCTAAGATTGATTTCTAAACAAAACAAGGGATGCATTACGAATTTATCTAGAGAGAATATAAAAAACCTCTTATGCATCTTCTTTATATATTTAGCATTTTTACCCTTCAAAGAAGTAGTACTTTACTAATATTTGGGGAGGGAGGAGAAACGTAGTTGTTTAAAAAAAAAAAAAAAATTGTGTACAAACCATTCTAGCAACTTGGATAGAAAAAGCCTGTTGTTCCTGGATGGAAATGTTTCTCACTCTTAAATCTCTAGCTGAAGTTCATTTGACAAACCTATTATAAAATGAATAAATGTAGCTCTGTGTGATTTGTCCATTGTCAACATGTTAACACAATTTATTTGAAGGTAGATTGATGAAGGGTGGCTGAAGGAGTTTACTCTCCTGAGTTAAAGAATAGAAAATCCTTTTTCCTTAGCATTTCTTTTTTTCTTAGAAGTTCACAAGAGTAGATATACAATTATCCTCGACTTGCTGATGCAAAGGAACAGAGCATTTAGTTTCTTGTCACTGTCTCTGAAATTCCTAAAGGTACAATTAGCATTTCATTTGACATAATGTTGAAAGGTTCATAGATTGATCTTCCCTAAAATGCAGCAAGAATTTTTTGAAATGCAAATTTTGACATTTATTAACTTTTATTCCAGATCTGTTTATAGACTGTAAAACTGTGCATACATTTAACTCAAAGAAGCTAAAAGGACAATGTTTAGGTGGATACTCTGTGTTATAATAAAAGTCTATTTTATTGTTTCAACAATGAAATTTTTATTATCAGAGATTTATGATATCAGCACAGCAGTTTTTACTGCATGATTCACAGTGTTTTTATAGATGTATATTCAACAAAACAAGGAGAGAAATTGTACTGCAGTGCTCTCTCTCAGGAGTGCATTTCCCCATTGAAATAATGTCAGCAGTTTTCCACCTTCAAAGCCCTATGTTTTCAAATCAATTAACAATTCTAATTGTGCTGGAACAGTTGTTCACTTAGCTTGGCAAATGGGACAGGAAACATTATTTCCTTTCTTTGCCTAAAACGAAGACTTTAATCTTCTGAACCATATTTAACATATAAAAAACACACAACTGAAAAGTTAGGCAGTTTGGAAACTCAGCTGTAAATATTTTCTCAGTGTTCAGGTCTTGGTAGAAGAAAGAAGCAAGAGCAGTACAGTTTCCCCTCTGGGTGCCAGCAAACCGTCTTAGGATTCATTCTGAATATTTCAGGTGAGATTTGTATCTATCTGGACAGCTGTAAGAGTTATTGCTTTTGCAAGATGGTAAAACAAACACCTAATCTGACCAAACTAGTGATACCAGAATACAGATCTGTATCATGTTACACAGGACTGCCATAAAGTAAGTAATGCAGCATGCCAGAACTAAGGCTTAAAGGCCAAATGTACATTCCATTTTATTTATATACATATATATTGTGGGCTTGGGCAGGGGCATAGGGAAAGATATAATTACTGTGTCTTCATGCGGAGGCTAACATCCAACAGTTAAAACAAATATGCTTGTTTCTTCTACAAACCCCAGAGTGATTTACCAGATGTGCAAAATAACATTACCCCATTTAACTAATGGAACAATCTTGTGGTACAATACAGAATCATGTAACAAGCCCTTTTCAGGATTAAAGACAGTGCTTTATATTGAACAAAATAAAAATCCTCTAGCAAAAAAAAAAAA